>OX421455.1:23303347-23328347 GCA_949126865.1 Montipora capitata | reverse complement strand
ATTCCCGATACAACCCTTATAAAATGTATGTAACGCAACAACGATACTCCGTAAGCTTGGTGAAATGAAACCCGGGCCATAATGGTGAAAGGCTACTTCCCTGCACCCTAAAAGAAAGATATCCTGCAAGGAAATCGATTATGAACGACTTTATTTATGGTTCCATTTTCATTGTTTGACGGATGTATTCGTTGAAGTAAGATGAATTATTACAGGAAAACACGTGACGAAGAGGCCCCTCTATTTTAGTTGAGCTCATGATAATATCTAGGCGATCAGCGTTTGCTTGTTATTTTCAGGTTCCTAATACCTTCGGCTGGGTAGAGGTTTTATTTATTTCCCTCTTTAGCGAGAAGGAATGGAAGCCTATGCACGGATCTCCTCAATGTCTGCAGGGCGGACTGTCACGCATGAGCGTCGTGACGTCAATGCAACGTCACGCGCTTTCATTCTTCCACCATTAGGCAGGCGTTAAAATTTAAACTAGTTACAGAAACTCAAAATTTATCGTGCAAAGTTCGGGAGGACATCGAGGAGATCCGATCAGAGGTCTCCTATCCTTCTCGCTAGAAAGGGAAATGAAGAAAACCTCTGTCAAGCGGGGTAGTTTCCAAAGTAAATTAGTTCTAAAACGGTAATTCTTCACCTCAAATTCACTCAGTTGCAACTGACCACCTATGATTGAAGAGGTTCGTGGTAGATTGATCTGGTACTTCCCCCAGCCCCATGCTATCTTTCAATGTTCTCTTTGCAAAACCGGTCATTTCGATAAGGTGTATAAAGTAACCACAACTCAACGAGTTTATTAACTAAGACTCAAGTGTCCGCCTTGTTGTCTGAAAAAATGTCAGGCGGAAAATAGATTCAATATCTGAAAAAAAATTCATCTTCTGTTTATTTAGGAGAGCCTAAAGAGTAAGATCAGTACTATTCCTATCCGTAATCACGACTCATTCACAGGAATGGGTGTGCAGCTCGAATTGAGAGCCTGAGCGTTTAATGCCGCCGTCCAAATCATTACGTACAAAACTACCGTAATACAACTCACTCTAAGATTGTGCAGTCGCCTGATACGAAAACCCAGCCTCCCGGGCTGGTGATTACAAGATAAATTAAACTTTATTTAAAATTACACTTATACAATAAGAAAGAATACACTTGCCCGCAAACAGCAAAATAGCAAATATAGCAAACGAATCTTAATCAACAGATCAACAGCCTTGGTGAAAATCAGTAACATTTTGAAAGTGATTGAACACGAATTACGACAGTCCTACCTTATATATGCACCAACAACAAAAATAAGATCTAGACTAATTGCCCATGGGGCAAACATGCGTTAAATACCAATAGGAAAATATTTAAATGTCACTGCCACTTAGCTAGTTATGCCGAATTTAAATTCATTTTCGACAGTTTTCCTAAACCAGCTTGGGATTGAGCTCACAGCCAAAGCCCTATGAACACTATACAGTAGTTACAGTCGTTTCTCAAGGAAATATCCATTTCAACAGTTTTCCTAAACCAGCTTGGGATTGAGCTCACAGCCAAAGCCCGATGAACGCTATACAGTAGTTACAGTCGTTTCTCAAGGAAATGTCCATTTCTTTGGTTTTTCGCATACTGCTTAGCTATTACTGATTCTTTTGCTACTAATCATGCACAAAACCAGGCGCCCCTAATAAAACTCATTCCAATCGTAACCATTCATATGTATTTGTGTGGTTATTTCGGATTGCCGCAGCGATGCATTCTCTAAAATCGCTCTAAATTACATTACATACATCAGTCAGTTCATCGGCTCTCAGGCTTGAGAGATACTGTCTTTCGTTCAGTAGAGACTAAGAGGAGATACTTGATTCCGATCTCGACGTAACTAAGAAATCACGCATTGATTATCCTCGCCGGAAGGTTCGGAAATGATTTGTATATCACTGTCGTTACCCTTCGGTGGACTTGGGTACGGCATCGGGTCCCTTTTCACTTCATTCCACGACCCTGGTCCAAAGCACCCTTTGCAAAAAGAAAACGGAAATACACAGAAACTATGATTAATGATCATAACTCAAGATATCGAGACTGAATCGCTTACAGAAATCACTAACAACGCTCGACTATCGAGTCAACTTAGACCATGCTTACATTTTCTTGCTGCCGAGGTTACGAGGGAGCCATTCTAATCTTTTTCATTTGAGATGGGTGGATTTCCGCGTTTCTGGATGTCTGCGCTGTGTTCACAGTATCAAGGGCAGCGTTTTTGCGCATACCATGTGATCCTTTTTGCTACATCTCGGCAGCATTTCACTTAATCAATGCAATTACAAGTAAGTATTTAAATAAAGGGTTACAGCACAATATATTGAGAGCCGGCCGCTTAAACATGGCCGGTGCCTAAACTAAAATACTGGAGACTAGCGCCATTTAAAATAGGTGTATGAACGTATGAACTGTGGATCAGTGCTATTCAATTGTGAGCAGTAGATGTGAGTTTGACGTCATGTAACTACAAGGAAATGTCCAGGATCCTTCTCACTATGTCATCGTTAGCTAGGACGATGCAATTCCTGCATTTAGCCGCTTCTCTAGAATTTTAGATAATTAAACTCACCGTCTAGCATATCATAAGTGTTTGGATATGGTTCGAGGGTTTCTTCATTACCGCCAATTGTATGTTTAACAAGGCGTTTAAACAACACGTGCTGACCTGTCTGCCGGGATCGGCGCAATATAATAGGAGGAATCGGTGAAGAAGAATTGCGGATCACAAGCAAAGCTTGTTTCCTGGAAGCTTTGATCAATCGAACGCTCATGCTTGAATGAATGTTGATAAAAGGGTTGACTTAAAGGCTTTATAGTTTCGTGTGCGTTTTGCTGATTTATATACCAAGAATATATGCCATCGGAGCGAAGACGTTGAATGGTCGACGAAACCGAAATTTGTCTTTTCATTTTCGACACAGACTATTTGTATTTGCACTCAATGTCCATGGTTACTTGATCCAGTATTATTAAAGGTGCTTATTGGTTGGTAAAACTGAATGGCTTCTTTTGTATTGTATTGTAACCAGTCGCTCTCATCAATTTTAGCAGCACAAGGCAACGCCAAGTCTGTGTAAGCCTATGCCAGCCCAAAGTTTTAATCGGAACGATTCAGTTTGGCACATGAAAAGGGGATAATTATTCTTAATTTAGCTTAATTTAGAAGTCACATGAAGTAAAACAGCCGTATTGAAAGTAATGAGAGATTTTCGTAGACGGTCCGCTAAAATAAACATATCGTGCTATAAGTAAGCTAACACACTTAGGTTTCAATTTCAAGTAGAATTTCATCTTCCGGCTGCACCACTTATCACTGACAGTAATTTGCTTCGCTTCGGGTGCTACATTGTAAGTAAAGACCATTTGGTAGTTCCCTCATTTTTTACATGACTTAAACTATTTCCTCTGTAGTATCATTTATTATTTCTGAATGGATTGTGAAACATGGCTCCCACAAACTAAGAGTCATTGTTATTTATCGTCCACCATATTCATGTAACCGTCCAGTGACTTCAAATGTGTTCTTTGATGAGTTCTCAAGTTATCTGGAATCGATAGTTATGTCATCTGAACCACTCTTGATAGCGGGCGTTTTTAACATCCATGTCGACGTCCCAGGAAACCCGGGTGGAGTTTGTTTTTCTCGAATTACTTGAGTCCATGGGTCTATAGCTACAGCAACATGTAGTCACACCTACGCATGAATCAGGACATACCCTTGATCTGATTATCACCCGACAATGTGACTCACGTCTTTCAAGTGTTCCTGTGTCCGACTACTTTATTTCTGATCATTGCTCGTTATTATGCGATCTTACAGTGGGTAAACTGACTCTTCCGACTAAATCAATATCTTACAGGAAAATTAAAGCTATTGATTTGCAAGTACTGTGTGAAGAAATGTCCACAACCAAACTATGCCAGGACAGTCCTAACACGCTCAACGACCTTGCAGAATGCTTCTATTATTGATCGTCATGCCCCATTATTGACCAAGACACTTACAATTAGACCTCTTGTGGCCTGGTTCAATAATGACATTAAGAAAGCACGAAGGCAGAGGCGGAAAGCGGAGATAAGATGGCGTCGCACTCGTAGCGCTTCTCATTTTAAGGAATTTAAAGCAAGGAAGAATCACACAACGCGTCTGATAACTAAGGCACGTTGTGAGTTTCTCAAAAACTTTATTGATAGGAACAGTGTTAATCAGAAGCACGCAAGCACGAAGCAAGATCTAGAAATAACGAAGAACACTTTCCTTACCTAAAGCTTGCCGTTCTCAAAGAAAAATCGTGTGTCCACTTTATCAAATTCTTTCAGATGTGAGGTTACTGTGTCAATCATCACGGGGGGCAAGGATTCCAAACTAAATTTTTGCTCACTCCGTAATAACAAATCTCCGTGGCTGAGTGGTATAGCGCGCGCTCAGAATGCCTAACAACAGGGAAAAGAGTGGGGGTTCTAATCGCCGTAAGGTAGTTTGGAAACACTGAAGGAAATAAAATTGGATTCCCCGATCGGAGCTTAATTCAATATCCGCGGGGTTTGCACATTTGTGACTACGAAGAAGAATATTATAAAGGAATTCGACTGGTTTTAAGACGTGGTATGTCTATGGCATCCCACGTAAATAGACTTGTCACCGTTTACAAAGGAAAAACCACAAGAAGACGGAATAGTATGACCAGAAAGTCTGACCGTTCGGAGAAGTCTTCATCACCTCCAAGAAAAACATTTTGTGACGGAACGGGATGTCACGTAATTCTCGTGACAATAGACCAATTTCGATATATTAAAATTCAATCCAAAACAAAAGGCACCATTTCGAGGCTCTGGGGAATAAACTCGTACAAATCCTTATATTTATTCCCCAGAGCCTCGAGATGATGTTTTTGTTTTGGACTGAATTTTAATATATAGAAATTGGTCTATTCGAGTAACAGGCGGCTGCAACGGAGACTATTAAAAACCGCTGTTACACATTGCAACTTTTAGCTGAGACTTATGCGGAACAAGTTTCAGGCGGCATTGCGCCTTTTTTTAACTTTCGTTGCGAGACGCGTTTAACGAAAAGTTGAACTTCTGCAACGGTCGCAGTAATCGTATGCATAGGCAGCCCAAGCTCGGTATACGATTTATAGACTGACGTATGGGACTGCACTGAGAAAAGATGAGGACAACTGTACGTCGAGGTAAGTGAAGTTTATTTCTACATTTACAGCTTACTTTAGCATTTATAAGGTCAGAGTTAATTTTCCCATACAAAGTCTATAGAGCTTGAGCTGCATGTGTCGTATGCAGTGGTGATAAAAATCAGTATAAAAACAGGAGTTTCACCGCGTAACGCCACTTCGTGTGTAGGCGTGTAGCTCAGTCGGTAGAGCGGCGGAGATCTAACCCGAAGGTCGTGGGTTCAATTCCCACCCCGGTCAGAGTTTTTCTCTGTCCTTGTGTGGGCCCAGTTCCATCAGTAGGGCTAACGCTCACATGGTTCATATGGGATAGAAATCTAGCACTCCACGTTACACTACACTCTCTTCACTAAATGCCCTGCGAAATAACCCAATCGGAGCGTAGATTGCATTGCCGCAACCATTTTTTTGTAGCCAATGAAAAATGGTGTACTGTCGAACTTTACCAGATCTCACATTTCCAGTGACAGAGTGAGATCTGGGTACGAGATTAAATATCAAGCCCCTCAACACTTGATCACATCCACTTTAGTATGCCATCTCACGGTGATATTATCATGATATATCATGCTAGTTTCTCAGTGGGAAAATCAAAATATCATAGACACTTATCAAAAATGATATATCATGAGATTATCACTAAAAATTGCAAGAAATGTATGAGAGAGTTTTTGATATATCAAAAATGATAGCAAAGATTGATATTATGATATTCTGCAATATCGCACCTCACTCGAAACATCACGGAGAAGGTCGGAGAGATGAGACCAAGAAGGACTTCTTCAGCTTTGAGACTGAAGGAGTCAGAGCCAGGATAAGATCAAGATGGGTGGTAAACATTGGACAGAAAACATGAATGGAGGCGAGGGCAACCAACCCCGATTAAGATATGTATTGAATTAGAAGTACCTAGTAAATAGTTATTCAGAATAGTTCGACTTCAGCGCTCAGTCACCATTCGTCGTCTGAAATTTCAGCAGTTTCCTCCCTAACCCTAGGGTTTTGAGGGAGGAGACGGCTGAAATTTCAGACTATCACCATTCGACGATCACCTCCCGTCAAGCCCGTTGATCATGCCAATCATAGCAGCACATTAAATGTATGTACCTTGAATAAATTTGATCATCCTTTGCAAACTCCATTTGCCTGTCCTCGACCACTTCAATTGTTACGTATCGCCGGTCCTTTAGAAACAAGCTTCGCGCAAATCGATAAATCTCCCATCAGAAGTTATCTTTCCACAGAATTGGCGGAAGTGGAAACATTTCGGTTTCGGCAATGCCATTTGACACCCCAAGAAAGGGATGTCAAAAGAAACAATCTCACGATCAATATATAGGGGGAAACAAGCCAAACCTTTGCACCGCATAGAACTGTCATTGTTTTGATGTGTCATGCAACTCCACTGTTCACGAAAAGAGAGAATCCAGTAGTATTATACCAGGGATTCGATTATTAGTCCAAGTGAGATGAATAATAATAGATAATAACGAATTTAAGTATGAATTTTATTTAGCACACTCTACAGAAATCAAAACAAGTCAATTTTTTAGGAGAGGGGTAAACACTACAGTAGGCTCGATTTCCAGCCGTTTTGGGAACCCGCGTTCCTTGGGAGGAGCATGATACAGGTTATAAACAGGAGTAACAAGAGAAAACCACAGGTACCTCAAGCTAACAATGTAATTTGAGCATCACGATCAGTTAAAATTATAAGCGTTTGTATGGGAATTTGAAAACGTGTTTAAGAGTCGACATAAAGAACATGAATCGAACAAAAATGTCTTACCTTGTCTTGTCCATACCTTATCAATGTTTTTGTGGCGTACTTAGGCCATTTTAGCGCTATTCCAGTGGGTTGTAGGTTCGCTGTTTTCTCTCTATATATTTATCTTACATATATATATGAGAGAGAAACGGTAGAGCTAAAACTCCCTAGAATCGCGCTGAAACGGCCAGAAATACTAAGAACATACCATAAATAGGGCAAGGAGGCCCTAAATAACGATCGCTAAATTCCCGATACAACCCTTATAAAATGTATGTAACGCAACAACGATACTCCGTAAGCTTGGTGAAATGAAACCCGGGCCATAATGGTGAAAGGCTACTTCCCTGCACCCTAAAAGAAAGATATCCTGCAAGGAAATCGATTATGAACGACTTTATTTATGGTTCCATTTTCATTGTTTGACGGATGTATTCGTTGAAGTAAGATGAATTATTACAGGAAAACACGTGACGAAGAGGCCCCTCTATTTTAGTTGAGCTCATGATAATATCTAGGCGATCAGCGTTTGCTTGTTATTTTCAGGTTCCTAATACCTTCGGCTGGGTAGAGGTTTTATTTATTTCCCTCTTTAGCGAGAAGGAATGGAAGCCTATGCACGGATCTCCTCAATGTCTGCAGGGCGGACTGTCACGCATGAGCGTCGTGACGTCAATGCAACGTCACGCGCTTTCATTCTTCCACCATTAGGCAGGCGTTAAAATTTAAACTAATTACAGAAACTCAAAATTTATCGTGCAAAGTTCGGGAGGACATCGAGGATATCCGATCAGAGGTCTCCTATCCTTCTCGCTAGAAAGGGAAATGAAGAAAACCTCTGTCAAGCGGGGTAGTTTCCAAAGTAAATTAGTTCTAAAACGGTAATTCTTCACCTCAAATTCACTCAGTTGCAACTGACCACCTATGATTGAAGAGGTTCGTGGTAGATTGATCTGGTACTTCCCCCAGCCCCATGCTATCTTTCAATGTTCTCTTTGCAAAACCGGTCATTTCGATAAGGTGTATAAAGTAACCACAACTCAACGAGTTTATTAACTAAGACTCAAGTGTCCGCCTTGTTGTCTGAAAAAATGTCAGGCGGAAAATAGATTCAATATCTGAAAAAAAATTCATCTTCTGTTTATTTAGGAGAGCCTAAAGAGTAAGATCAGTACTATTCCTATCCGTAATCACGACTCATTCACATGAATGGGTGTGCAGCTCGAATTGAGAGCCTGAGCGTTTAATGCCGCCGTCCAAATCATTACGTACAAAACTACCGTAATACAACTCACTCTAAGATTGTGCAGTCGCCTGATACGAAAACCCAGCCTCCCCAGCCTCCCGGGCTGGTGATTACAAGATAACTTAAACTTTATTTAAAATTACTCTTATACAATAAGAAAGAATACACTTGCCCGCAAACAGCAAAATAGCAAATATAGCAAACGAATCTTAATCAACAGATCAACAGCCTTGGTGAAAATCAGTAACATTTTGAAAGTGATTGAACACGAGTTACGACAGTCCTACCTTATATATGCACCAACAACAAAAATAAGACTAATTGCCCATGGGGCAAACATGCGTTGAATACCAATAGGAAAATATTTACATGTCACTGCCACTTAGTTATGCCGAATGTAAATTCATTTTCGACAGTTCTCCTAAACCAGCTTAGGATTGAGCTCACAGCCAAAGCCCTATGAACACTATACAGTAGTTACAGTCGTTTCTCAAGGAAATGTCCATTTCTTTGGTTTTTGGCAAACTGCTTATCTATTACTGATTCTTTTGCTACCAATCATGCATAAAATCAGGCGCCCCTAATAAAACTCATTCCAATCGTAACCATTCATATGTATTTGTGTGGTTATTTCGGATTGCCGCAGCGATGCATTCTCTAAAATCGCTCTAAATTACATTACATACATCAGTCAGTTCATCGGCTCTCAGGCTTGAGAGATACTGTCTTTCGTTCAGTAGAGACTAAGAGGAGATACTTGATTCCGATCTCGACGTAACTAAGAAATCACGCATTGATTATCCTCGCCGGAAGGTTCGGAAATGATTTGTATATCACTGTCGTTACCCTTCGGTGGACTTGGGTACGTCATCGGGTCCCTTTTCACTTCATTCCACGACCCTGGTCTGAAGCACCCTTTGCAAAAAGAAAACGGAAATACACAGAAACTATGATTAATGATCATAACTCAGATATCGAAACTGAATCGCTTACAGAAATCACTAACAACGCTCGACTATCGAGTCAACTTAGACCATGCTTACATTTTCTTGCTGCCGAGGTTACGAGGCAGCCATTCTAATCTTTTTCATTTGAGATGGGCGGATTTCCGCATTTCTGGATGTCTGCGTTGTGTTCACAGTATCAAGGGCAGCGTTTTTGCGCATACCATGTGATCCTTTTTGCTACATCTCGGCAGCATTTCACTTAATCAATGCAATTACAAGTAAGTATTTAAATAAAGGGTTACAGCACAATATATTGAGAGCCGGCCGCTTAAACATGGCCGGTGCCTAAACTAAAATACTGGAGACTAGCGCCATTTAAAATAGGTGTATGAACGTAAGATGTGAATTTGACGGCATGTAACTATAAGGAAATGTCCAGGATCCTTCTCACTATGTCATCGTTAGCTAGGACGATGCAATTCCTGCATTTAGCCGCTTCTCTAGAATTTTAGATAATTAAACTCACCGTCTAGCATATCATAAGTGTTTGGATATGGTTCGAGGGTTTCTTCATTACCGCCAATTGTGTGTTCAACAAGGCGTTTAAACAACACGTGCTGACCTGTCTGCCGTGATCGGCGCAATATAATAGGAGGAATCGGTGAAGAAGAATTGCGGATCACAAGCAAAGCTTGTTTCCTGGAAGCTTTGATCAATCGAACGCTCATGCTTGAATGAATGTTGATAAAAGGGTTGACTTAAAGGCTTTATAGTTTCGTGTGCGTTTCGCTGATTTATATACCAATTATATATGCCATCGGAGCGAAGACGTTGAATGGTCGACGAAACCGAAATTTGTCTTTTCATTTTCGACACAGACTATTTGTATTTGCACTCAATGTCCATGGTTACTTGATCCAGTATTATTAAAGGTGCTTATTGGTTGGTAAAACTGAATGGCTTCTTTTGTATTGTATTATAACCAGTCGCTGTCATTAATTTTAGCAGCACAAGGCAACACCAAGTCTGTGTAAGCCTATGCCAGCCCAAAGTTCAATCGGAACGATTCAGTTTGGCACATGAAAAGGGGATAATTATTCTTAATTTAGCTTAATTTAGAAGTCACATGAAGTAAAACAGCCGTATTGAAAGTAATGAGAGATTTTCGTAGACGGTCCGCTAAAATAAACATAGCGTGCTATAAGTAAGCTAACACACTTAGGTTTCAATTTCAAGTAGAATTTCATCTTCCGGCTGCACCACTTATCACTGACAGTAATTTGCTTCGCTTCGGGTGCGACATTGTAAGTAAAGACCATTTAGTAGTTCCCTCATTTTTTCCATGACTTAAACTATTTCCTCTGTAGTATCATTTATTATTTCTGAATGGATTGTGAAACATGGCTCCCACAAATTGCGAGTCATTGTTATTTATCGTCCACCATTCATATTCATGTAACCATCCAGTGACTTCAAATGTGTTCTTTGATGAGTTCTCAAGTTATCTGGAATCGATAGTTATGTCATCTGAACCACTCTTGATAGCGGGCGATTTTAATATCCATGTCGACGTCCCAGAAAACCCGGGTGGAGTTTGTTTTTCTCGAATTACTTGAGTCCATGGGTCTATAGCTACAACAACATGTAGTCACACCTACGCATGAATCAGGACATACCCTTGATCTGATTATCACCCGGCAACGTGACTCACGTCTTTCAAGTGTTCCTGTGTCCGACTACTTTATTTCTGATCATTGCTCGTTATTATGCGATCTTACAGTGGGTAAACCGACTCTTCCGACTAAATTAATATCTTACAGGAAAATTAAAGCTATTGATTTGCAAGTATTGTGTGAAGAAATGTCCACAACCAAACTATGCCAGGACAGTCCTAACAAGCTCAACGACCTTGCAGAATGCTATAATCTAACTCTGGCTTCTATTATTGATCGTCATGCCCCATTATTGACCAAGACACTTACAATTAGACCTCTTGTGGCCTGGTTCAATAATGACATTAAGAAAGCACGAAGGCAGAGGCGGAAAGCGGAGATAAGATGGCGTCGCACTCGTAGCGCTTCTCATTTTAAGGAATTTAAAGCAAGGAAGAATCACACAACGCGTCTGATAACTAAGGCACGTTGTGAGTTTCTCAAAGACTTTATTGATAGGAACAGTTTTAATCAGAAGAATCTTTTTCTGGCCACAAAGAGGCTCTTGAAACAAGATCGTGAGGTTCCGTTCCCACCGTTTAAGGATAAACTGACATTTGCTAACCAGATGGGAAGTTTCTTTGTTGAGAAGATCAAATCAATTCATTCAAAGCTTGATGGATTATCATCATCATTGCCAGTTATTTCAAATAACAATGCTAAAGCATGGTCTGGTACCTGGATGGATCAATTTAAAGCGTTAAGTGAATGTGAAGTACGTAGACTCATCGAAAGCTCAGCTAAGAAGACCTGCATACTGGACCCAATGTCAACCTCCTTGGTGATTGGATGTACTCAAGTGCTTCTTCCCGTTGTCACGAAAATTATTAATCTGTCTCTTGAATCAGGCGTGTTTGCTGACAACTGGAAATGTGCACTTGTTAAGCCTCTGTTGAAGAAGCCTGGTTTGGATTTGGTTTTTAAAAATTATAGACCTGTCAGCAACCTCCAGTATATTTCGAAACCCACTGAAAGAGCTGTTTTTAATCAAGTTCATGACCACATGGTAAGGAGAAAAATTGTGTTTATCCATGTTCCAATCTGCCTTCAGACCGCGCCACAGCACAGAAACGGCTCTTGTTAAGGTAATGAACGACATTCTGCTGGCGATGAACTCGCGTCAGCTTACACTACTAGTTCTACTTGACTTAAGTTCAGCCTTTGACACTGTTAATTATGAAGTACTACTGAAACGACTACATACTGATGTCGGTATACGAGAAAAGGCTCTCGATTGGTTTAAGTGTTACCTAAATGGAAGAAGTCAACGCATTGCTGTTCAGGGAACAATGTCACGCCTTGACTGTGGTGTTCCGCAAGGTTCATGTTTGGGACCTTTGTTATTCGTTATTTATGCATCGAACCTCTTTAAAGTTGTTGAAAAACATCTTCTAACTGCGCACTGTTTCGCCGATGATACGCAACTTTACCTTAGTTTTAAACCTGATGACACTACCTCTCAGAATGACGCTATCAACGCCATGAATAAATGCGTTGATGATTTGAGAAATTGGATGATAACGGATAAATTAATGATTAATGATGATAAAACAGAATTTTTATTAATAGGAACTAGACAGCAACTAGCTAAGATTAATACTGCGTGCAGTATTACTGTTGGTGAATATGACATCGATCCAAGTTTGTGTGTAAGAAATCTTGGTGTGTGGTTTGATAGTCGTTTGAGTATGTCAACACATGTTACTAAACTTTGTAATTCATCTTTCTATCATTTACATAATATTAGGTGCATTAGAAAGTACTTATCCCGTGATCATTTATTGGCACTCATTCATGCATTTATAACTAGTCGCTTGGACTTTTGCAACGGTCTTTTGTATGGTTTGCCCATGTCACAGATTGTCAAATTACAACGTATTCAGAATGCAGCAGCAAGAATTGCTATGAACATTGGCAAGTATCCTCATGTTACACAAGCACTTCAAGATCTTCACTGGCTGCCAGTTTGTACTCGTATTCATTTTAAGATATTAATCTTAGTTTTTAAGGCTATTCACGGACTTGCACCACCATATATTAGTGATTTAATTACTGTTAAGCCTAAGTCCTCTTATAATCTAAGATCAAATAGTAGTCTTTTACTGAAGCCGCCTAAGGAGAAAATGCTTCCTACGCTTGGTGCCAGGTCTTTTTATTCTGCTGCGCCATGTCTGTGGAATAGCCTGCCGGCTGAGTTGCGTGACATTCAATCACTATGTAATTTTAAACGAAAACTTAAGACCCACCTTTTTCGGGCAGGCTAGAACCTTTTTCTTATTTATTTATTAATTTATTTGATTAATTAATTTTTATTCAATTGGTTTCAATTGTACCACCGTATCATTTGAATAAGGTTTTTAAGTGAATTATTGTAAAGCGCTACTGATCATTCTTATGTAAATAGCGCTATATAAGTATTTTATTATTATTATTATACATTTTCTCAACTATTCAACTTCGCCACTGCGCAGTAGTAAGGCGATAAAAATTAACTGTATTCATTTCTCGAGAAGTCCAGCATTCATAATCATAGTATATTCTGTTTTATTAAAAACTGGATCATTGGATAATGCAATTCGAGAGTTTTGATTGGCTAAGCCATCATGGGTTATGAGCCATTATACAATGATATACAAACACGGCAATCATATGCGTGATTTTTTGGGCCTTTTAATTTTTATTGTAGTCTAGTTTTCTATATTTTTGGGGCGTTTTTAATAAAACAATTATTCCACTCGCGCTTGTTGGATATGAGATGAATATAGCCAACTCGGCGCTACGCGCCTTGTTGGCTATCTATCATCTCATATCCAACGCGCGCTGATGGAATAATTGTTAAATATTCTCGGTTTTCATATGACGTCATGGTGACTTAACACTGCTTCCTTCGGTTGTCTTTAGTGAATTCAGTTTTTTCTTGGAAATGGTCAATAGCAGGTGCCCATGAGTGCTGTCAATAGTCCTTATCGGAGTTATCAGCGGTTTTGCCACATAAACGAGGCCATTTTGTATTGAATGGACCTTTCAGCTTCTTTTGCATGTAGTTTTAAACACAAGAAAATGTGACTGCAAGCTCAACTTAAATAAGGTCCATTGCACGCTTCCTTGATATTCCCTCGCCGGATTAAAAGAAAAGAAATTCCGCTTTAATATATAGGACAGGGTAACCCAAGGCTCTTAGCTGAGCCAAGGTCCGTCGGACTAAGTACCGGAGCGTTTACCATTTTGTCAACAAAAATCGAAATTTCCGGTTGGGAATTCAAGTGGTACAGCTCATTCCACCGGAAAGTTTCCGAAAAAGATGGAAATCTCCAGTCATATTCCTCTTTTCCCGTTCCAACCGAACTGACCGGAAAAATCCTGTACCATTTGTAAACTCCCACTCGACCTGGTTCACTTCGGCCTCTTTTCCCGCCATTCGACGCTGCAGATGCAGCCGTCATTTTGAGTTGTTATTGTTTTGTTTTAGCCGCGAGAGACTCGGGCTTGACGAAACGCCACACCGGGAAAATCCTGTACCATTGCAAATGGTAAACGTCCCCAGTCTACCATTTGCCGTTTCGTTTTAACCTATCAGCATATCTGGGACTCTGGGAAATTGGCCAAGCTCCATAAAGCTGGGGGCTAGTTGATTTTGGAAACAACCCGCTGGGCCAATCGATACCGAATCAGCACTACCCACTCAACATGGCCTGGCATGCATGGTTTACCCACTCGGACAAGCAGTATATAACCTCGTAGTTTTTAGAAAATTTCATGGAGATAGCTTCACAGATAGTTGTAGTTCTCTTGTAAGGCTCCTTATGTAAGGTCACGGTTTTAAAAATTAATTTTGAACTATTTTAAATTGATAAAACAACGCGAAGATGTCGTCTACTGACTTGAATAAATATTTTTTAGTCAATTTTGACTGATCACGATCCATCCACGGTTTTTGCAAAGGTTTAAAACTTCAACTTCCCTATTTTAAATTAATGACCCTACGTTAGTCAGTTTCTGACCTCGAGACAGGATGTTAGGTGACAACTACAAAAAGTAGCTAAAGTACATTGCAATGACTGTGTAGAGCACTCATTGGCTTGCCAGTTAAAACCCCGGTGGAAAGGACCCTCACGTAACAGTGAAGTGGCTTCTTATCAAAATTTAGTGTCAAGCTTGAGCCTTGTATTTTCAATGCACCAATTTTGATAGCCAAAATTAAAAGCTAGAATTAACCCATTGACTCCTGGGTGTTCCCCATTGACGAGTAAATTCGTCTGGCGTTAGACGGAGATAAAATACTAAATATGACCGGTTTAGGGGCGAAAGGGTTTTAAAATGATTTCGTCCAGGACATGGTCGTAAGAATCCTTTCTTCTACGAACAAAATTTTCGCACATTTTCGTAAATAGTTAGCACATCAACCACAAAATATATCATGAAAATATGCCGGGGATTCCTTGAAATGGAGCTTAATATATGATTTGCTCAAGCTTCTCGTTTCTCTTTAATAGCGCTATTGAAGATAAACGACATGTCAATTAAGTAACCACGTAATTCAGTTCATGATCATGGGGATATTCCCAGGTTTGAGTTTGTCTGGTATTGGTCAATTGGTACATTCATATTCCTTCTTTTGAAATTGGGCTTAGTTATATGACAGTCATCGAAACCTGACTTAAGGTTTTTTCTCCGGGTACGTCGGTTTTCCGCTCACATCAAAATCGACTCTCAGATATCTGACCGTTAGGAGCTCGTTAATTGAAAGCTTCTTAGTAAAAGATTAGAATTTATAGACTAAATTCGTCACTCCACAACGGATCTCTCCTCTCTATTTTTTTCTTACAGGGGAAAAGATGGGTGCAATTGAATACAAAATTAGGGTCGAGAAAATGTTCACTGTTGCTGCGACAAATTGATATGACTTGCTTGTCCAGGCGTATCGACCAATCACACAAAGGCCTTCGACACGAGTGAATAGCTCTTTGTTTGTGGCACAATGTACTGGCGTGACATAAACGTCATGAAGCACTCGAAGCTTGTCATGCCTTGATTGACGGACGATGAAAGCTTAGAACTCATTCTACCTTTCAGATCTTTACGATACATTTTGTGATACTTTTAGGTGAGTCATTTGCATGCTATTTTAACGATTTGGGATGTAATCTTGATGTTCCTGAGTTCGAAACAATGAAACATTATGCTGGGATCAATTAGCAAAGTTGATGGAGTCTTTGTATTCAGTCTTGTCTCTCGTATTTTATACTCTGTGATAGATATCCTCAACAGGTTTTTGGTTGTCGATCGGCAATGAACGAGACCTTGTCGAAAGCTTGTCCCTGCCGATGTGTCTCGTGTGGACCAAGGTGCCGTCGATTATTAGAATGGATACTAGACACAAGACCAAGCGAACCTCCAAAAGATCTAGAAACAAGGATTTGGTACGAGCGAGGCAACTGCACTCGATTTGACCTTCTGTTCCCGTTTTTAACAACTTCGTTGGTGTTAGTAGACGTCGGATTTGATTTGAAAGTAGCCATTACCCACTATGAACGCGGTAACATCGCCTGGGCTGCTCTTACCATTGCTTTTGTGCTCGTCTCGCTGGTGTCGATCGAAATAGTCTCTGCAAACTGGAATCTTGAGGATCAGAGAAGTTTCAAGATGGAAATCATGAGAAAAAATGGACTGGCGATCAAGAAATGGTATTATGCATGTCACTTGTTTCTTTGTGGAGGCCTGTTAAGGTAGGGTAGTGGAATTTGGACACCTTTGATCGTGAAAACACGATTTTCAGATACATGTATTGGAACAGAGTAGCCTCGTACCCCACAAACAGCAGACTGCTGCTCGTGTTATTCCTTGAAAGCTCGTTTATTCAAGCTTATTTTCGGCCACAGCCTTAGGACTTGCTCGATGAGCACGGTCAACGGGCAAGTGCATGCGGAATAGATAAACGTAAAACAACCTGAACTCTTTTGATTTTCAAATTTGACAAACACCTTATTTCAATCTGCTGACGTCTGCTGCTTTGAATGTGGTTTGTTATCGCTTGGTCAGCTTTTATGCCACATGAAAAGGTAACATTGAAATATCGCCAGTACAGAAAATAAAGCCACACCACGAATCGCAACGATTGACGACTGATTGATGACCGAACATTTTAAATTTAACTTAAGAGTTTAAATCGCCTTTTTGTTTACAAAGACATCGGGTTAATAACTCGAAATGGCTGAAGTACGCATTTTTAAACGACAACAACTCAGGTAATGTAACCGTATGACCGTGGGTAGTCTAAAAGTCACATAACTTTTCAGTGACTGACTCGCTCAATTATTATTTTTTTTGTGGTGGTGAAATATCGTAGTCACAGAAACATTAAGGGAGAGGGTGGGGGGGGGGGGGGGGGGGTTTGAAATCAAGATCCACCAAATAGAAATTTTACCAGTCAATTCACGAACGGATCTTTATAATATCTTTCTCCCATGGTGAATCCCTTCTTCATTCTTCGGCGAGTCATCTTTTGCTGAATGTTTCAATTGCTTTTGTTGTATCATGGATGGGTTGCTAACCGGGTTGGGGGGGGGGGGGACTCCAGTATAAAAAGGACAGGGGTGCTCGTCGGAAAGTTTGAAAAGAACCCCTAAGAGCTACCAAGATCCTATGTTGTGGGCGTGGCATGAAATTATTTTTAACCCTAAGAGGTACCAGATTATGGATTTTAGTTAGACAAAATTAAAAAATAGTTAATTATCAAATGTCTCCTATCATAATTTTTCGGCTCAGGGGCCGGTTTCTCGAAAGTCCCGAAACTTTACGGGTCATTTTCGGGTATCACAATTCCTTTTGTATCTCAAGAATAGATAGGATTTAAGTCGTCAAACTTCACTGTCATTTTTCTTTTTGTTGCCTTGAAAACATGTTAAAAGATCGGATTTCCAAAACAAGCGGTTGGCAGTTTCACAAATGGCCTCTCGGGCCCGAAAGTTTTCGGGACTTTCGAGAAACAGGCCCCAGTACCCTAAAAGGTACTGTTAAAGCTCCCGCTGTGGACCTTTTGAGACTGACCACCCTAAGAGGTACCAAAACCGCTTTTTTAACACTAATTTTTAAATATTTTGATTTTCGTGTCATAGAAAGAGGCACGGTGGCCCACATGCTTTTCTGGCGCTCTTTTAAAAGAAAGTGTTGTTTACATTTCAGCTCATCCTGTGGCATTAGCGAGTTGTTCGAATTCCTGTAGCACAAATCCCAGCCTCTAATAAATCCAAATGCCCTTGTAACGTAACTTTTTTTTGCCGTCGGTGCATGTTTTTGTGGAAGTGTTATCCTTTTTCAGATACTCAGTACTAAAAGTAATACTTCTTTCTTCGTTTCAGATGTTGCCAAATATTCAGGACCGTGCGCTTGATACGGAGCAGGAAAAGCGAGTCGTCTGGTGACAAAGAGCGGTATCGTCTGTATATTGCCCAACTACAGGATTTGAGCGCTCTTGGTGTTTTGGAGGCATTTATGGAAGAAGCCCCGCAGGTAAGTATTTCCTTTACGGAAACTGCTGAACAACTCCGCAATTAAGTCAGTGAGTGTACTATTCAAATTTTACTCATACATCACTTTGCTGAAGAAATTCGTCAGGCTAGCACTGAAGTACAATAATTAAATTACTAGTTCATGTAACATAGCCAAAAAAGAGAATAGATTTTAGTACAGTTAGTTGTTCTGGCACACATGGTCTGTAATGGCAGATTTGTGGTACTAGCTCACTGATGTTCTTCCAGTTGATCTCGTGAAAATTTTATCTGAGACCTCTTCCGGCTGCGCTGTTGTTTTGATTTGTCACCCTAACTCCTAGTTATAGCTCCTAGTTTCACCGATCTACGCCTTCTCATATTTTGTACACCACACCTCCCTTTTAGAGCTTGTTAATTTTGTCCATTGGGTATCGTAAACGCTGCCCCGTTTACTGGGGATAACACTCCGGCTAACGAACGAGACGCAATCAATAAAGTCGACCGAGCTTAACTATTTTATTCTTCTTGTGTATTCACTCAGTTACAACGGATGTGTAAAGAGCTACTCTGAAAACTGTAAGCGAAGTTGCCGGTCCCCAGGCGCCCTTTGTTTTCCCCTACATGTGCAAAGACTTCTGGGATCGCCAGGGGGCAAACTGAACCTCCACTAGAAATACAAATCGTTCGAGTTTAAGAAGTAGTCAAGGGTGTCCAGTGTATATGGATGCGACAATGACCTTCGATATTCAGAACGACAGATCAAACTAGTAATATATTGAGGTTTCACTCTACTCGATGGCAGCTTGAGAGAAACAGCTTCAAAGGGCAAACTTCAAGGTCACCTAGAGCACTTAAGTTTGCTTTGATCATTTCGCTGTGGGATACCGTTGTGATACTTGCGAAAAGCCTATTTTGTACGTGAAAGGTCAAGTTATCCAGACGAGGGCAACAAAATGAAAACGTATGCTTCGGTGCCGGTTAAAGAAAGACTCGGAAAGAGTGCCAACACTGGATAATGTTCAATGTATACAGAAAACCGATTCAAACCAACCCGCTGCATTCCTGTAGTGATACAGCAAACTCTTCCTGAAAAAACAAAAACCACCTCTTCCGAGCATCAATAGGGTCGATTCAAGAAATTCTTGTGGAATTCAACCCGCGGTTACATCTGACTTCAAACCATCAGCCATTTGTGATCAAGAACATACCTGTAAAGGCTTATTCTGAAAATGTGACAACCATGCAAACGGAAATGAAACCATCTTCTTCTGAAACTACCGAAAAGCGAATGTCGGCACATACAGTTTTTGAAACGAAAATCAAAACTGATCAGAAACTATTCCCTTCTTCAAATCGATCTAACGCTAATGAAACGCAATACACAAATGAAAATAAAATTAAGATCAGTTGTCGATGTGAAATCATCCTCCATTGAAAGTTAAAAACTTAACTCGGAATTGCGCGAGGAAACAAAATGATTAGAGTAAACTTTAGTACTCTTGTTGACCTTAAAGTTTGTTCTTTGAAGCTGTTTCTCGCAATCTTTTTTTTTTGTTGGTTCAATAAAAGTAAAACCTCAAGACAGTACTAGTTTGATCTGTCCCTCTGAATATCGACGGTCATCGTCGCATCCATACACTCACTGCACAGTTATTGCCACCACCTATGACCACTTCTTAAACACGAATGATTTATATTTCTTGAAATCCTACAAATACCTCTTACTGAACTTTTCTTATCTCCCAATTTTAACTCAAGCTTAAATCCTGCAAATTCTTCTTATTGAATGTTTGTAATCGCGTATTTTAACTCTTGCATCGCAATCGAATGGTTTGTTTGCCCCCTGGCGATCCCAGAAGTCATTGCAAATGTAGGGGAAAAGCGAAGGGGCCTGGGGATCGGCAACTCATTCATTAGTATACCGCATTCTCTGCATTGTGATCGGCTGAGCACTTAAGGCCATTCAAGGTTGTGTCAATCGTGAACCGAATCATAAAATCTCCTTATGTCTATTAATCTTGAAATCGTATGTCAATCAGAATTTCCAAACTGTTTTAAGAATGCAATGCGCGTAAACGCGGGTGAGAGTTAATATCCAGCACAGGAGTTTCAAGCTTTCAGATTTTCTCGTGTTTTGCACTTATATATAACAAGCTGTAATCACATGCTCAAATTGTAAGCTAGGGAGTAAATGACGCCACTTTTCCCCAGATCGAACCCTCTGAGGTTTAATCAGTTTTGAAAGTGAGTAATGGCAGACCGTGAAATCCAAAACTTATACATTCAATGCATTACGGAGGCTCCCTAGAGTTTTAGGGCCGCGCGCAAGCTGACCACTAGTATGGCGCGTAAAGTCTGAGTCGCGCGTGTTTTTCTGAATTTTTTTGACGTCAGCGTGACCAAATCTGTAAAAATTAACTGCTAATTTTCGCGCGTTCCTTTCGGTAATTTTTTTTTTAATTGGCTCAGTTCTAGCCACATACAGTTCCTATCAAATACTTTATATTCGTTAAATCTGTCAGAGCTAATCGAATATATATAGAAAAATGACTATTTACAGGATATTGGCAAAACTGTCTAACGACCTTGACTTTTTACAAGTTAAAAATGTCAGGCAATATCATTTCTACGGTGGCCCACAAGGGACATCCTGCAAATTAAAGAGTTGCTGCAAATAAATTAAATTTGCAGCAAATTAAATAAAGATGTTGCAAGTTTAAAATAGTTGCTGCAAATAAAAGCATCAAAAGTATGCGAGCACACTGAAGGAAGGACAATTACAAAACACAGGTCACATGGCACAGGTCATTATTTTACCAATACAGAAACAATCCTAACTGTTTACAAATGCTAACATTAGGCCTAGTTAGGCCTAAGGTTAGCTTTAATGGATGTTTACTGAGGATACTTTCTGTATTGTTAAAACAATGACCTGTAACCTGTATTTTGTACCTGCCCTTCCGTCAGTGCTCGGGCATACTTTAAATGTTTTATTTTACAGCAACGTTCTTTTAATTTGCAGCAACTCGTTTTGTAAATTTGCAGCTACTATTTTGAATTTGCAGCCTTGTCCCTTGTGGGCCACCGTACATTTCCATAATGTGGCAAAGAATAAAAAAAAAATCACCAGTGGAAAGTATGAATATTAAGGAATTTAGGCCAAAAACAGGAATTTATCTGCCTGTCATTGGATTATATCGGTACCCATACTGGTAAATCTCTACGGGGAAAACTTTAAGAGAAATTAACTAGGTTTCCTTTTGTAACTCGTGCCCTGTAGTAAGGGTATTCGTGTATACTCTAGGGAGCCACCTTAGCTTTTGGATAAAAATCAAAGCTCAAATTTTACTAGTCACTGTTAAGGAAACATACTTTCAAAATTTGCAAGAAAAAGGAACTGATTTCTTTTATCATACTGGCATAGTATCACTTTAAATTAACTAGTATATTAATTCATACATTTCTTCGTTCATACAATCTTCACTCTTTAAACGTCATGTATGGAAAGTAGACACTCTCGATCAAGTGACCCAAAAGAATGATAACTTTATCAGACTTTATTCCAGTGGCGGATACTACGGAAGATTAGATTTTTGTAAAAGTACGACTTTTCTGAACCTATCATGGCGTGCATTAGGCTTGCAGTTCGACGTTTTTTCCAAGAGCGTTTTCAGAACCGGAAACTCTTTCATGTAGTCATCATAAGCGTTGACACAGACCCGCGTCGGGTAGGGTTTGATTTAACAGTTCTTTGTATGCAGCTGCACAAAGTTAGACACCAGTGACACGATAGGTTAGGGTTAGGGCCTCCCAGCAAACAAGTAGAGGTAGTCCTTAAAAAGTTCCTTTTGTTGCGGATTAGATGGCTCAGTTTAGGTTATATATATAAGCTCAATAATACACGCATTTTGAGTGGTCCTCTCCTATGATCTCTGAGAGGACGGACGTCATGATAAAAAAACGTTCAATTCTTTATCTTTTATTTGTAAAACAAATATATCACATGTTGCCATGCGTCTGTTCAGTAATATATCACAGAAGACGTCAAAATGTGGTATGAACATCAGTGACACACTTGGCTATCGCCTCGGATGCCGTGACTTTTTTGTTCTTACCACATCTTGACTTAGTAATGATCTATTACTGAACAGACGCACTGCAACATGGAATCTATTTGCGAGCTACAACACAAGATTGACCCATCAAATGATGACTATAAAACGCTAAAATGCATTAAAGTCACTTGTAGTGTGGATTTTTTCAGGTCTCCTTACAGCTGTACATCATGTTAAGTCGAGGAAGTTTCGACCCAACGTCATACGAGGATCTGACAGTGGCTCTAAGTATCCCAAAATCCCTTGTGTTGTTTGCCTTCAATTTGCTCGTCTATGCAAGATACATTCGACTGGCAGACGAGGATAGTCAGCAGCTAAATTGGTGCAGTCTTGGCTCCTTGTTCTTTTTCATTTGGCGCCTGTTTATGCTTACGTCCAGAATACTAGCTCTTGCGCTATTTGCCTCGTACTTCGCTCCTTACGTCTTTGTAGTTGTTGCAATTCACTTTGTAGCTTCCTACGCATTACTATGGCGACAAGAGTGCGAGTACTTCGAAGGTGAACCAATAAAACAAAAATTCTTTAGATTTGCCATTGCGTATCTTCACGTTTTCTGCTTTTTCCCGCTAGAAGGCAAAGATACTCGAAGATTTGGATATCCCTATTATGTACTTACGCTCATTGAAAATGTTGTCATGGTTATTTGGTGGACATTTGTCACAGAATACAGTTTTGAATTTAAAGTTGCAATGCTTATAACAGAAGGGGGAACATTTTTGATCGGTGTGCTTTCATTGATGCTGTTTTATCGCTATTTTCATCCATCCGCCGTGACTTCCAGAGACGAGGTTGATGCAAAGAAATATTCTGCGCTCAAGATTTTTTATAAGAGAGCCCGGTGGGAGAAGCGAGAACACAAAAGCCGTAACGGCGGAGTCTCAGTGGTTAACATTCATTTTGATGATGGAAGTAAGGAGACGGTGTTTACTGATACTATTTAAAGACAGCGAAAAAAAGTGTTCGTAAATAAGGAAAGTCTTCCAGTTCGGAAGAAACGCAAAACTCCTTTTACCTACCGAGCCCACCAGGAGAAAATTCTGCACTATCTTACATGTTGTATCTACTGGCGCTGAGACAAACAGGAAAAAGAGAGGAGAAATGATTTTGTTGTAACGGGGAATGGCCCATTCCATTCCCTCGGAGGGAGGGGGGAATCTCTCCCCGGTTAAACTTTAGTAACTCCCTGATAGCGGAAGGAACATAATGAAAACAAAATCTGCGCAAGAAAATTTGACTCTTTAGATGAGACAACTTAATAATGTTGTTTTTCTTGTTGTGTTTGTTTATTATTAAACAGTCAGATAAAGGAGCGAGAGATCTAATAGATTTCCCTATATTCGCGCGAGCAAATGTGTAGCAGTCGATTATTGTTTGTTGGCAGTGTCAACTAGGATCAAAACGCACAAAAAACGTTTAAAAATAAAATAATTATAATTTAAATTCTATTATAAGGTAAGAGAATGGAATGGAGAAATAAATGACGATTTCTGGACGGTTGTGACAATATTCTTTAGCTTAAAAGTTTAGAAAAAATTCTGGAAAATAAAATACGCTCTTTTTTTGTAAAAAGAGTCAAGATGATAAGAATATATTTTATAAGAATATCGTGGCTGAAATTCGAAAAAAAAAAGGAAAGAATATTTTAAGAATAAACCCGAGGCTGAGATGTGGAAAAGAATACAACTTTGTCTGGTGCAAATTTGTATACAATACAATGATATGTTTTTAACTAAACCTTATAAAAATCTTCCTTTTCCTTAAGGGCAAAAGTAGCCCCCCGCCCCCCCCCCCCCCCCCCTCCCATCCCCCCGAAAAAAAAACAAATCAAAAACAAAAACAAAAACAAGAACTGTCAATTCGCCATCTCTTTAACTGTATAGAAGTAATGGCCGTTTTGCTAACAGGGCTCGAAAAAAGCTTATTTTTTCACTCATGGGTGGCAATAAAGGCTTTGTCGACATTGCAAAGAAGAGAATCAGCACGCAATTGATTTTGTGGTCAGATGACCATCGACAAAACGTTTGACGGCAGTATTGGCTTTTACTTCGGGTAGAGGAGCATAGAACGCGTCATGAGAAAAGAATGCAAATGCGAGAAATTTACTCACAAATAATTAGTATATGGAAGTTTGGCAGTGTGGAAATGTGGAAGTCTGGCAGTGTGGAAGTGTGAAAATCTGGCAGTGTGGGTTAGGGTTCGTGTTCGGGTTAGTACCACATAGCCAGACTTCCACACTTCCACACTGCCAAACTTCCAAACTTCCATACTTTCACACTGCCAAACTTCCACACTTCCACACTTCCACACTTCCCCACTTTCATGTACTAATTATTTGTGAGCAAATTTCTCGCATTTGCATTCCTTTCTGATGACGCGTTCTGTGCTCTTCTACCCGAAGTAAAAGCCCCAGTATTTTATGTACGGAATGTATGTATGGAATTCTACGTGAAAGGCAAAAAGTTGTGGTCAAATCGATCGGACGCCACAGAAA
>OX421455.1:23293347-23300847 GCA_949126865.1 Montipora capitata | reverse complement strand
CGATGTGATCTGATCTTGCGGGCGCGTACATACCAAGACATCCTGTGACCGAGGCGAACTGTTCAACAGCTATAAGAGCAGTGCTACATCTGAATACTTTTAGGTCGGGAATGAGTTCAAAAAGAGGCCGAATTGATTAGGAAATGATCTGTTTTAATTTAAAAATCGATGGCTTTGCTAGGACAAATACTGATGACCCAAGGCAACGGAAACCGGCCGAAAGACCGTATTCGTTGAATATGGCAACTTCGCAGTATTATAAACTTTGTCGAGACCATTATCTGAACTGTGTTAATTGTTAAATTTTTGTGGTTGAAATTCGGATTAAAAAATTAAAATGCATTTTAAAATGCAAAATTGTTTAATTTAGGATATTAAATTTAAAAATGCCGCATCGAATTAGGAGCTCCATTGAACCAAGCAGCGGTGTTTGAGAAGCTGGCGTTCGTCACCATGACATATCGGTAATCTGGTGTTTAAGTTCTTCTTTAATTTAAAGAGTACTCTTTCACGAACTTCAATGTCACGGCTTTGCATTACACACAAACCATATGCATGCTGCATGTGTGATCAAACGTATTAACTGAACATTGCTTTAAAAAGGCACTCACAATTGCTTCTGCTAATAAGACTGTCAAGAACTCCATTTGTTCTCAAAGGAACTGAAGTTCTTTAATTGTACAGTTTGACTTAATTCCAGTGATTACACGAAGATTGTTATTCACATTTGCTCCATGAGAGGTTTTTTCAAGTGTTGAGCGATGTTTGCATCACCTTTAGTTCCGGGAAATATGGGAAGCTCGCAACTGTTAAAACTGCTCACAGTCACGATATTCTGTTATTGTTGTTGTTTTAACTCGGGCTGTCCAGAGTTAGACAACTTTTCTGGTGTCTATCAGACACAATTGCTTAAATTGTCCATATAAGTGCGATTTCGTCTATAGCCTGCACTTTAAATATATCAGTACATTTCTTTCAGTTGAGTCCTTCACGGGAACACATGAGCCCAACAAATTGGCTTGCTCCTAACAGTGTAGCTTCTGGCTTCATAGCTCAGTTGGTAAATTATCTAGATAAGTTCGAGGATCATTTTTCTCTTTCGTCCATAGCCAGCACTTCAAATATATACATTTATTTCATAATGAGAATCATTGCCATCACTCTAACCTAAATAATAAGCCAGCCTACATCTCTACTGCATTTCTTTTTCTTTGTTTTGCATTTGACGATCCAGGTCATCGGGACAGCCCAAGTTTACGCAGATTTGCGTCCAGTTTTGTTCATTTTTCTAGAGCAGATTATAATAAGCATTAATAGGTAACCACATATTCCTTTTTCTCGAATACACTGACCCTTCGGTTTATTTGCTCTTTTGGGACCTTTTCCGTTCCCTTTTCCGTTTTCCGAACGGCTGCAAAGAGGTGAAACTGCTAGTCATCATAATAGATTCCACTCGGGGCCTACTCGCGGCCAAAACACAAGGGAACAACCATCGACTTACTCGCGCGTGTGTAAATGATCCCGGGATAAAATATCCCGCCAGGTGCGCAGGCTATAATAAATGAAAATTCATAGGGCCTCTGGTGATGCTTGAAAATGGATTTGAATGAATGGATCCCAAAAGTAATAAATTAATTGTTTTCATATTATCAACCAGAGTCTATTTTCTGTGAAAACGAGGGGATTTTTGTTCCAGTGTTTGGCACACGCAATGGATAAATGGAACGTTTGTAAACAAACAAATCCATGCGGGATGCTTATTTTTCACTATTAAATGTAATTCCCAAAGGAATTTTGCGTTTTGGAGTGTTTGTTTGAATTTTTCGCATGGTATTCCAATCTCAGATAAGAACGAGCCAGAGCGAGCGACCCCCATTACCATTGATGGTTTTCTTAGGAGAGTGGCAGTTAAACGGACACGTTCGTAGTTCTTAATTAAGCATAATAATATTCTTTTCACAAATTCTCTTGTCCTCAAGGAATAGTAGCATCTAAACAAGCAGCAAGAAGCCTAATGCAGCCAATGCCTTTTCCATCTCCGCCTCGCCCAAAGACCCAAGGAAATGACAGCAGCAAGGCCTCTACGTTGAAATTTCATATATAATACCACACACGATGGCAAGTGATGGCAACATTAGCATAGATAACAACCTTAAACAGCATTGTAAAGGACTATTTTATAGTTGTGTGCTTAGTAGTTTGACCAATTTATGGCAGCAAGCGAGGCTGTGTTTGATTTCGATTGGATGCAATCTACCTTGTTTTTACAATGAAAATCTTGTTATTCCAATAATAAATTATCAGTAACTTCTGATTGACAAGAAAAACACCAGAAACTTACTCTTGATTCTATGAAAATATTTGGCTTAACGCCAAGCTAGTTTACTTGCAAATAAAATCAATATATAGGCGAGCGCAATGTGAGTGTTTTTTTAAATTCTGTCGAAGTGCTCATGAACTGAGCAAGTCTTTTGAGCCGGTCTTTTTCTATGTAGCTCGCTTGTCCTTCGAGCTTTCTCAAGAATCGGATTGAACTGAACTGATTCACCTTTTCTTCTGTGAAATAAAGTTTACAACAATTTTAAATTCTCAGTATCTTATTAGGAGACCAATCTGAATGTGAATGGAGCCTCGTTGGTCAGATCTTGCGGACATTCGCGCATGTTAAACTCTTTCAGTTACTGAATTTCCCTTCTTGTTTTGATCACTCAGTTTCCTCCGAAATAACACAATTTTTTGCTGAAAAGGTTTACAGGTAAAACAGTGGAAAAACATATTTTTACCCTTAATTTGAAAAATAAATACCGGTATTGGTTTTCGAATAGAGGTCTACTTCTTTCGGAATTTGTATTCACTTTCATAAAACCATTTCTTGACGTTGTCGCGGATTGCTTTCGTAGTTTTTAGGGTCCACGAGCACGGCATTTTTAGTGTAAGCAAGTTTATACCGTGGACAGTAAACCTGCCGGTGTATTCGTTCGATCAACTGTCTAGAACTGATCGATATAATTACAAGTCGAGAAAGTAAATATTTTGAGCAATAGCCGATACAATGTAGATGTCATTGTAATGTACTACAATATTTCGGCTGGCTAAAACCAGCCTTCTTCAGGTACTATAAATGTTGACATACGATTGCTTTGCCGGATTACCTCTGCCGGCGATCGAATTTCTTCCATTTCTGTCACAAATAGGTCCTACTTCGGTAAGGTTTCGCTCACTGGCACTACAGGATAACAGGAAGTCGCCTGCCTTGTGTTGGGTTTTCAGATGGAGAATAAAGACGAAAGTAAAACAAAAACGTATGTGTTCCGTCCGATCTTAGGAACTACAAATATCGAGTGACCGCGGCTAACTGTTCAACGATATCATGAGAGTTATGAGTACAAGTCTACATCTGACTGCCCTTAGGAAAGAGTTGATTAATTTCCTACCGGAGACGTTCTTTGAAGTACATGGCGATCCTCCACAAGTGTAGTGGAATGGATGTCTGCACACCAGGAGTAATGTTGCGAGGTTGTACCTGCGAGAAAGGAAGAGGGAAGAGGACTGATCGGCATCGAGGAGTGTATAAGAAGGGAGAGCAAATCCCTTCATGGCTACCTAAGAGAGAGCACAGAGTGGATGCTTGAAGCTGCTTGAAGGAGAAAGTTATTGTTGAAGCAGAGAGTCTGCAGGGCTATGAGAGGAGGAGGAAAGACTAGAAAGTTAAAAACTGGAAGGAGAAAGCCCTACATGGTGCGTTTGTCCAACAAATATCAGATGAAGCTGTAGAGGAGCCTTGGAGATGGCTCAGGAGTGGATTCTTAAAAAAGGAGACAGACGGTTTGATTCTTGCTGCTCAGGAACAAGCTTTAAGAACAAACTCGATCAAGTACAGCATAGATAAGACCTCAGAGACACCACTGTGTAGATTGTGTGGAGATGCCACTGAAACAGTACGACACATTGTCAGTGGATGCAAGAAGCTTGCCCAGAGAGAGTATAGGAAGCGCCACGACAAGGTGGCCCTGCGGGTACACAGGGAGATGTGCAGGAAGTATGGGATAGAGTGTACTGACAAGTGGTATGACCATCAACCCATGCCAACCGCAGAAAATGGAGAAATGAGGGTTACCTTGGACATGACTATCTACATGGACAAAGTGCTGAAATATAATCGGCCAGATATTACTCTAGTGCATAAAGACACACAGAAATGAACACTTATTGATATAGCTGTGCCAGCGGACCAGAACATCACCAGAACTGAAGAGGAGAAGGAACTAGCATTAGAAATCAGAAGGATTCATGGAGCCTCGAAAGTCACAATAATACGTATCGTGATTGGTGCTCTTGGAAGCATATCAAAAAGTGCAAAGACCTGGTTTGGCAAGCTAGATGTACGTGATTTCCTTGAAAGTGTACAATTATCGGCCATCCTTGGAACTGCTCACCTGTTGCGGAAAGTGTTGTGTCTCTAAGCTACGTGGAGTTGCTGAGACACAATAAACATTACCCAGTAGAACACCCGACAACTGGAGAGAATCCAAAATAATAATAATAACAACAACAACAACAGGACGGAATCACTGCTGAGAAGGGGTGTGGAAAAGGAAAATGTGGAAGACCACAAACAGACCAATAGAAGGAGGAGGTTAGAGAAGATAGGGAAGTGGAAGAACAAACCCCTTCATGGCCAGAACAAGTCAGAGGTGACAGAAAAAGATGACATAGTAAATCATCTCATTTGCAAGTGTAGAAAGATGGCGCAGATTGCTTACCGTTAACGATAGAATAGAAACAATGGACAAGTACTTTGGTATGACTACAAACCGGAAAAGGTAATCGAGAACGAGGATGTCAAGTTGCTTAGTGACTTCAATATTCAAACTGATAGAGAGATTCACCCCAAAGACCAGGCAAAGTGGTTGTTGACAGAAAAGCAGACCATTGCATGGATATTGACATAGCTATACCTGGAGATGCCAGAGTTGCTAAGAAGAAGAAGGAGAAGGGGAAGATCGAAAAATATCAGGGCCTGAGGAGCGATTAAGACGATTGTTGTCCTTGTGGTGATTGGCGCTTGGAATGGTATCAGGATATTTGGCTAGCCACCTAGAGAAAGTTGGAGTCACTACAAAGATAAAGCTTATGCAAAAGGCGGCTCTGCTTGGAACTGCAAGATTGCTTAGAAACGTAAGGCCCTCCCAGGTTGGGATGGGGAGGGGTGGGTCCTTTTCCCTTGTCCTTGTTTCGTGTTTCCTTTAAAAAATTGCCTGTGTTCCAGAACTTAGTTCCAAACTTGTTCTCAGTTCCTTTATCCCCAACATGGTTTATGTTCCCTTGTTCCCTAAGATATTCTGTCTTTGTTCCCTTCAGTTCCCCAGTTCAAACTACCTATGTTCCTTTATTCCCCAGAACCCCTGGGCCGTAGGCTTCCAAAGTTCTGGAGGCCTAATGCTGCAGATCGTAGCTTGCTCTCTATAACTAACCAGTATTAAGATGTAATAACAATTAAAAGAACGATAATGACCATTTTTTAATTGTCCACTGTATTTAGCGCTGGGGCACTAATAGACCTATATCACTCAATGTCCAAACAAAAGATTTTGCCCGTCGAACCTCTCATTCAATGTGAGGCTGGACGGGCAAAGACAATGCAAAGACAAAGCCTTTATTCCCCAAGGACTCCAAAATGGCCGCCGAGTGATAAAGGCGAATAGGCCAGCTTCGTATTCTCACGATCACACTGGATCTAGTATAAAATGGAGGATAATGAGGGGAAATAATTTGCATTTGAAAAGTTTCCCCGCATTAGTTTCCATTTAATGCTAAATCCAACCCTACCGTTCGAATACGAAACTGGCCTTTTGGGGGACAACAATAAAAGCAAGGTGGCACACGCTAACACCAACCCGGTGTGGCTAATACATCACGCATGCGCACAACCATTTCTTACGTGACACACCGATCTCTTAATGTGATCCATCTTCCAACACCCTTGCCGAGGGAGAACAGTTTTGCTGTTCCCAACCCAGCTGACCACATGTATGGCATGTGAAGCTGCCACTTAAAGGGGTGCTAAAATTACACGCCTGGTATTTTAGCTTCGCCATGCTGATGAGGCCCAAAAGGCCGAAATAGCTGTCCATGGCTGCTTATTGACCGGGTAAAATGGTTGTGCGCATGCGTGATGTGTTGGCCACACCGGGTTGGTGTTAGCGTGTGTCACCTTACCTTTATTGTTCCTTTTGGGGACACCTCTGTACAGAAATCAAATCAACACATATCATATCATAGGTTGGTGTTTAAGGAAATGAGGAAACCGGAGTACTCGAAGAAAAACCTCTCGGAGAAGAGTAGAGAAACAACTAGCTCATCCCACATATGACGTCGAGTCTGCGAATCGAACGTGGGACATATTTGAGGGAGACGAGTTATCTTACCACTTCGCCAACCATGTTCCCTATTCAGGCGCTGGCTTGGAAAACTGAAATAAAAAGCATATAATATGAACCGATAGATTACAGAAAGAAAAGGAATAAAGAAACACAATATTTAACCAGCACGTCCTTTGTGTTTTGAGCTACAGAAACTCGTAGAAACAGCTCAACAAAAAATTATCGAAAATTATCTGGCATTCATGAGAGATGCATGCCCTCTCATCCCCCTTTATTTTCTTTTGCTGCGGAAACAAAGGGTTATTTTGTTCCAGTGGTTGGATCATGTGAACATAATGGAACATGTTTCCTTCCTCTCCATTAACTCTGATGTGAAGGATAAATAAAATATTTGGATTCTTTCTCGGGGAAGACAGACCCCCCTCCCCCTCCCTCCTCCGCTCTGCTAAGGACATTTAAGTTGCGGCTCAACTGACACGTTCATGGCATTAAAAATACTATTTTCACGAATTCTCTTTTCCTCGAGGAACAAAGGTTCAAGAAGAGCTGGAATTCCCGATAGATCAAGTAACGATACGTCCAATGGGTTTTCCACTCCCCAAGACCAAAGGAGATGACAGCAGCAAGACCACTTCGCCAAAGTCTCAAAGCAGCAGACCTGATTGCCGGATTTCATAATTCCTTATGCGATGGCAAGCTGAATCAAAAAGTACCATAGAACACTAAGGACTATTTTAAAGTTGTGTGCTTAGTAGCTTAGCCATGCAGTGATGGCAGCAAGCGAGGCTGTATTTGATTTCAGTGGGATTCAATCCACCTCGTTTGCTTTTACCATGAAAATAGTGGTCAGTTTTAATGCAAACGTTACGTTAATTTGTCTGTAATTTCGGATTCGCCAGACTGAAACTCTAGCAATGTGTTATTCTCGATTCTAGATTAGCACTGTAAAAATTGACTAGTTGAAATGACCAATTAAAATAATTGTTGTAAAGTGCATCAGGGATGATTCCTTTATTTTAGTCAGTCTAACCATTTTAAAATGATTAACTGGTTTGAAATAAATATTAAAAAGAGGTTGAAGTAACTATCAACAGAGTTACTTTCACTTTTTTAATTG
>OX421455.1:23283347-23290847 GCA_949126865.1 Montipora capitata | reverse complement strand
CTTCAATTACCGACATCAGTGACTACATACCATCAACTGCAGTCCCTGGCAAAATGAGACGGGGTGCTGTTTTTGAAGCTATCTCACTTTCTGCGCCCACATCTAAGTCATTCTCCAACACTAAAGAATGATTTACTGTGACAATAAACCTCAACGTTACTTATTGATACTCTACTGTATTACAAACCCAGGTGGAAATCTTATTAAGATCTTAGTAAGATTCTTAATAAGATTCTTACTAAGATCTTATCTTACTTCTTATTTAAGATTCTTACAAGATTCTTACAAGATTCTTACAAGATTCTTACAAGAATCTTACAAGATTCTTACAAGATTCTTACAATATCTTACAAGATCTTACCAAGAACTTACCAATATCTTTCAAAGATCTTACAAAGATCTTACCAAGGTCTTACCAGATCTTACCAAGATCTTACCAAGATCTTACAAGATCTTACTAAGATTCTTGTAAGATCTTACCAGATCTTACCAAGTTTCTTGTAAGATCTTACAAGATCTTACCAATATTTTTGTAAGATCTTACAGGATCTTACCACGATTCTTGTAAGATCTTAAAAGACCTTACCAAGATTCTCACAAGATCTTAATATGAGATCTTATCAAGATGTTTCTCATATTCTGCTAAAAAACATTACCAAAATAGAAAGAGTAGAAAAAACTTTAGAATAACATTTTATTAAAACAGAAATCCTATTTTTATTACAAAGCAATGAACTATTTATACAACTTTGAAACTGAAAACAAGGACACTACTACATTGTTCCCGAGTAAAATTAAAGCGTGATGCACCTCTTGGCCACATAATAATGGTATTTCAAATTTTGATTAATGGAAAAAAATTACCACTTATGTTACTAAACAATATGAAGGTAAGATAAAATATTATTTGAAAGAGACTACTTCAAATGCATAATTCAAAAAGCTGCAACATATTATTGTTACCCTTGTAGAACCAGACACTACGTGTAATCTAGTATGTAAATCCTATGTAACAACCATACACTTATGTAAATGGTATGTTATGATACACATATGTAACTTCGATATAGAGGCCTTATTCAAAACCTATGTTATATATATGCCTCATCTGTATATTTTGAAAGGAAAGGCTGTTATGGGACCGTTTTTTGTGTCCAAAAATAAAAATAGTTTCAACATAGTTTCTACATAGATTCGAAACAGAAAATACACAACACATAATAGTGTATACATAGTTACATACAACACTTACATAGTGATAACATAGGGTGTAAATAGGCTACAAATAGCCTCTACATAGCTGTAAAAAACTGGAAATAGGACAAACATTAAAGTTACTGTTTCATACATTGTAGCATTTACATTATAGCGTAAATAGAATCTACCTACTAACTGAAATTGAGGGTCCATAGCGAAAATTGCATTTACATAGCACTTACATAGAAATACTATAGGATGTAAATAGGCTTTGACTAGCCTCTAAACATTTATGGAATAGTATTGTAATAGGAATTACACATCTCATGCCTAATGCTTGCATTTGAACAAGGTCAGAAAAATCAAGAAAAATAGCTTGAACTCACTGAGAAATAGAAGTACTAGTGCACACATGGAACACAAGAAACAAGGTTATCATATCCTGCTCCTGTAAAATAATGTTCCAGCAAATCAGAAATGTGCTGGAAACTACAAAAAATCCATTATAGTCAAGCTATTAACAGTTATTACCATAGCTCACAGACAAAAAAAATAGACTACAGATTTCAAAGCAGTTACATTTTTTTATTGCATGAACCTAAACATTTAACTCATGCCAAAATCTTTGGATTGGGTTCTTGTTTTAAATTTAAAAACAAAAAAAGCTTTAAAACATTTCAGATAAACCACAGAACTATAACAAGTCTGGAAGGAGAGATCCCCAAATACATCAAACCATAACTGGTTGAGGAGGCAGAATTGGCTGCTAAGCATTTTTGTCTGCTGTAAAGGACCTTTCCCTGCTGTCCCATCAAATAATTGTTTTCAATGTGTCTCTTTATACTCTTTCATGGCAACTAAAAAAAATACAGTACATATACTTCAATCACTGATCATTACAATTAAAGTGTGTGAAGAGTAGACTCATAAATTTGGGCCTCTACTTACAAACGTCCATAATAGCTTTCTCAGGCATTTTCTGCATTGATTACAATAGTTAAAGTGGAGTTCGGTCGTTTCGATACGAAGTCGTTTCGATACAAGTTGATTCGATACAAATTGAAGTCGTTTCGAGACACCATCAAAGTTGATTCGATACACGTAGAAAGTCAATTCGATTCAACTCAATATTTATGTTTGGCTAGATTGCAGAATACCCGGCCCATCAAATGTCCTACTTAAAAAGAATGCAAGTCAGTTCGATCGAAAGTTGTTTCGATCGAAGGTCGTTTCCATCGACAAAAGTCGATTCGATCGAAGACAAGAGTCAGTTCGATCGAAGACTGTAACTATTGCTTAAGTGTATTTAACTTACTATTTATCAAATTGGCTTTTAAGTTGCTTTAACAGAAAACAGACGCGACCATTCTTTATGTTCCAAGCGCATTTGCTTTCGTATTTTGGCGTGCGGAACTGTCTTGTGTGGAAAAGATTTGCAACGATGAGAAGCTATGATAATATGTTCCACGATCCCGCAGTCGTGTTTAACAATGCTGCTTGTCCGCAGTGGCATGGGACAGAAAATGATATTCATATAGACAACCGGGTATTCTGCAATCGCTCCACTTCTTAAATTTCATTTTGCTGTTCCGTTAACTACACTTTTCACGAGATCGTGTGAAGAAGAAAGGATTAGTTTACTGATTACGCTCGTTTCAGTGATTAGGTCTAAGCACTCTCCTAAAATCGTAGCTTTCATTTTGCGGTTCGGTCAACTACACTTTTCATGAGATCGTGTGAAGAAGAAAGAACTCGTTTATTGATTAAGCCTAAGCGCTCGCTTCAGTGATTACTGGCCTAAGCATTCTCGTAAAATTTTAGCTTTCATTTTGCGGTTCGGTCAACTACACTTTTCACAAGATCATGTGAAGAATAAAGCACTCGTTTACTGATTAAGCCTAAGCGCTCGTTGCAGTGATTAGGCCTAAGAACTCTCGTAAAATTTTAGCTTTCATTTTGCGGTTCGGTCAACTACACTTTTCACGAGATCATGTGAAGAATAAAGCACTCGTTTACTGATTAAGCCTAAGCGCTCGTTGCAGTGATTAGGCCTAAGAACTCTCGCAAAATTTTACTACACTAGGCACTGCGGCCCTGGGGTAGCAATAGTTTACCTCACGTGGAATTTATTATTCATCGACTGCGGCACTGCGGTAGCAATAGTTGAACTAATGTGGAATTCATTATTGAATGACTACCGCACTGCGGCACCGCGGTAGCAATAGTTGAACTAACGTGGAATAGACAATATTCATATTCTCGGTATTGGAGTGGAACTAGCTTGCAAGCTAGTTCCAGTCCAATACCGAGAATACGAATATGGTCCATTTTTTTATTATTGAATGACTACCGCACTGCGGTAGCAATAGTTTAACTAACGTGGAATTTATTATTCAACGACTACCGCACTGCGGCACTGCGGTAGCAAGAAACTTGTGCCCTTCAAATTGGGCCGGGTATTCTGCAATCGCTTCTTATGTTTTCAACCGTTAATTAGTGGTCTAACCGGCGCAAAAACTCCAATCCCGGTAAGCTAATGAAGATGCTTCCAAGCGACCACAGTTATGTAAACACTTTTAACGATGTCCAAATCTTCGAAATGATTGTCCCAACTTTCGCATGGCAAATCGTTTCGAAGCTCTTCTGTCGAGTGGGAACGCTCGACCATACACGTCAAAAGTCAATTCCATTCAACTCAATATTTATGTTCTCAACCGTTAATTAATTTGTGATGTGTTGTCGTACAAATAGAGGAAATTATGATTGCACCATTTCGAATAGGTAGAATGGTCTAATCCCCAAGTTGAGCGAAATCAATATGTAACATCACTTACCCCTCAGAAAACACGTGCGTGAACTTAATAGAACCTAAGAATTTAATGTGATCCGATTGAATTAATTAAACTGCCTATTATGAGCATGATTACCGACACCGACATTTTTATATACCTCAAAACAACACGTCACGCTAGTGACAGGAAAGTCCTAAGGCCATAACAATTACCGTATATGAAGTACCTACCTGCCCATTTTTGCTAACCACTGACCAGCTTTTGAAAGTTTGATTTATATAATTTTGTACGGTACGGTCGATTTATATGTATGCGGTTTGATTGATATTTGTGGAAGTTCGATTTATTTGTACGGTTGGATTGATATTTGTGGAAATTCGATTTATATGTGTGCGGTTCGATTTATTTTTGTACGGTTCGATTGATATTTGTGGAAGTTCGATTTATATGTATGCGGTTCGATTCTACGTGTATCGAATCAACTTTGATGATGTCTCGAAACAACTTCAATTTGTATCGAATTAACTTGTATCGAAACGACTTTGTATCGAAACGACCGTAAACCGTTAAAGTGACAGAAATTAGCATTTTTACGAGAAGGAATCAGTTGTCAATCGTACACATGTAACTTGCCGTATGAGAACTTTTTTTCCAAATCATTTGCTTCACCATTTGATCTAACGTCATTTTCTTGTTAAAGCTTTACCAATTTTTACAGGGCTATAGCATTTAAGCCAAATTGAGTCTCCTTGCTTCACAAATTGACTCGAAGGTGTGAAAATGTGAATTCTTCATGCATGTAAATCGTTCCTCATTTTGAAGACAATAAGCCATCAAATCAAATGTTATTCGCTTAAAGTTAATGCTTACCTCTTTACTTGAGTTGTTGTAAGCATTTCCTTGCCTGGATCAGCATTTAAAGAGTAAAACTGACAAAAAATCGTCACCACAAAAGCGTGTCAGATCGTAGGTACAAACGTTTTGAATAAAACCGCCCCAAACCTGGAAGAGCTGGACTGGTGACCGCTGACTGCTGACCAAAACGAAAAGGACTCACTAGTTTCCAGTCCGGTCTCTCACGTGTTATCCAAGATGGCGGAGGATGACAGTCTTTCTACGGATTCATTTTAAATGAGAAAGATTCGAAAGATACTGGAGTTCATTGAAAGGATTAAGTGGTGACTTAGAGTGTGTAATTTTCAAGAGTAATACATCATGTTCCTTTTGGAATAAGGCCGATTATTAGACTCAGACAGCATCAAACAAGGTAATCCGTTGATTTGTATTTCTCACAATCTATTGAATATATCGGAATAAAAGCTTTCTTTTTCATTTCTCCGTGTACAGAGTGATTTTTTGGGGGTATCCTGCATGAACCCTTTCATTACAAGAAGCTGTCCAAGCTTCAGAACATTCTTGATTCTCCATTTAATGTTCAGGCCAACTCAGATCACCTGGTTTCCTACAGGATGACCAAAGATCATGTCATCTTCCATAGCACAATGTATCCAAGAAAGGGAAATTCATGTAGCTACCTCGTGGAGTTCAATTCAAATGGGATGACTGTATATGGAAAAGTAGTTTGTTACATTGTACGTAAAAATGTGGCATATGCATTACTTGAGGAACACAAGAAAACTGGCAGAAATTGTCTGCCAAGATCTACCTTTACCTCAAGATCCAGTTTTAAAGGATATTGTGGAGAGAAATTTAATAGGTGAACATTACCTTGAAGTTGAAGAAGATGGTGAACTATTAGTCGTCAGTTGTCAACAAATTGTAAATAGATGTCTTTTTGTCAAAACAAGGGAAGCTAGAGGTTTCATAACAGTGCTAGGTACTCCATATGATCATGATAAGACTTCAAAACTGATTAAACTGCCTTGGTGTGTAAGTTAAATAACTATAGCAATGTTAATCAATTTCCCTTAGCAGCCCACTGAAGGAATTTAATAAGCTAAGAATACGGGTTGGTACATTTCGCTGACCCCCAGTCAATGGACTACCCAAATGGACTACCCTGAAAATGCTATTCGAATGAGTACTGTTGATCTGTGTAAGCAGCATCTCAAATAGTGCTTACTTAAGCCTCAACACCCATTTTAAATTAAACAGCATTGTTCAACAGTTTTTAAGTCTAAGCACCCATTTTAAAAAGGTTAGCTTACATGAAGTAATCCGCCATCACAACAGTAATCGAAAGGTTTGAGATGCTGCTTACACATGGATCAACAGTACTCATTCGAAATAGTATTTTTAGGGTAGTCCATTTGGGTAGTCCATGGACTGGGGGGTGGCAAAATGTACCAACCCCTAAGAATACACTGAATCTCAAATTTGAAAATTGAAGTTCAAATGCAGTAGGTCTGTATGAAAAAGCTATTTTAACCGAGAGGTTTTTTTTCCTCGCATACTCCGGTTTTCCCCTCTCATAAAAAATTGATTTGTTCTGCTTTCAGTTGATTTGTAGTCTCCCCAATTAGTAGAGCCCTCATGCTCAAATAAATAGCCTTAAGACTCAAATAAAGTGATTGTTATTATTAGTATTACTATTTACCTATAAGATTGAAATATCATTGAATGCTAACTTTTTTGACAAGATCTTGTAAGATTGTCTTAACATTGTTTTTAATAGATGTTAGAGTGTTGATACCTAATAATTTTTCTGAGATCTTGTAATTTTTTGTATCAATAGAATGCTGCAACCTGACTTTTGATGACAAGATCTTGTAAGATTTCTTTAAGATCTTACAAGATTTTATCAAGATCTTTTAAGATCTTAAAATGCTACACACTGACTAAATTTGACAAGATCTTGTAAGATCTTACAAGATTTTTATTAAGATCTTTTAAGGTCTTGGCAAGTTGGATACTGATATTTTTCTGATAAGATCTTGTAAGATTCTCTTAAGATCTTACAAGGTATTTTGTAAGATCTTAGAATGTTGCATATTGATTTTCTTGGATAAGATCTTGTAAGATCCTCTCAAGATCTTACAAGATTTTTATTAAGATTTTTTAAGATCTGAAGAGTTAAACAAGATCTTATTAAGATCTTAATCTTAATAAGAATCTTCCAAGATTCTTGTAAGATCTTACAAGATCTTAATAAGATTTCCACCTGGGAAAATACCACCATATAGACATTGTATTTTAGGCATAATTATCATATCTTCATGTGTCCCATAGATATACAAGTACATTCATAGTAATAATAATTATTTTCATTGTTTATTATAAGCAATATTCAAACTTACAGGCACAAATGTCCAGAAGTAAACACCTGGATGATGTTTGCTGTCTTTTTTTCTCCCAGTAAGTAGGGCAGTGCTACTATGATGCAACGATTTTCAATTTCTGAAAGAAAAAAATATAAAATTATGGAAAAAAGAACATTGTTAATGGTTTAGAAAAGTCTAGCATTTCAAGACAGTGGCACTGTCCAATATTTATTGGGTAATTGTCCATATCACAACCATGTTAGCTTTAGGGAGAACTTTCTAGATCAGTT
>OX421455.1:23253347-23265847 GCA_949126865.1 Montipora capitata | reverse complement strand
AATGAAATGATATTACAAAACCGGCCGTTTTCAAGCACAGCATTTTTTTCCGCAATCAAGCGTTCCTCTCAGTACTTGTGTATAACTTATCGGGTTCTTTTCTTTACTGAAAAACAGTCTCTTTCCTGGCCCTTCATCTGCTTCAAGAGTGGCCATTGGCTTTTTCTGCTTCCTTAATATCTTTCGGGAAGTCGGTGTAAACCTTAATTCACGCCAATTTCCACCTTCTTCTCCTAAGCCCTGTTCAAAACACGCTGTTCGATAAGATATCTATTATTCGCATATGATAAGTACATGTCATATTCTTATCTCCTAAAACACATGGCGCACGTAACGTTCAAAAGCAATTAACTGAAAGCAATTAACTTGTCAAAATACATCCTTATCTCTTTAAAATTGAAATACACGCGATCAAAGTTTCTATCATCTTTAAATACAAATACCGGCTAAGTTAAAAGTTATATATATATATATTTCGCCTTTATACTTATTTATTTATATGTATTTTATAATTATTCGGTACACAGCTTCAATGCAAATAAGTGTCAACCTTTTGAATTCTGTGTATAATAAAGTTATTATTAGGGCCGTTGTGTTGCGTTACGTAACGCGGTATGTTTCCCAACACACGCTCTCGATCGGATATCTGAAAAAGCGAACAATGACAGGACGAGTTAATCCCGGCTTTTTAGACCTTTTTCGAGCCAATGCGGCGAAAATCAAACAGTTACTGGATCTTATTCATTCGCCAACTGACCTTCATCCTCCGGAAGTCCAAACAAAAGCAAATCCAGTTCACGGCGATTAAAACGGTATGTTAATTTTTCATCGTTAATCATCGTATTCATATATGGCGGCCAAGAAATTATTCTTTTGTCCATGTGCTAGCCGCAAAAAGTTAAAACCAACAGTTGATTTGATTTGCATTAATTTGCTGATTTCAGTTTACAGTGTCCCCAATTAGAAGACTAGACACTTAAAAAAAGTTCCTTTCCTTTCCTTTCCTTTCGTTAGCAAGAGCAAAGTTCATAAGAACTTTTGCTCCAAAGGGAGGATAGTGAGGATGATTGGCACAAAGACAAAAGAATAATATGAATACGGTCTATAATTAACTATGGTTTACTGTAATACACATCACGATTTGAAAAGCAGACGAAAGTAGACTTAGGGACTTTTCCGGCAGAACATTCAAGACCCAAATACCTGCATCCATGGCCAAAGACAGCGGTCGCGAAACCTGCGTCTTAAGGATCGCTTGTGTCGCACTTACTTTACTGTCTCTTGCGCTAATAATAGCTTTGATTGTGATGATAACAAAAGATGGGAGCGAAGCCTTGGAATGCAGAACATCGTCTCGCCTCCAAAATATTTGCCCTCAGACAACCAAGTTGACGACGAAGCCAGCTCGCTCAGCAGGGTTATATGACGACTTATCGAAAGAAGAAATCATTGCAGTGAGAGATTACATTCTTCGACAGTCTTCTCTTAATATCACTCCCTATGAAAATGCCGCAGTCAATGACAACTACATTTTCCTGATCGAGTTGAAACAGCCACCGAAAGATAAAGCGCTCGATTTTCTCGACCGTGAAAATGCGCCGAGGCCTGAGCGCACGGCTCGAGTTATAATTCACAATGGCGGAAAGGAATTCCCTGATGTGACCGAATATTTAGTAAGCCCTGCAGGAACACCAACACAACATATTCAGACACGAGGCCCCGGTACGGAACATTCCATTCCATTCGATTCGAGAGTAAACAATGGCAAAGAGATGGAAGCCACTGAGCGCATTGTGGCAAACGCAGCGAAACAAGCACACGAGCTATTGCAGGAAAGCTACGATGGGTACACATATGTGGGATGCACAAATCGCTGCTTAGCATGGACTGATTCCGCTCCAGGTGAATTCGGAAAGCGAGGAAAATGGATTTGGTTTGTGCGAGATCTTCAAGGCAGCTATGTGCAACCGGTGGGTTTTGAGTTGTACCTCAACACGAAAGGAAGCGATGTAAAACTGTGGAAGATTGAAAAAGTTTTTTATTTCAACATATCTTTTAACAGTGTAGAGGATTTAATGGATGCTTACAGCAATGGTTCTCTTCACAAAGTCTTCCTTCCCTCGCCATCTTATTCAAGGGAGTCTCCATTATTTTCATCCTTTCTCCGCCGGGGAAAATCACAGCCTCCGATACCATTGCGGCCACCTCGCATTGTTGAGCCCGATGGAAAGCGTTATACGGTCAGTGGACGTCACGTAGAATATATGAAGTGGAGCTTTGACTTCCGATCTCGAAGCACTTCCGGTCTGCAGCTCTTCGACATACGATTCGACGGAGAAAGAATCGTGTACGAACTTAGTTTGCAGGAGGCCGCTGCGTTTTATTCAGGATGGAGCCCTATGCAAATGCAAACTGACTATCTAGATACCGCTTGGGGTATGGGAAGTAGCAAATTTGAACTGGTGCGAGGTGTGGACTGCCCTGATACAGCGACTTTCTTTGATACAATCCACTACGTGGACACCATGAAACCGGTTAAGTACAAAAATTCGATCTGCGTATTTGAACTTGATCTTGGACTTCCTCTTCGTAGACATTTTGACAACAACTTTGAAGGCGGGTTTAATTTCTATGGCGGCATGCCCGGATGTGCGTTGGTTTTGCGATCGATATCCACGGCGTACAATTATGACTACATTTACGACTACTTGTTCTATCCAAACGGCGTTGTCGAGGTGAAAGTGTCTACCGCTGGCTACGTGCAGGCAACGCTTTGGACATCCAACGAGGCTCCTTATGGTAACCAGATCCATCCATGGATAGCGGGTACCATTCATGATCATTTGATCAATTACAAGGTGGACTTAGATATTGGTGGACGAAAAAACTCGTACGAAACAATAGACATCAAGGTTGAGAATATTACAAATCCTTGGTTTCCTCAGGCCAGGCGGGTACAGAAGGTACTGAAGCACAGCTTGAAGAAGACCGAGCAAGAAGCTATTTACAAACAGAATTTTGAGCATCCGAAGTATCTGAATTTCTTTACCCAAGGAAATGTGAACAAGATGGGCGTGAATCGAGGATACCGCATTCACATCCGCGACATGATGAAGCAAATGTACCCGACAGACTGGAGCATAGTAAATGGAGCGGCCTGGACAGTAAACCAAATGACAGTCACTAAACGGAAAGAAAACGAAGAAACTAGCTCCTCTATATACAACCAAAATGGAATGTACAGCCCTGTTGTCGATTTTGCGAAGTTCACCGCAGATAACGAGAGTATTGAAAACGAAGATCTGGTTGCCTGGGTAACAGTAGGTGTAATGCACGTGCCTCATTCCGAGGATATACCGAACACTGCAACCGCGGCGAACTCAGCTAGCTTCTACCTCCGACCGTACAACTTCTTTGACGAAGATCCTTCGATGGCTTCACACGATGCCGTGTTCATTTTGCCAAACAAGGGCGGTGCCGACATCAACACCTTTGGGACACCTCAGGAGCCTGCCTGCACAGTAACAAATAAACCCCTGGAGTTTAAAGGCGTTTATGGGGATATTTGATAAATTCAAACGTTTAAAATGGGGTAAACAAGTCAAATCAATTAAACTTGACCTCGGTTTCCCAGAGCGCTACATGACCCATGGTATACACAGCACTTACTGAACGAATTCAAGAGTGAATTTAAGAGTGTTCATATGGAATGGGTGGGCTCCCCAGCACAGTCACAAATGAATCTATTTTTAGAATACCCGTTCCCGCGAAAATCAGTTGTCATGTCCCTGAAAAAAAAAAACATGGCAGAAGCAGTCACCAGGGATATGGCTTCTCCTGATTGGTCAAAGTGACAGTCCTTTGTTTGTTTTTTTTTGCGCAAAGTGTATGAAAAAATAAGTATCAAAAGCAAAGTGAACACACCATAACATCAACCAGGTGTGGCCACAACATCACGCATTGCGCACCACCATTTCACCCGGTCAACTGGCAGCCGTGGACAGCTGTTTCGGCCTTGTTAGACAGCAAAGTGATATAGTAGCACTCTTATCTATTCATTCTTGCCGAATTCGGTTGGGAGTCGTAGTGGTATCATTTGCACTCTAACGTCTCACTCGATGTAAGACCACGTATTCACAACGTGCTCTACCAAAGCCATAATATTGTTCTTTGTAGGCAAAGTCGCAACCAAAAAGTTGGTTTTTGGCTCTTCTAGCCACTTACAAACAGGAATTTATCGATTAACACATTCCATTTAGGTTACTTCTAATTTGAGAACTGAGAAATAAAAATCAATTAATAATGCAACGCATTTTAGAAAACTCAAGAACTTGCTTAGGTTCCTGTATAAACAATGTTTAAATTAAACAGTGACAATCAGTTTTGCCTGACGCAAGAATTTCAAAATCATCCTACTTGATGTTGTGTTCAGTGGCATTGATTTTCTCAGAACTTGATCAAATGGCAGTTTCTCGAATTTTAATCAATTTCGATCTTTTAGAGAAACTGGCCAAAGTTCAATCACTTCAAACTCACCCTTACCCTCACCCCCTCCTCCCTGGCTGAAATTGATTTCTAAAACAAAAACCAGCTATCATTTGATCTTGATAAGGAGAAAGACATTCTCTTGTATTTCTTGTACTTTGGGATTGACTTGCTCTGCTTTCATCAGGCTTTCCTTTCAAAAAGGGTTAGGAGAATAGCAGTGGAACGGACGATACGTGCTTAGTTTAACTTTTTTGTCATGGTTCATGTATATTCAAAAGTTTAACAACAGATCTAGATGTTTTGTTTTGCTTAAGCTTCCTTTTTCTCTCTCAGCTCAAGCAACATTAAATGATTGCAGTCGTGATTTTTGTCGTGGTTCATGTATGTTCAAAAGTTTAACAATAGATGTTTCAGTTGTCCCTCTTCTTTTTCCCTTTCAGCTAATTTAAGTAATACTAAGTGATTTGTTAGCTATAGATTGTTTGTAGATGAACTCTGTTTTTTGTAATAAAGAGTAATAATTTTTGCTAGAGCCTGATCAGTAAGACCTTTTTCATACTGTAGCAATGGTCTCAAGAAACGTCAGAAAATCAAAATTATATCTCACAGGCTTTTAATTTTTAAGGGTCAAATATTCTTCTTCAATAGATCCCGAACATTACTCCAAAATATAGCTAGTTACTGTAATGACGTGGCTTTACATGGTCCCATTTCAGCAAGTGTGTGATTTACTAATCGATTGATTTTCTTTTTTAAAGCGGCAACGGATTAGATATTAATATTAGAAACTCAGTGTGCAATTGTAAACATTCCCAACTTGAAAAAGCTTTTCACTTCCTCAGTGAAATGAATATGCAAAGCTCATCCGTCGACATTTTGCCTATTTTTGATCAACGTTGGAGGCGAAAACGCTGTAGGCTGTTTTGGCCTTCATTCTACTTCCATGGGCTTTCAATGGATATTTTAAGGGCAGATCTTTACCTCCGGGGACTTTTCCTTTGCCAATTATCGGAAACGTGCTTAATTAAGGAGGCCGCTGATTCACGGCACGTCGACTTGGTGGAGATGAAAAACAACATGACCACGTCTTTCGTTTATACCTTGGAAACCAACTCGTTATAATAGTCAGCGGTGTGGAGGCCACCAAAGAAGTTCTCGTCACTAGATCTGCCGAATTCGCTGTGCGTCCAAATTTATACTGGAAAGGTTGATACATTATTCGCTGCAATGGAATTACTGTCTCTGTTCCTTCTAAAGGAACGCAAGGTGATTGAAGACGAGTTCGATCTGCTTGTGAACAGAGTACGTTCATAGAACGGAGAACCTCATGATATCGCAAAAGAGATTCGGCTGGCTGTGATGAATGGATCTGTGCTTTGACTTTCTGTTCCCGCCGATATGAACCGAATCTTAAGCCCGCTTTACAGTACAGAAAATTTTTAAGGTCGGCTCTGATAAAATTTGCAGTGTAAACAACCTGTCCGTACCAAATTCCTTCCCTGCCGAACCCAACTTTTTACCCGTGCTGGGACCTTCGGCGAGGTAGATCGAGCACGAGTGAAAATGGTACTGGTGCTGAAAAAGTCGGCACGGTTCAGATAGAACAAGTAGCGTAAACACTTAACGGGCCAAATTTGAGCCTTAATTCATATAGGCTAGCGGGTTTTTTGCGTATGTTTCAAGCTGGCTGCTCATTCTCCACCAAAATCACGGGGACGTTCTTGATTATAAGTGAACTGCGCATATCGCAAAAAGAAGTTACGCGGGCTAAAAAATTTTGGCACGGTAGTTTTGGTACGGTAAAATGGTGTAGTGTAAACAAAAGGCGCGTTTACACGACAGAGGAAAAATGGCACGGGTCCGATAAAAAGTGGAACGGTTCCATTCATTTTTTGTAAAGAAACAGTGAACTTTTATCCGTTCCGCTACGGGACCATAGGCGCCTATGGTCCCGTAGCGGAACGGATAAAAGTTCACTGTTTCTCTACAAAAATGATTGGAACCGTTCCACTTTTTATCGGACCCGTGCCATTTTTCCTCCGTTGTGTAAATGCGCCTTAAAGTTTGCCGAGGTCTTTTTTGGGCACCTGTGCCAATTTCACACGAGCCGGGCCAAAAATTTTCTGTAGTGTAAACCGAGCTTTAACGACTCCTTGAGATGATGACGAACGGAGTGACGAAAATGGTTGCCTCCAGTTTCCTGGTGGATGTTTTCCTTGGCTGTGGTTCTCACCGTTCAAAGCTACCCAGACATTAAAGAGGAGCGGTCAAGATCTGATTGGAAGAATTTACTGGGAACACGTTGAAACTAACAGGATACAGCATCCAAGAGATTTCGCAGACACCTTGACAAGGTAAAGAAGGAGGCTGAGGACGAAAACAAGTCTGTGAAAGGGTTCCTCGCGAAATAAACGTGCATCTCATCTTCACTCTTTCTGAGGTCTTTATGGCTGGGTGGAAACCACGACAAGTACTTTGGTATGGACACCTCTCATGATAGATGACGTCATCGGGAACAGTCGCCTTCGAGACCTTGGTGACAAAAAGAACCTACCGTATTTGGAGGCTGCGATTGCAGAAATCCTAAGAGCGTCGTCTCTTGTTCCTTTAGCCTTTCAACATAAGGCGAAAATAGACACAACTCCGCAGGGGTATCATATACCAAAGGGCACGACAGTGCTGGTCAACTTATGGTCTCTTCATCAAGATACAGAGATATGGGGATAATCCCAACGAGTTTAAACCTGAGAGATTCCTAGACGACAATAATCTTTTCCAGCCACCGAAACCAGGTGCTTTTGTGCCGTTTTCGGGAGAGCGCTGCGTTTTCTTGGGAGAGTCACTTCCCCGAATGCAGCTCTTCTTAGTCTTGGCACGCTTGCTGCAAAGCGTCAAGGTTGAGAAACCGCCAGGTTGTGATCTTCCCACTCTGCAACCTGATGTAGGAATTGTCCTCATGCCACAGTCGTTCAAGGTTTGTGCGATCAAGAGGTACGTATTTTAACATTCTTCATAATATACTGTTTTGTATACTTGATTTTTTTTTTAAACGATTCCTGTTCTGTACAAACACAAAAAAATAGAATATTCCCTGGCCTGTTGGCAGCCGGGTTATTCAATGATAGCCTTTGGTTACGATTTCCAGTTCCCTTCTATGTATTTGACAGTGATTATATCAAAGCGGCAATCAGAGTGTTAAGTGAAAAAATCCATAGGCCATACACCCGTGACTTCACTTTCGGTCTCCACTTCAAAAGATCTCCCTTTTCAGACTCCAGATAGGAAAGAGGTAGACGGTTCTGGTTGAAATACTCTTGCTGACTTTATTGCTTTACCTCCGCTTGACCAGCTTCGTGGAAGTAAGTAATACGATGTCTTAATAGGGACCTTGAGCAACTATTTAAACGAATCAGTACCTTGGAAGCTGGAATAGCTTTAAGTGTGAACAAAAGCAATTGCATTTCTTTGCTGTTGTTTACAAAACAAAGACGCGAATTGATCTGCACATTTAAAGGCTCTGTGGAAAACATGAGCACACAACGTTGACGATAATGTTGGTGAGGGCGATTTGCTGGGGTCTTAACTTGGAAATAGCAGGACGGGAGGTTAGTTGTCAAAGTTTCGACGAACTCTTCAGGTGTTTTTGCCAGATAAATTAAGTCTTTTGATTTATCTGGCAAGATCACATCCCATTTAGGGTGCATTTTCTGGACAACGGTTTTTTTATTTTTTATCTGTAATAACTTTGTAAAAGTAATTGTAAAGGTTACGTTCATACAAACGTTGGCCGTGTAGCACTTATATTTTTAAACAGAGTTAACTGAATGGAGTGTAGTGTAACGTGAAGTGCTAGATTTCTATCCCATATGAACCATGTGAGCCTTTCATTGTACTTGTACATATTCATTGCCGTGACTTTAACATCTTCAGTTCCCACGGCCTGCTCCCGTCTGACCTTGTAGCTCAGTCGGTGGAGCGGCGGAGATCTAACCCAAAGGTCGTGGGTTCAATTCCCACCCTGGTCAGAGTTTTTCTCTGTCCATGTTTGGGCCCAGTTCCATCAGTAGGGCTAACGCTCACATGGTTCATATGGGATAGAAATCTAGCACTTCACGTTACACTACACTCCATCCAGTACGGAAACTCTGGGTTTTTTACTTGTAAACATATAGCAGTAAAAGTATTGTTCATTCGATGAGCGTATACTATACAAGCTTTTGTTTCTCTGGAGTTAAGAATTTTGGGACGAACATCTTGCCCTTTTAAAAGATAAAACGAAGGCAGAATTTCCGCATGCGCACGAACGTCATCGCCGTCGTCGTCAGGACGGCGACGCAGAACTATAACATGACCCAGCGGCGCCGTCATGTGAACGTCGTCGATTCGCAAGCTCCCTATTACGAAATGAAGACGTCGACGGCTATGAGATGGTTCGGTCTAAGAATGTTTCACCTTACTCTAATAGTTGCGTTATTACTCCAAGTCACTCGGCACGAAAAGACCGTATCAACAATCCAGGAATAATATTGGTATAAACGGTGTGGTTGTTCGGAGAGATATTTGCGATTTTATCGTCAGATGCTCGTGTCCTCCACATAACTTCAACTTTGGTCAATTCACAGCGTTTTCGGCACGAGAACAGCCAATCATACGAGGGGAGTACAAATCCATTGTTTTTGTTTATTAAGCTCTTTGTTTCACAGCGTTCTTGTAGCCTTCGTCGCTGTTCTTGCGTAAGCTCCCTATTGCCTTTGTTTAAGTCGAGTTGTCTGCGTGGATACTCCAATTAAATACGAAGTACTTGGGATATGACGTCTAGACGAAACAATACTTAATTATGCAGTGTTGCAAACGATATATAAAGAGGATATTACATGGCTGTGCGGGGATAAGAATTTTGTCTTCGAGTGCAGATAGTATATCTCAAGAGAGAGCCAAATTCGGTAGCAACGATAAGTGAGAGTGCGAATGAGATTAATCTTGTACTTACGTACGTAGTGTGAACGAATCTCATTTGGTGCTGGAGTCCAGTGAATTTCTTCTTCCGAAAAATGTATGTCATGAAAGTGCTCTGCTAGGGCATCGTTTGACAAGAATGTCTAAAAATGTAATCTCATTGTTGTGCTCATAGTGATTTGATACTGTTGTGACGACTGTTCAAACATTGTAGAATCTCCTTCGCAGTGTCTTTACTGCCAAACGTACGGTTTGAACGGTAATTTAAGAAAACTCGCTCTTTCACTTTGGTATAGGTACGTTGATGACACTTTCACCATGTCTGACAGTATCACGTCAGCCATTGCTGATCATTAAAGCACTGGACAAAACGTCAAGTGGGATCATTTTGACATTTTATCGACGGGCAAAACTGACTTTCACTTGCAAAATTAAAGAAACCTTATTGATCTAGGAACTTAACCCAGCTTTTATTGACAACGATAGCAGTGAGAAGCTGTTGCTATATTAACTAATTATATTTCTTGAAAACTTTGCGGTTAAGTTCTTTTTTCTTAATCTAGGTTTCAGACCCCTTACTATTTAACTACTATTCACCGAAGTGGAGATGGCTGATAATAGATACGTCCAGACCCGCGAAGCGGCTGAAACGATTACGATAACTTCGGGCGGAAATCCTGCGTCGGAGTTGCTCGAAGGTGAACTGAATATCAAAGGATATTTGGAATTTGAGAAGCTAATCAGATCAAGCTTTCAACGCTACCACTGTAAGTATGTACTAAACTAGGAATAATCGCAGAAAATGCGTTCGACGTGATTTTTAGCCACTAAGGAAGTGCAAAAGTGTTTAAGTATTCTCTTGTGATCCATGGATGGGACCTGTATAACCTTCACTTTCATATCTTGCTCTACTACGAAAACCACTGAACTGTGATTGACTACCCCCTCCCCTCCTCCCCCCCCCCCCCCCCCCCCTCCACTTCAGTAAAACATTTTGATGAAATTCTTTTCCCACGGCGTGACCAGTAGCCAGCTTTCCCCGTTGAGATGTACCGGAACAACCACAAGAATGGAAAGATACGTTTTCAAAATCATGAGTTACTACGGGAAATGGATAAAATTGTTCTTGTCCAGCGAATTGGTTGCAAGTGCAACCATGGACTCGCTGTTACTTACTTCGACGGCCCTGCCCTGAAAAATAGTGTCAAACAAACACCTCTCAAGAATTTACAAGCGAAAGAGGTCGGGGCAGTGACTCAGTAATTCTGGCCCTTTCCACAGATCGGTGGTTTTCGTAATATAATTCCACAACAAAACGACGAAAGAAGATAAAATTAATGCTATGAATGACTGAGTGTTCTAAGGAGAAGTGTGAAATATTTAACAAATGCCAATATGCTACTGTACACCGAAAGCTAAGTCAAAGACATGGTACCTCCCATCTGAACACGTTTCATAGGAATCGTATCAAATCCTTAAGGGAATTGTGTACGCGACTAACATGAATGCGTATTCAATGAATTTACCGTATCTGTTGCTTCTATTAGCCTGGGCAGTTCTTGTGTCTTTTAACATCGAGCTACTAGAGATTTTTCTGGACCGAAATTGCAAGCTGCAATGAAATAGCGCTTTGGCCCGGCACTGAGCTACACAACTCATTGCAATAAAGCTTACTATGTTAAAGATAAAATGGCACAATGGCCACCGATCTACACAATTCGGTAGATTCTATTTGTGGCGTAATGGGCGCCGAGCCGCTCTTTTCGTTTGTCACTCTCAGCTAAAAGTGTTTATACTGTATCTGTAGGTTACTGTGGATTTTATATTGACAAATCATGGAACAAAGGAAAGCCGCAGGATCGAAAAGCGCCAATGGCGTTCCATGTAGACCCGACTACCCAAATTAGCATACTCGAGCAAAAGTCATGTTATTGTTCTTAAAAACGGCGCCATAGCTTGCAGCTTTTTTACGTTTCTTAGCAAAATGTTCTAGTTAAAGCTTCTCTTTTTTTTTCGCAACAAAGAGAAGGCACGCGCGCGCTAGCTTTTTGGATCATAAGCTAATCCAGATTCAGGCGAAACAAGTCTATTCACTTTATTTAAAAATCGACATTTAAGTTTTCGTAGGTTCGAATGCCCGTGAAGGCATCACATTCGTTGCCGTGGGTTTGGCGGAAGGTAAGAGCTGCCCTATTCCCAACTAGTATAAAGCAGGCCAAACTTTTTAAAAAAATCGATCTGTTATAATATTGAACGTTAATATTTTCGCTGGCGGTGCGCTCTTATTCAGCCATACTGCAAAGTTGCGACATTAGGAAACAATAGAATGAACAATAGCTCATGTGGCCTTTGTCTTTAAGCTCCGCCCTGACAAGTTGATGAGCTAAGCGGTACTCCCAACGGAGCACAGCGTGCGTAGATTTGCACCAATGAGAGTCACTCAGTTTACGCTTCATCGATAATATCACAGATCTATAATTTTTGCCGTACAGTAAGTAAATGTCCCCAAAACAATAGGCATTCTGCGCGATGTATGTAACTCGGAACGTTTATTTTGTGACCACAAGCTTTATTTATTTGGTTCGATGTAACGTCAGTAAATGGATTGCTGAAATCGTGTTTCCATTGATTTAGCCCGACGGCATGACCATAATAATCTCTTCATCGAAAACGAAACAGTCAAGTACAAAACCTCTTTTTGCACTGCTGCTCGAATCCCGGCCAGGAGTTATTCTGCGAACGCAGACATGGCCGGAAATACGTCTGCGTTCGCAGGCTAACCAGGAGTCGAATGGAAGTTCCCTAAGACTATGACGAAGTATGTTTGAGAAAAAAACAGCTCATTTCGAGAGCACAATATAAGGCGATTTTATTTACCAAAAGGCTTTCAAAATCCAAACCAAAAACTTGCCTCAAAAATTTCAAATGTGTGTTGAACAAAATGTAACGACCAATGTTTTTTTCCATTAGTCCAATACAACGTTTGAGGTTTTCTGATACTAGAAGTTAATCATCGCTTGTTATTGGGTCATCATTACCCATACTAGAAGTTAATC
>OX421455.1:23235847-23248347 GCA_949126865.1 Montipora capitata | reverse complement strand
CGCTAATCATGTTTCGAACAACCTGGGCCAGTTCGTTAATACCCAGTAAGGTTCAACTCACTTGTCTGTGGGTCACTCTTCCTGCTGCATAGCACTTGTCTCGTACACGTAGTTTGAAAACGTCCTTTTCTAAACCGAATTTCTGTTCGCATTCTATCATTTCGATTCCTTTCTCATCCTTATTATCGTAGTTCGCTCTCTTCTTCAGTTGAAACCCTTTATTACAAGGAAGTTGAATATTGCCTCTATATGAGTTTGTGTGATTCGAAGGTATTTTCTTTCGCACTGAATTGAGGAATATTATGATAATCAAGTCGAATTACATCGATGTTAAAAAAGAAACGAGTTCATCGGTAGCTAGTAGGCATGATGTCATCCTTAAAAACGACTGCGTAGGAGGCTACAAAAGTTTAAAAAAGCGGGCTTTTACCATTTTGCCATTGTTATAAACACCATAGCAGCAAGGACAAGCTGTTCAGGGCCCAGCTTGTTGAGCATTGGACTACAATACAGGAGGTTTGGGATTCAACTCCGGCGGAAAAAAACGCTGGTTCTCCTTAAACAAACGAGAAGAAAGAGCTGTCTCCGTAATTACAACTGCAAATGGTTAGACTTTCGTAAGTCTAAGTGATTTAATTACAATAGATGAAGTTTCACATATTTGATCTGCGGAATAAAAAATGAAATGAAAATATCCAGGCTGAATCCTTCGCAACTTCCGAATGAAACTCCTGAATTCTTCGCAGCTGCTTAATCTCAACTGAACTCGGTGATGATCTCTCAACGAAGTTTTCTCGGATAAGGACTATACAGCCCTTGTTCCTAAGCTATATGGGAATTTAAAGAACCCACAAACTACGGCGTAATACTGGGACCAACACAAAAGTTCTCTTACGGTTGTGGTATGACGTTGTAAAGCGCACACTATCCGAGTTGAAACGTTTTCTTGCATTGCGCGGTAAAACTCAAAACAGTCAAAACAAAGTGCATGTATATTTTGCGAAATCGGATAAATTGAAGAAGTGGTGTAGTAACGTGTTTTTTAAAGAAGATCTTTTTCCAGACCAGTAAGGAACAAAAACTGTACTGATCAGTGATACCATGTAAACTCGTTGCACAGTGAGAAAAGGAATTTCAGTTAACCTTTGTCTATAGACCAGAATTAACCAGACCAGCCGTGACGAGATTCATAAAATAACTGAAACTGCGAAGGACTTTTTAAGTGTTTTCTTTGCGCTAACTGATGCCTTAATCATTGCTAAATATTGTACCGTTCGCTACAAGTGTAAGCGGTTGACAAGTTGGACTTGGATGGTTTCCCCTCCAGATTGAAAAGCAAACTTATGATTTTTTTTGGGAATTTTAGACATCAAAAAGAATTTTAGAAACTCTCGGGAATTTTAGGGAAAAACTGACAATTTCGAGAATTTTAGAGCAATTGGAATTTTCTCCTGACATGTTGGAAACTTTTCACAGGAAAAAAACGTTGACTAAACGGGTTTTTTTGTATTCCAACCTACCAGGAGAGGGGTCAGTCCGTTCATATTCACTCCCTATCAGCGGTTATTCACCAAAGGGGGTCCTACAGTGCATCTAAGCAGCGGTTTCTCACCGTAGTTTCGGAATCCGGATCTTTGCTTGATAGCAAGTATGGCAGACTTTGCACTATAAGAAACGAAATTTATAAGAACTTGCGGGAATTTTAGAGAGTTTTTGGAGAATTTTAGACATTTCTAAAAGAATTTTAGAGCTTGTGTTTGGGAAATTCCGGAAAGAATTTTAGACAATTATTCGGGAATTATGTAGCTAAGCCAGGAGCCCATCCTGGAGCGTGCAACTTCCATACAGCGTCTGTGAAACGGCGTTTTCACAAGTAGCTTTATTTTTAGACTAGCCCTTCCCGCGAATTAAGTCAAAAAACAAAGTCAGTTACGGTTCGGTGACCCTATGACGTCAGCTTAATTTCTTGTAATTGGTCATCGGGCTCCTGTGGGAGTCTCATTAGCGGGAAATTCAATCTAAAAATAACCTTACTTGTGAAAACGCCTTTGCACAAGTATAGTTAAGTTGCACGCTCCGGGTGATGGGCTCCTGGCTAAGCCTAATCTTTGCCGCAAGGCATGATCAGGAAGGAAAATGCCAGCTTTAGAGAGTGAGGTTGCATTTGTGCATATTCGTTCCATTCTGTGATATCCATTTTATCAATCTCGTCCCCAGAGAGCGATTTTCTTTTTGGTCAGCACCAACAACACCTACTCTGGTCACTTCCAAGACAAGGCAGCTCTTACCCGCCAAAGTAAGAAACTTTACTATTCTACCTATTTTTCGAATAATATTAACAATATGAAGAAAACTTGGGCTGGAATTAATGAAGTAATGAACCGAAGTAAGTTGAAATCGAAACCTATCACGGCTCTAAGGCGTTTGAACTGCGACGGAATAACCCATAATCCCACTGAATTCCTTAATGTGCTTAATGACTTCTTTCGGCTTCAGTTAGCCAGAATCTTGCTGCTTAAGACTAGTGCCTAGCAGCAATCATCACTTTAGTGAATATATGAAAATATTAAACCCCGTCATTCTCGATCCTTTTTCTTTAAACCTGTCACTGTTCTTGAAATTGAAAAAGAAATCTCTTTATTCTTGCCCTGTTCGCGCATCGAAATGTGCGAAAGGCATAATTCTTTTTACCTCTTGCGGTTGTGCGCATGCGTGACGTGATGTTCACCTTGCTTTAAATGCTCAAAGACAATTGTCTGCTTTAGTTTATTTGGCCGATACAATATTGCTCAGCTTGCAGAGCGGATATCTTTTGTCAGCTAGCGCTTTATAAGAATCGCCGTCACTAAGACAAGGCCGTCGTTTGACAGCAGAGCAGCGTTTGGTTTACTTGATCATTAGCCCGCGTAGCTGGAGGTATTGTTCGCGAGGAGACTGGAGCGGGGAGCTGTAAGCCGTTAACCATTCTCCGCATGGCTTCGTCGCTCGTTAATTTGCCTCTGGCGCCAAAAATACCGCCATGTACACAGGCTAGTTGATCTTCCTCTTCCCTGTTTTAACTCGTTCCAGCGCTAGCCCTCTGACACACAGCGAGTGGCAAGACAACAACGTCTCACGAGTGAACGCATCCTCTCCTCCCGTCTCACGCAAATGACAGTTAAAAGCACAAATTAACAAATAAAGCGAATTGGGCGGATAACGCCCTCCATTTTACTTGGCCGGCTTCACGAAAGAATTTGCTCAACCAAACGTTTAACATATTTGGTGATATATGCTTTACTGAAACGGTCAGATCTTGAACATCTCCGCATTTGAGACCGACTACTTCAACAACTCCTGACATTGCACATTTATTTTGCCGTCGCTGCTGCCATTCCTCGAAGACTTTTCTTCCCCATTTAGTGTTGTATTGTGTTGCTTTCGGAGTGGCTTCCAACACTAGACTGGTCTCTTCTTTCGCTTACTCTTTGGAGAGCCAAACCAACCAGCCTTGTTTCTACTGCAAAAGCTCTATGAAAATGATTGCTAAATTCAGTGCCAAATATTTCCAAACTCCTATGGGGTAACTGCACGCCCACGTGATTAACATGGCAATCACAATCTATTGTTTCATTTCGCGTAAGATAAAATATTCTCGTCCGACCTTTATGGGCCTTGGATAAATTCTGCTCGTAAAATGGCTGATTCTGCCTGCCGGCAGCGCTCGTAAAAATCACTTACTCTGCTTGCACACCCTTATTCTGCACGAATTCTGCACGGCATCCGGAAACATTTCCGTCCCTTCGGCGGGGCCGTATTTCCATTCGCAAATATAGAGGAGAGCCTGGGCCTAATCCGTAAAAACTAATTAGACATTCATTATGCGTAGCAAAATTGTAATTCGTCTAATTCCTTAGTATTGCATTGCGCATCTCTACTGCGCACGATTTTCGCTTCACTAGCGCGCGCACATGAGCACGTGCGCGTACAACACGAAAGAGATTTCCCTCAAACTAAGCCCGATAGCGAAGTAACTGCTTCTTTTCTCTCAAACGAGCACGGTGACCCCCGATTTTTTTTTTTTTTTTTTTTTCAGGTATTTGCTAAGAACAGTCTAAATAAAGAACATATTTGAAGAAGAAAAAAAGATTTATAGTAGAACATGAATTTTTTTCGAAAACACTTCCGTACTGGGTGTATTTTGGCCAAGGCGAGGACTTCAAGCTAACCACGGAACTGTCCCAAAAAGTGCACTATTCCCACAACCAGGCAATCAAAAACGGCGTAAATAAAGCAATACTGCTTATGTGAATAAAAGAAGCTTTATTTCAAAATAACATTTTTTGTCTTTGAAGGAACCAAGACTTAATTCTGTATGAAGGTGATTTGAATTTTTAACGCCCAACTAGTAAAAATACCCCATTTTAAGAGCCTGTTGACGCGTAAACAAGCACGGTGACCCCATTTTTTTATTGCATTTTTTTAATGTTCATATCATGAATGTTAATTATGCCAAGTTTCCAATTTCAAGGGAATTACCTTAAGTCAAATAATCCGAAATCAAAAACAGTATGTCTACAAAGCGGTGTAATTATCGTGGTCTTAAAGTCGTTAAAATTCTTGTTGAAAATTCCGTGAAATGGAAAGGAACTGTTGTCTATGACAGTAATTTCACTTTCAGCCAATCGTTTCAAAGATGATTAAACATAAAATTGTATAATTGTAAGTTGCTACGGTAAATCAGTGTAGGGCTATCAGTGGAAGACAAAAACAACTGTTCCAGCTGACTTCCTGATTATACCAATGTTCCACTTGCGATCTTCGCTGGTGGTTTGTTAATTTTTTTCAACCCTTAATGTTTTTCAATTGTCTCCGAGAGTTTTCTTTTTAAATAACTTCCCTGCTTTCATCGAAAATTCTTGCGTGATTGCCAAATTCGCTTTTCCTGATAACACTTATGCGGTTGTATAGCCCTCAATTGGTAAAAAAAATAGATTTAAAACCCACTAAACGAAGGAACAACAGCAGCTCTACAACCGTTGTTATATATCTTCAAGTACTTTTAATTTGTGAGCGGTAGCTTTCACAAAACCATTTTGCAGTTTTTTTTTTCTAAGGGATTGTTTTCAACTACAAAGTCATATATAATTCAAATTGGAAGTATTACCTCTGGGTATGACAAGTAGCCTGAGTCAGTATGGTCAAGGAACAGCTATAAATCATTCGACTGGATTGAAAGGTTTTTTGTGCAGCCGAGTCCTGCCTAGATTTTAAGGGCCCTAGAAACAAAACGTTGTAAGAGGTGCTTGAGATGTTCACATTCTTTCAGTAATTTGTAAACCCAGGAGCTCATAAATTTAGGAGCAGTCGTGATTCAGTTGGCTAGTGCGCGGCTTTCGAAGCGAGAGGTCCCCGGTTCGATCCACGGTGACGTAAACGTGTGTTTCGACTTTCCTCTGATCCGTGTAGCTATAGCTTTAAATATCCGTAAAACGGAGCACTGACAGAGGGAGGGAGGTAAAAGGCGCACCATCGGCTTCCATTGATACCAATTTCGTAACTGAAGGAACTACCGACGTTAAATAAAAGTGACCTTACTTTACCTTTACTTTACTCCTGTTGTGAACGAATGACAAGCAAATCTGCGAGCTGAATCGAAACTTGTACGGAAGAGAGTGCTTTACAGGGGAAATAAAACACTCGTTACGACCCCGAGTGGCGTATTACCAGTGGTTATATTGAGCAACGGCTAGGCTTGCATGAATAGATTCGGCCGGAAGAATTTCGAGCAGAATAAGCAATTTTTGAGGCGAGCATTCTGCCGGCACAATAGCTAAAGCATTTTTGAGCAGAATTTTGAGCAGGATAATGGAAAATTAGCGGCACTAATGATATGCATCAGAGAGTGTAAGAAAAATTTAAAACTATATTAATGTACTGAACTTAAGTAAAGAGCACCTATTGATATTTTTTACCCTGCCCCTGACCTGTCTGTTATGACAGGTTCTCAATGGAGCACTTATCCTAGAAATTTTTATGTGTTATTTATAACACATATTTGAGTATTTCATTTCGACCGACAACTAAGTTGTATTTTACGTCTTAGGTTTCATCCATTGCGATATCCTGCACTTTCGTTGTTTAGACAACTGTTTGGACGTCGGGTCAGCTTGTTGTTGCTTTAAAATAAATAAATAAATGAGATACATATTTAGAATGCTAAATTCTCTCATGAGGATTCCAAAAACTCCTTCTCTTAAGTCTACGGTTCTTCCTGTGTTTGTATTTTCCCGAGCTGAATAATCATCGACGCAAACCGGAGGGCCATTGTCACGAAAATAGAAATACTGTATAGACAGACAAGGGCTAGAAGCTAAACTCTTTTCAGTAAATTAGTTATATTAGTAATAAGGAATCAGACGGAAAGACACTAATTTCGAAGTTCTCGAATTGGAAAAAAAATTCTTGCATAGTTTCGTTAGCCTTCTTTGACACGCCATTTATATCAGATGATTTGTTGATGTTCGACTCGGCGCCAGCATTGTTTTTCCCACAAGGCTGCCTAAAATATAACTACAAGTTTGTTTTATAAAACCGAGGTACTGGTTATGGAACTTTTGGCTTAAAACCTTCAAAAGAGAGAACAATGTTGTCGCAATCGATGTTGAATTGACCGTGACAATGCACAATCTTTTCTTTTCGCTTCGCACGGGTTTGCAAATTAGTTGCTCATAATTTAGTCCGAAATTTGATTGGTTATCTTCTCGTAAAAATGAAGGAGTGTTTTGTGCACCGCCAAGGCCAAAAATACCGACAAAAACATGAAACCAAAAGACTTGTCGAGTTTCCATGATAATCACTTCAATGCATGAACTATGCTAAAACTAAATTTTTATCCTTGAAATAATGGACATCACCTACAATTTGAGTATTATCATCAATAGGACAGTATCACACATTAACCGCCAGGCTGGTATTTCCTTTCCGAGAACATGTCCACCATGTTATTTTGAGGGTGCCATGCAGATGTCAACAAGCTTTTGTTTTTTTCCTGTTTCTCTTGCAAATTCTTAAGCTTGTTAACGTGGCCAAAGTCACGAATCCGATCGAGTGTTTGGAGTGTGCACTACCTGTGTCAAACATGCAATGTTTTTTAATGTGTGTGTGTTGTAATATGAGTCGAAAAATACACCTCAACCGTGCTAGTTTTCCTATGTGTACAAAACAGAAATAGAAACGTGGGCCAGTTTTAGTACAAGCCCCACTACACAGAAAATTTAAGAAAGAGACTGTCCAAATTTTTACCATTTTATCGAAAAAAAAAAGGTCACAGTGCATTGGGTTAGAAGTAGGGAACAACGCTGCGACCAGTTGCGATCTGCAAAATATTCAATACAGAAGGCGGTATTCATGGTTATGTAACAACTGAAGAATTCGAGAGTGGTCAGTAATGAGCTCTTCAGCAACTTTGGAAGAATTCAACTGTAATTGTTTGCGTCACGATATGTTTACACTGGGCAGATACTGATTTATTGGTCACACAGAATGTTATACATGTGGATGTTGCATTGTTAAATTCAAGTAAAGATATGGCATATTTTATAGAGTGTGTGATAGTCTTTGAAAATAATGTCTGCTTTACTTTTCTAGATCTGTTTTTTCAAACCCCCCGCAAGATTACCCAAGATAAACGCTGCCTGTTAAGAAATTTGTGTTTTAGTGGCAAAACTAGTTCAATTCAGGAAACGTCTCTTCTTGTCAACCTTTTTCCGCTTGAGTTATTACCCCACAGAAAAAAAAAGAACCTCTAATATCATTTTACATGTATTAGGTAACTCATAATCCTACACTGTGACCAGAGGGAGAGAGATCTTGAAGATCCTTGAAATGTCTCATGGTGACCTGAGGATAAGGGAAATCCAAGAACCTATGAGTGGATGAGCTATAACGAGCTATACATATGAATGTTAACTCCACCCGGAATGAAATTCCGGCCACCGCAGCTTGTATCCACTATGACACCCAGAAGGATCATTCAGTAATACGAGGGAGTAAATAAACAACGATTACAGAAAGAAAATTACTTTCTATCCCTATATGATGCCAATATAATGATGACACTGTTCCCGTCGACTGTGCTATTTGACTGTCAGCTATGAAAAGAAAAGTCACTTTTTTTTGGTTTTTTGATCTTTGTTTTATTTTATTTTTTTTTTTTGGCGTATAAGCCCCACTCACCGAACCCGAAGTGCTTGAGCGTTAAACGTTCACCGGCACCAGATACAATGCAATAGGCAAGGAACAGACCTTATGAAATGTTTTCTATAACATGCCGCATAGGAAGTGCGGTTTTTCATGAATTCTGAATAGTGGCAATTCTAATAAACTATCGATAATTGGCGCTGAGATAAGCATAGGTAAGGGAAGCACTATGAATAGCTTTTGCACAATTTACCTTGGAGTTTTCAAGAAAAGTAAAGGGGCCCTACTGAAGTAAACTTTGGCATTGCCATAGTTCCGTAATCATAAGATTTATATAATGTTACGAACTGTTTTAAAGTTTATCAATTTAACATCAGGGTAAATGAAATGGGATATTGTGACGTTAATTTTAACCGTAATCGTTTAGCGCTTAAACGCAAGGCTGTACAGGAAAAGGAAAGAACTATTCATTGAGAGGGAATGAAATGGATGGCTCTGCGCTTGCCTAATATAGCTGTTCTCTGAATCTAGAGTCGTGTGGATTTTGGTGCTAAAATATTTCATGAAGGGCGCCAATGTGATTAAATTTCCGACAGGATGAGCCAAGGTCACAGCAATCACATGAAACGGCTGCTTATCTTGAGCTCATCCTATTAACTATTTTATTTGGCAGATCTCCGCGTGGGTAGATTGACCCTTTCAAAGCTGTTTTGTGTTTTTGCTTATTGCAAATTTTCACGCAGTCCAACTAGATGTGAACAAAAGTTCACCACAAAGTTTAATTTGCATGAGGCTACCAAAAATAATCTCTATACACGGGCTGCGAGGTGGCTAAGTTTACAGTGGCTCGCGGAAGCTTTTGAGAAGGCACACGATCCCGCGGTTCGCTGGCTAAGTGAATTACTTCAGATCAATGTGAAAATATAATCTGACATAAGGATTAAAGTCCATGGCATTAAAGGAAAGTCCAATTAAATCCCTAGCCAATCGAAATGAACACCTTTGCACACTGTAAAAGTCTAGACTGACGGTACTGAAGACGCTCGAAATGCATGCTAGTTCCCCTTTCTGTTAGACAAAATTTAAAAAAAAGCTCAGTACTTAGCCAAAACAAATCGTACACCCGCACGTGTATTATCTCACGTTAGAAAGTCACGTTTGTATTACACAAACTCAGAACAACGGATTATTTTTATATTAAACATTGGAACGCTCCGTAATAAAAAAATTAGGAATTAATAAATCAACAACAATTCATTCCCGATGACGGACTCAGGACTCTCAGGTCTAAAATCAATTTTGTGTGGCCCAGTGTAGAGTTTTGTGGCCTTAATTCCATTTCATCCAATTTTTTTGCAGCTACGTGCCATCCATAACCAAGTGGAAAATTAACCTCTTTTGTGACCTTTTTATCACCCAGCTGGTGTTAATAATAATGATACGAAAAAGTGTTTCAGAAGAATCTATCTTTGTGCTTTTTACTTCAAAACCGATGAGTTGTTCTTAAATGTTTGACGAATAGTTTACGGATGTTCGCGTTGATTCGATCGACTCAAAGCCAAAAAAATCGCTATTGCTTTCAATGCATAGTTCTTTGATCACGTGGTAAAGCAGCTATATCTTGTGCATTTTGGAAAGAAAGTGTAGCTTACGTGGTTGGCTTTGTGCCTTAATTGATAACATAGTACCAATAATATGCTATATGAAGCCACACCTTCTCACTTCAAATTAATGCAACACAAATGTCATGTCATGCAATCCTAACCTAACAACAAAACGCCTAATTCAGTTGTTACTGCTCGTTTCCGTTGCAGCATTTGGACTGACTGTATTTGAAGTGTATGCTTTCAACTGAGCACAATATTCTCTGCTTGTGCTATCTTGCGTTACGTTTCTTCGTTTGCGTTTTAGGGAGAAGGTTGCTACGCCTGACAGTTGTATGGTATGTATTTAGATAAGACAAAACGTCTTCTTTTATATTTCGACTGACTTGGAGTATCTGCCGGCAAAATATTGTCTCACAATGCAATTCGATTGTACAGTACAAAATGCATTGTCCTTTGAACAGCTCACCTCGTGGTAACATAAGCTTTTATTAACGTATGGTGCATGGAAGAAGTGTACACAATATCAATGGTAGTCAGGATCCTGTTTGAGCCCTGTGTCACTTGTATTGAAGATATTTTAAATGGGATTTGAGCTCTAATTTGGTCGAATGATGGCAAAATTTAGAAAGTCTTTTTTTTTTTGTTCGTTACTCGCCAAACATCCCTTTTGCCTCGTGTGCTTTTGTCTGTCGTCGCCAAAGCACTATCGTTGTCATCGAAAGGCAGAGCCAAACTCTAATAATTGGCTTTGTTTCAGTTACACCCGGCCTTGCAGAGAAAAAGATCTCCTTTGAGTGAAATACTTTTGTTTTTGCTTATTTGTTCGCTATCAATTTGCTGAGCGGAAGCCTGCTCCAATCGTTCAAATCCGGTGCTTTGAAAAACAAGAGGATCTTTCTGTCCGCGGTTTGAGCCAAGTTTCCTGCTGCGATGACATTAGATAAGACCACATCGACGCAGAAACGGCAAGCACAGGCAATTCTAAAGCGTGGTGGGGCAGTAAACTCTCGATAATTGACGCGAGTATCCCTCATTTGATTGGCGAAATAAGCGGATTTTGCTTGGCATTCGTTTTGTTCTTGCCGCCAATTAACTAACACCCAAAATGCTAATAAAAGAATTGAAAATCTTATTAACACGTTGAAAATGTAGCAGCTACTATCCGTGACATATGATCGACCTAAAATATAATGCATGTCCAATATGAACTCCCTGGTGTGTTATAAATATAATATTGAACCCCGAAACTCCATTGAGCTTACTTAAAATTACGACTATCAATGAAATCTTTGTGACCACGATTTCCTGTTTTAAGTGACAGTTTTGGCGTGCTTCTGATATGGCAAAATAATGTGCAGCTCTTGGAGTCATCTAATATGTTATTTTAGTGGTACAGCTATATCTTTTGAAGCGTTGAACACAATAGCGTGAGCCCGGAACAATTATTGTATTGTACCGTTTGTTCGCATTCAAATGTTATCGTGAAATAGATTTACAGCAATTATGTCTCCTGAAATTTATCTCATTCTTAGCTTTTGCGATAATCTCATTGCTGTCGAGTGGATTTATTGGGTAAAATTTTGCCAGTACCATTCGCTTTACTGTGAGTCCGCGCTGCGCTCGATAAGTTCAGTCTCTGCTCTAGCTCGCTTCGTTTTGGCGGGAAACACTCGGCGCGAAATCCGAACTTACACAGGCAACAGAGCTTGGAGCGATCTTCTACCGCGGTGACAATATTATGAGACCACACTATATACATTTCTGACACCCCTAACTTAACCAAAACAATTGTAAACGTAATTCATAGCTTTCATGCTAGCTGTGGCGTAACTTACCATAAGTCCTTTACATCGTAAATCAGTGAGTACTTGACAATTGGCATTGATCAATAACGCAATTCTTAAATGGCACTTGCAGTGAAGATGCAATCTCATCCTCTTTTCAGCGAGAAGCCCATAGTTTTCGGCTTCTCTGTGTCTATTTCATGAAAGAAATTTAAAAGACTTCAAACATCGTTGAGTTTAGTTTCGATATTTCCTGACGTATCATACCATCTTTGCGATCCTCTCACCAAGAGGTGGGCAAATATTAAAGGCTTCAAAGTACTGTAGACAATTAAGATATTGGTCGCACGTCAAAACGCGTGTCCAATGTTTATGATTCGCTCATCGGGTTGCATTAATTTTCTCTAACGTCGTAAGAGACGGAAAGCGCTTTGAGAATTACAAACAACGTACATAATTTGTACATTTGTGCACCGTTACTTGAGGGAAAACGCTTTGCCGTGAAATCCTGAACAGTTTGCAAATTCAAGTGATAACAACCGTTAAAGAAGCAAAGATTCTTTTGGAGCCGTCGTCAAAGGTCTTCTTCCGTGTCTTGTCAGTGTACTGACTTTCCCGTAATTGATCTTGTAGGCTGTTGTATAAGGTGAGTCTTAATCTATAGAAATTAAGCTAAGTTGACCGAAATATAAATGAGTTTTGTCTCAGCCATTGAATTTATCAAGCAATCTCATAATTCTTTTATGCATTATTATGGAAGAGTGCCAGTAAGGAATTTGGGACGCTTAGAATAAAACAGGTTCTTTAAAGTCAGTAGCGTGCTCCTTCAAACGGTCTCTATTTTCCATGCAATTACAACGCATCCAAAGATATTTCAAATTTTCTTCGGTTCCCCTAGTTTATATAGTCCTCAATTGGTAGTCCAGTT
>OX421455.1:23190847-23230847 GCA_949126865.1 Montipora capitata | reverse complement strand
ACAATCACACTTCATGCGGATTCCACATCATGTAGGAAAGCACGCGACGTTTTAGGCTTTAAATAGAGCGGAGCAAGGCCTCGTAAACGCATTTCAGGTTTCCTAGTGGTCAGCTAAACACTCTTCGCGTTTTGGCAGAAATTAAGTGTGTTTAAGTTAGTTTATGGCCTTTGGGGTTTCACAACATGAACTTTACACCGCGGTGTTGGTGTTGAACTCTTTTTTGTTTGTTTTCGCAGTTAAGTTATGGATCTGTGGAACTATTTGCTGATTCAGACGGTGATATTATTTATCAAAGGCAGTCTTTTCTCCACCTCAAGTCCCGTCAACATAAATGGAGATTCAGGTAGGTTGTGGCTATTGAGGTTCCCTGTGGCACAAGGATAATGCTTGTTTGGCGATATTTAAGATGCACTAGTTTTGCTGTTCCAGTATCATGAATCTATTCCCTACCTTAAGAACACTTAACATTCGTGGGACGCAAAGGGTGGTTAACTTTCAACTTACACAAAAATGTGATCTTAGAGTCCCGAGGCTTTTTATGTCAAAGAAAGAATTTATATTCTTTTGTGTGACCTAGGGGTGCCCGTTATCTCTCATTCACTGGACGAAGAACAAGAGCTCACCGTCATGGACTGGATAAGCGAAGTGAACAAACGTAAGAACAGCCGACAGGAAAATAATCTAGTTAATTAATTAAAGTGATTATCTTATTATTTGTCTTTTTTGTACGGCATCTTCCCTGAAACAAACCATGATATTTGATCAACGTTACGCTAGTCCTCCATTTGGGTACCACTGATTGAGGGAATTCTACTGATATGAGCTGTTTCCGAACGGAGCCAGTATTGCTCACGTACTGCGATTTTGTGCTTCGTCCAGCTTTGTTTACATTTAGAAAGGCCCGTTTTAAGACCTTTTTAATTCGTATATTTATCGAGGATCATTTCGTGTCTTCAGTATTGCCGCAATCGCTGAATATTAAACACTCGCAAATCGGAACACGGAGGATATTAATCCTTTATGTTAAATTATGATTTATTGTGGGAAAAACCCCTGGCGAACGACCTCATCCAAAATTAGCTTAAAATCAATCGTAAAAAATGAGTTTTTTGACCCTACCCTTAGCTAAAATCGAGAGAAGTAAAGAATGAGAACCGTTCCTGTCGGACATCAGACTGCTACTAATTGGACTCTGAATTCGTCGAAGTTTGATTAGACAATCATGTCAGAGGAGAAAATGTCTTATTGGCCTAAAGCAAAGTGGTGACGCAGCTTACTAATCAACAAGGCTCGCTGCTCGTTCATTAATCACCATTCAAACAAAGGAGTTAAAAACTTTCCAGTATCAATTACGACTAGCTTTGTGAACTGGACATGGCTTTGAACAGAAGTTGCAGATACACATTATCGATCGAGAACGTTTGATCCTCAGCAATTCCGTGTTAACGAAGATCTTCGGTTATTCTTGCCCTGTGAGCAAATTCGGAGGCTTGAAATCCTTCCTTTTTTCGTTTCTTTTTTTCTAATTCCTGAGAACGAAATCCTAGATCCTTGTAAAATTCAATAAGCTAGTTACCGAAATATTTTACTTAATTTGGTGGGTTGGCGTGATAACTCACTTAAAATAGCGGTTTACGCACTGCAAGAAATTTTGTCAAAAAGCATATCCCCCACGGAGAAGATACTCACCAACAGCACTTGAAGCACTTGTATTTATCCTGATCTGCTGAAAGGAAGACCTCAGAGATCACGTTGGCTATTCAATACTTAGTGGCTTGGGTTTGAGCCGGAACGTCACGAATGCTTGGGAAGGGTGGAGATTACAAGTCAACGTTTTGTCTAATCCTCTTGGATTGCTTCAAACAAAAAAGGAACATGGGAAAAAAAATAAAATAAAAAAACTCGAGGTTTTAGATTTCATTCATTTGATTCCGTTTTTGCTGTTCTGGTTATGACAACGAGAATTTTAGGGAATGCGAGGACATGCGTCCCAACGATATCTTTTCAACTTCCTTTTCTCATCGGTCATGAATTTTATCTCCAGTAAGTTGTTACGAACTTTTCAAGCCAAGCGACTTGAAAAATCGCGAGAAAATTTTAAAAAGTAATCCGAAGTTATAATTTTTATGATGTTCATTTTGATGACCATCGTTTTCCTTGCTTAAAGCTCCCTAATCCTGCAACATTTTAAAGTAAAACTTGGGTAGAGTTCGCGTGTCGGGTGTATGATAATCTGTTCTTCCTTCCTCCTTGCGTGCCAACTGACACAGAATGATTCCATACCATGGCTAACTGGCATAGAAAACCCTGATGTGTAGAAAGAAAGCAGCAAAGTAAATGGGTGGCGCGTCCGCCGTGCGGCTGTTGTATTTCTTGAGCGCGTGCTGCATTCTCCACCACACCTTTGACCAAAACGCGGCACGTGCGATCTGTTTGCATTGTTTGTTTTATTTATCCTTGATTGGCTGGAGGCAGCAGATATTAGGTTCTCTACAAAGTTAATACCACCTAAAGCTACATGTACATCAATAACTTTGATTTAAAATTAAAATCAAATATTGGCTTTACTTTCAGCGTTTAACATCGGTCACGAAGGGGACATTGCCCTGACAGATAGGGATGGCAATGTGTACGAAAAAGCACGCGTTAGGCGTAACGCTGTTCGACAAAGAAAGAAAGTTTGGCCGAACCGAGTGATTCCTTATGAAATGGAGGAGGGATTAGGTAAGTTTTCACCTCGATAGGTTGGCTAGAACTGTTCTTTTGGGATCGAAGTTTTTATTTAAAAATATCGTGGAGCCGTGCTTTTTAGTGTTTTGTCACGCTTATCTCGATTGCGTGACAAAGATTGACTAGAAAATCGTGCCGCTCGACTGTCAATGGGACTGGGAACAGTCTAAAAGAATATTAGATCAACCCGCTAGGTGCACCAATATATGGCCACAATAATGACGTCATGTAAATCTAATATTTGAATGAAGTAGTTTGCAAAATGCATCCTTGACTTGCATCCACGTGACCAACAATCTCTCCGGGACACAGGTAACAATAAAATTGTTGCGTTATTGCCGACACATTCAGTTAATGCAAATGAGACATCTGATTTTGGCACCAACATTGGGGCGATGAACCAAAATGAAATTTCATTTAAGTGTTTTTAGCGGCAATTTATGACCTTTGTCTAACGTGGAGGGTGGCCCCGATTTTAAACTTTAACGAGTTTTGAATGTTTGTATACTCAAAAGTTTCGCTTCCAGATTCCAATATTTTAGCTTGGCAACGCTTGGCGCGATTATACAGCCGATGATATGAGCTGATAGCCTTAACTAAGATGAAAACGAACTTCAATAGGTCACGAAAGTTACAGTTCACAAAGCAACCAGGTTGACAATGTCTTAAGACAAATAGTTTGATGTGCCACCATAGTTTAAAGATGGTTACGATACAAATTTCTTCAAACTAAGGTAACATCAAACTCTGTCCAAGAGCTAGATCATTTGTTTTTGCATGTCACAGTCTACATCTAGCCTTGTTTCGTAGGCTGACATGAAAAAAAGGGCTGTTGTTCTAACGCTTCTTTCCACTTTTTCCCAAGACTTGTATAAAGGGAATATCATGGCAGCCATCGAAGAATTTCACAAACACACTTGTATCAAGTTTAAAGTGAGAACGACGGAAAGAAACTGGATCAAGTTTAGCAAGGACAAAGGGTGGGTGAAGTGCATATCAGCAACTAAAAGTCCTTGGCCATCAAAACGAGGTTTCAGACATTTTGGAAACGGGAGGGGGCGTGGTCCATTGGTTAGGGCTGCCTCGGGTTCAAATCCAGTTCAAACTGCTGGGGCCCGTTTCTCGAAAGTCCCGAAAAGTTTTCTGGCCCGAAAAGCCATTTGTGAAATGAAGTTTGACGACTTAAATCCTCTCCGTTCTTGAGATACAATGGAAATTGTCATACCCGAAAATGGCCCGTAAAGTTTCGGGACTTTCGAGAAACGGGCCCCTGGCTTGATAGCTAAGCGCAAAGCATTTTTCGTCTTTTTTCAAAGAAATTAAACATGGTTTATTTAACCTTGGAGACATGGGAACAGAGAAAAACTTTGATTTATCAGTAATTATTCGAAAGAAAAAAACGGGTGTTTCTAAACTGGAGTCGAACTTGTAACCTTCTGATTACAAAACACTCAAAGGAACAAGAAAGCACGGAACTGAAAATGCAGGGAGAATATTCGAAATTCAAATACGGACCAACACAGACATTAGTTTTGCAAAAGTGATGTCGCGAAGACATATCCAATTTCCTTTCCCTTTAGTAAAGTTGCAATGGTTTGTTGCTTTCACAGTTGTTGGTCTTACATTGGGCGACTATACTGGCGCAAGGGATCGCAGAATCTCTCACTGGGACAGAGATGCAATAGCAAAGGAATTATTATGCACGAATTAATGCACGCAATAGGGTTTTGGCACGAGCAGTCACGTCCTGATAGAGATCAGTATGTGGAGATTATTTGGGAGAATATTGAAAAGGGTAAGTATTTAGTTGAGAAACCTTCACAGAAGCGACCCTTGGTGGTCATATCTACTTCACTACAATATACGGCACTACAATATACTTGCCGTATATTGCGAGCGCTGTATGATTGGCAAGTTTAGCGGTTGGTGCAGTAGAACCCTTGATCTTTCGTTCGATTCATTTATCACTGAGAGGTACAGTTTTTGCTTTAAAAATGATCCTCAAGTGCATAATGAAGAGAAATGGGGGACAAAATTTAAACTGCGGGCCTTAAACTTGATCAATTAGCAAGGAGTATGGCATATATAAAATTATGGGGAAAGAAATCAGCCGGTAATTTAACTACGCGCATGAAAGGGTTGTCCATTTTTTTTTCTTCAAAACAAAAGAAATTGATTCTCTTTAAGCTATATTGAGTGATAACCCCGGATGGACTGACCTGTCAGCAATCGATAGCAAAATCTTGCAGCTTTCTAACTCAAATAACTTCCTCAAAAGATTAAGCAAAGTGTTCTAAGACCCACTCAATACAAACACCATCACCCTTGATATCTACCTTCCATATCGGCCCTGAGCATAAAACCAACGTTGTTAAAGCAAAGAAAGGCCCCGTCTCACAACCGTCCACGGTTCATTACGATAACCCTATGGGACGTAAAAGAACCCGCACACTATTTACAAAGAGCAAGTTTTAGAGTTCCCGGTGTTGTGGTGTCTGTTGAATAGTCTATCCTTGCCTTGCACCTGACGTCATAGCGGCCATGTTTGTGTTCAGAACAATAGCGAAAAAGGCTTTTGGGAATTAACTCTATTATTATGCAAAACGCGAGCGACATTTTGCTTTTGTTTTGTACACCAGCATGGACGTCTAATCACAATGAGTGCAAGCCGAGAATTCTCTCTTTCGCTCACTGACCCTCGGATGTCGACCTGTTTCCTATTGTTGACTCTCCAGGGTCTTTGTCCCTTATTGCATAAATGAATTAAAACGAATGAAATGTTTCTCCATACCAATGTCCTTTGCGCGTTTACTGCTTAGTTTGAGGGACACAAGAGTTTGGGTCTAAACTGCCATCAAAAAAGCTTCCATCAAAATATGTTCAACTTCATTTTTTAGAGTAATGATCAAAATTATGTTTGTGTTTTGTTTGTGTGTGTATGTAGGTATGGAAGTACAGTTTAACAGGTACAAACATTCGAAAGTGGACAGCATGGGTTTTGATTACGACTACAATAGCCTGATGCATTATGGGAAGCGCACGTTCTCCAAGAATGGCCTGCCGACTATCAAAGCACTAAACAATCAATACATGTCCCTGGGGCGGGGAGATGGCTTCAGTGAGCTGGATATCAAGAAAATGAATGCTCTGTATGACTGCAAAAGTAAGTACGTTATTAGAGCTTGTTGGCTCAAGGTTGGTCGTAGTCCCTCTTTTCTCTTCGTTTTCGTCGAGTTTGCGGTACACCCATATTATTACGCCAACCTTGTAACAGCCGACATAGGTCTGAAATAGGGTATCTAAGGAAGGGTTTCAGGAAGCAGGCCACACACACCGTCACCCAACTTTTCTGACAATACCCCCTCCTCCCCCCTCCCCCCCACCTCACCCTTTGCGGGCCGTTGCGGATGGAACTGAGACTCCTGTTGTGATCAAAATATCAAAGTGACTCTTCAATTTACCTTAGGAATCTTGAATTGTCATGATTGTCACGATATGCATACGTTTCTTGTACTAATCATGCAAACGTGTTGCCTTTCAATAGACGAAGAAGCGATAGGATGGAGTGAGTGGTCAGCGTACACCCCCTGTAATAGCAGATGCATGAAGTACCGACAGCGGGTCTGCTTTTCGGCACGCTCACATTGTCCTGGGGCAGACTCTCATGGAATCCAAACCGACCGAATTAAATGCACCAGCGAGGAATGTTACGGTAAGTTTTAAATCCGGGTGAGATACTGTTGTGTTTTTCCGATGTGTGTTAGTAAAAACAGTTGCATAGCCCCTATAAATTTGATTTTGAGCGTCAGCTTGCACTGTAGTATCACGTGACTTTTATGTAACCAAACCGCGAAAGTTCGGACACTCGAGCGGATCGGGAATATAACACATAGTGAGATAGCGAGGCGAGCGGATATGAAATGTTAGTTCTTTTTGTGTGGGACTTTGTAATGATCCAGCATTTGGTGTGGAGCGCGATAGTTTTACACTCCTATTTCGACAGGATTTACGGGGGTGAGTCAAGTTTTTTCCATCTTTGATCGCTAAACGGAGGGAAGCGAAATGCATTCCTCCTCGCGTGATGTTATTTACGAATTTACCTTTGTGAATGAAAATTGTCGTCGTATATATGGTCGCATTCCACACCAAATCCTAACCATCGAAGCAACTGGTGTCTCTGTTGGATCATTTCAAAGTCCCACACAAAAAGAAACTAACATTTCATACCCGCTCGCCTCGCCATCTCACTATGTATTATATGTCCGATCTGCTCGAATGTCCGAACTTTCGCGGTTTGTTTGCACAAAAAGTCACGTGATACTACACGTGATACTACACTTGTCTTACTTTTAATCGCTTTAGCCTCGGCTTTTTTGAAAGGCTAAACGCACTCTTCATTATTTTGTCGTTTTATAACCTTTCATCGACTACGGAACAGGAAGTTGGTAAACGAGGCGGAATGCAATTAAGATTTTTGCGGTGTAAATCCTTTTGTCAGCTGCTAAGTCGCGCGTTTCCTTTCTTGACATGGCATCTTTTCAAGAACGTATTGAAAAGAAAAAAATCAATGCAATAATACTTCATCTTCGATCCAGTTTCTTTGTTTCGCGTTGTCCTGAAAGCAGTTATCTTTTTTTTTTTTGCACGAAGGTTTTTCCCAGTGTGACCTCTATCATGAAGGATGACGATCTTTAAGCAGAACGTCGAGAGAAAAACAATGAAATTCCAATATTGCAAACCATTTCCCCAATCGCTTAGCGACCTTAGAACTTGAGTAAGTCCGTATTCCACTGTATGTCGTACATGTTATGAACAGTTCGCAACATTCTGTCGAACAAAGACTTAACCATGAGTGACTTTAAGAGGAATGGAATTCTCTTCCTGTGAACACGAAAACTTGACAAATGATTCCATCGCGTTCGCCGCTAAAATCTAGATCACGACTTCCTGGCGTGGGGCTAAAAACAAGAGATAAAATTTCTTTCCTGTGAACATTGAGCTAAAGTTAATTAAAAATGATTGGTATTAAAAGGCGCCAGATCACGAGTTGCAAATCTTTCAGCTAAATCAAAAATAACCCACGCATTCCTCTTGCACGTCAAGACTAACACGTCAACTAAATAGATTGTTTTCTGGTGCTACCCAATTTGGCACAGCAACCTTTCGTGCAGGGCGTAAGGGTGCGGCTTGTTGGTTTCGCTAAATCACTCAGAAAAGGAAGTTTCAAAAAACGAGAGCAAAATCTTCCGCCTTCACCTCTGGCCGACGAAATTAACGTATCTTTCGGTCCTCGAATAAGCAAAGACCGCCGACAATTTACATGTAGTTTAGCTGGTTTGAAGTAATAGTGGTACGGGTTAGATAAGAAAAATTAAACCCGTGTAAAGCTTGGTATCATTGCGGAACACACTGGAGACTCTAGATGGAGACGCTCAGGTTGCCTCGAATATTTTAAAATAACTATTGATATACTACTGATGGCTGCACCTTTCTAAGCTGCATTCAAGGCAGTTACAGTAAAATATTAGTTTTTGTCCAAGGATTGTTTTATTGAGACACTTCTGTGAGACCTTGGTTGGCCACAAGGCAGAAGTTTCGTTCGAGTTCATATTTCAGAGACGCACTCATCGTGCAAATAGATCTGTTAAATTACTTTTCCGGTCAGTATAAAATGCAGACTACAGACAGATTGCAGATTGCAGATTGGGTTTAAAATGCAGACTAGATGCAAAATGCAGACTGCAAACTGGGTTTAAAATGCAGACTGGGGCCTAAATTCTCGCATTGTTTTAAAACCGTTCAAAAAATATGAGTTCCACTTAAAAAATCTAGTCTGTTTCATTTTCTTAGCTCGAAGCGGCCTCTCTCGTTTCAAAAGTTTTCCGAAATCGGTCCCGTAGATGTTATGAGGACACAATTGAAGGTTTTCACAGTAATGTCATCACATTCTAAAGGTGTTTTGTTGTAATGCACAGACCTGAGAATTCGAGAAGTGATTTATGAATTTGTCTCCTACAACATTGCAACTTTTTTTTCATTGAACAGTTTCGATTTAACTTTTTTGTTGAGGGTCAGTGAAAACGATCTTTCGCGGAAATCTGGAACACGTGCGAGCAAAGCAACTGATGACGTGTTTTTTTTTTTTTTTTTGACAATCGGCAATCATCAGAAGGCTTAAATTCGAATCCCCTTTAGGTGAGCCGTGAAGCCATATCAACAAGTGTTTATGCTTCAGATTAAAGAACAAACACAAATTCTCAATGTTAACAATAATGTTTTTAGAAGGAAATAGATCTAAATGGAAATTTTTGCGGCAGAGAAAACGAGACCGACATTGCGTGACTCTAAGGTCACTTTATGTCGCGTATCAAACGATGTGACAGTTTAGGCCTCAGTCTGCATTTTGTACGTAGTCCGCATTTTAAACCCAATCTACAATCTGCAGTCTGCAGTCTGCAGTCTGCAGTCTGTAGTCTGCATTTTACACTGACCGATTACTTCTCCCTTTGTTTCAGCGCCCGTCAACGGAAAGTGGGGACGATGGGCAGAGTGGGAACCCTGTGACAAACCTTGTGGTTACGGAAAACAGAAACGAAGGAGAGCATGCAGTGACCCTGCTCCTAAATATGGCGGGGAAAGATGCCGAGGCGCGGACACTCAGTTTCGGATGTGTAACATGATGGCCTGTGTTGCAAGTAAGTACAAGAAGTGTCATGCGCAGCAAAAGTCAGGAAAGCGGAGAGCGAGGAACTGCTTGCGCCTTACCAATAGTTTCACGAACACTGCACAGCATGTTTACAGTACACAAGGTTGGTCCCAGGCCTGGATACCAAAACTGAAAAAAAAATCAGGATCGCTGACATAAACGATCGCGATCGCTTCTTTGCAAACGCTAAGAGAAAGCCTAACCACCAGGAGGAATTAGGAGGAATACGTACGCGTCATTCGTACTTGCAGGAAACCCTTTTTCAGGATTACTAACCTTACCATTTCCCTTCGATTTGGGACATCGAAGGGAGGATCGATTCTTTGGCGTTATGTTTTTGCCTGTGCTTAAATGGCTTCCGTTCACATTTAGTTACAAACCGACATAAGCATACCAGCACCGTGAAGCTAAGGAACTAATCAAGTTCAAGCCTAAGCTCCCATGAGGCTCCTGTACGTCAGTGGCAGAGCATCCGAACTTTCATGGAAAGGTTTACCTTTTTTTTCCCTCTGGGTATCCCCGAATAGAATAAATACTTATTTCTTACAAGCAGAGAGTCGATTGTTCTTCGCTTCCTTTTGTGTCCGAGATGCTTTTATCCGTGCATTCGCATGGGTGTATATTTCTAAAGCCGATGATACACGGTTCAACATTTGTTGATGAACAAATGTTGCAGCTCTTGTTCAACAAATGTTGAACAGTGTTTCGTGTCATGCTGAATTTTGAAATATGCCATTCAACACGTTGAATGTTGTTGAGAGATGTTGAACGAAAATAGAGACCAGCTCTATTCCGTTCGACACGTTTGTGCAACATTGTTCAACATTTGTTGAGCAACAAATGTTGCAAGATGTTGAACCGTGTATCATCGGCTTAAGAGAAAACCAGGATTTTAAAACCGCGGCACAGAGTCGCATTAGGAGTTACACCAGTTATTTTCCAGCTTATGCCTCTAGCAAGGGATAGAATGATCAAAGTTATGATTGCAATGACGAAATTTTGTTTCTTTAGACTCCATTGATTGTAATTTTAACAAAGATTACTGTCACTGGACGAACGCATGGAGCAGCACACCATCATTCAAGTGGTATCGTCATACAGGTACCACTCCCAGTAGAAACACAGGACCAAGCGGAGACCACGGCACAAAGACAGGTGAGAATTGTTTCTTTCGCTACAGACGTGTTCGTGAAGATACACGAAAGCCATTCTCGTAGTTAGTAAATTAAACTGCACCTTGTCATAATGTAGTCGACAAGCCTGGTGGCGTAATCTATTGGGCCTTACCTGATTCAACCAACAGAGGTGCGACACAGTTTTTTCGGCAAGTTGCTATAGCAACAAAAATCATTAAAATTCCCACGTCAGCTTGAATGAGGACGATAAATCATATGTCCCATCTATCAACAATTTATCTTAACATTGTGGAGTTACGCAACGCAGTAACGACCACGACAAAATACGGAACGTCATTTTAGAATCCAAATTAGTATAAGATTAGCATTAGCATTTTTTGCAAGACCTTCGTCTTTTAAAATGTGCAGCGACTCTCCTTTATTGTCCAGTGCTCTAGTCCGTTGTAGTCTAGTCAATTCATATCACTGTTTAGGAAAATGTACAGGCACGTGATGCATGTGCCACACGTGCATGTAAGTGCAGAGTATGTAGAGAGGCATTGTTTTTGCTCATCAAATCCAAACGGTTTTGTGGTGTCATAGCTGCCCTTGGTGTCGTCATGTGTATGCTCGTTTTAGGAACCCTCATACATCCTGAAAACACTAGGCTTCGGTGTGTGTGTGTGGAAGGAGGCATCCACAAGCAATTAAAACAAAAAACAAAAAAGAGTATTGTAGCTTTCCGTAGTCTTGATAAGCTCATAGTGGGCGGCCATCAAATGGTATTTATCCATCCATCCGAAAGTTCGTTCAGTTGTTTTCGTTGTATTGACCTACCATCATTTTCACCCAGGTCATTATCTGTACATCGAGTCGTCGTACCCTGCAAGATTTGGCTACAAGTCTCAATTGATGAGCCAATCATTTGAACCAACAGAGGCGCAATGTCTAAGCTGGTGGTACAGCATGTACGGCAAGACCGTGGGCTCACTTAACGTCTATCTCATAGATAGCAGCGAGGGGACGAAGACACAGCTCTGGTCAAGAACGGGACAACAAGGAAAAGATTGGCAACAATCGCATGTTTCATATAGTTCCGAGTCAAAATACAGGGTAATTATTTAAATGGCTTTCACTGCACCTTATCTCGTTCCAAGTCGCCCCCTGCTTTTTTTTGTTTTTTTGTTGATTTGTGAGGTGCAAGGGATGATAGGAAGGAGACAAGCGAGGGAGGAGTTCGAGCTTGACATGATGTTCTGAGGATCGTAGAATGTATTCTATCTATGTCTTCAGCGCCTTCACCTCCCATTTTCTTAGAAACTAAACGAACTATTTGCAACGATTATTCAGTGTTTAGCTTAATTTGTTGCTTTGTGTCGTTGGAGCAGCAAAGAGATCACCTGACTCACCTGACATCTTTGCAAACGAATCTAAGGACTTAAGCAATAATAATAATAATAATAATAATAATAATAATAATAATAATAATAATAATAATAATAATAATAATAATAATAATTTTCAGCTTCCTACCTACTTAAATACACAAAAACAATAATCATTCTTGATTGTTCAAATTCTCTCGCACTGCGCAAATTTAATACTTATACTAAATAATAATAATAATAATAATAATAATAATAATAATAATAATAATAATAGAGCGGTTTTCAATTGAGTGTCAAAAGTAATTAGCGAATTGCTTTGGTTTTGCATTTACTTCAAACAGTAATTGGTTCAAAGTTGTCGCGCCATTTTTGCAACCAATCAGAAGTGAAACCAAAACCAATCGTGGCTCGCGCGTGCACATTTTCCCGCGCTTTGTGTCGGCTATGTGTAATTACTTCAAGTTTTGATTGGTCTACTGGATTGTCTCCCTCCTTTTGGATTGGCCAAAGTAATTACTTTGGTTTTGGTTTTACGACACTCAATTGAAACGTGCTATAATAATAATAATAATAATAATAATAATAATAATAATAATAATAATAATAATAATAATAATAATAATAATAATAATAACAATAATAATAATAATAATAATAATAATAACAACAATAATAATTTCGCGCTTTGGCACTAATTGGGGACACTGAGCAGAAATCAAATCAAACAACTAATACCAAATCACGGGTTGTTTTTTGAGGAGAGGGGGAAACCAGAGTACCAGGAGAAAAACCTCTCGGAGCAGTGTAGACAACCAATCAAATCAACCCTCATGTGATGTCAAGCCAGGGAGCTTAACCCGGGCCACATTGGAGGGAGGCGAGTACTCTCACCACTTCGCCATCCCTGCTCCCTGCATGTTAAATGTCTATTATTTCCCCCTTATTTCTTCACATAACCACTTGGGCAATTTCCCATTTAGGAAAATGTTTTAAAAATGCATGAGATATGGCAAGTCTATGTTTAAAGGCTTGTGTTCCCTTCCTCCCGATACTAATTTAAAACTTGTTAACGACATTTTGTATATATTCCCGGTCACCCACTTCTCATAGTGCACTCAGCAAAATACCTTAATTCTGATTGGACGACTAACAATACTATGTCGAGCCATTAAGTTGCTATGGCAAAACCACACGCGAACAACTAAGAACTGCAAAATCAAAACAAAAATGCCAGACAGTAGTTTTGTTATTTTTCATAAAAAAAGCTGTGCAAACTCTAAAACGAAAAGCAAAAAAAAAAAAAAGAAGAAGAAGAAGAAGAAGAGAAAAAAGAAACAATTTATAGCCATAAGCGTCCTCGAGAATGCGTCGTGAGTATTTTGCGGTATGCACATGCTTTATCATGGAAAAAAACCCACGACCCTCTCGAACAACTCGGAATTAATATACTCGTGATGTTTTGAAAGTCCCAAATTGGACTCGTATTTAAGGCGCTTTTGCCCCCGGTACCTGGTTTTTTTCTTCCGACTCGTCTCTTTTTCGATTATCACTTGAGGGTAAAGGAACATTTTCATCGGCCGGTGCCGCAAACCGTTGCAATACAAGTTACAGGAAATATGTTACACTACGCAATGGTTGAAAAAAGCTTTGTAACGCTGCTTGAAGCATTGCTGAAAGTAGAACTTAATTCTTCTTACCACAAACAGTTTCTGCAACTTATCTCGCAATGTTTTTGCCCGTTTCAAGCTATGTTACATTGGGCAATGTTTTGTGCAACTTGTCTTGCCATGGTGTTGTGAGTCAGGTTGCATGGAAAATTGCGCAGTGTAACGGTGCCTTGAGGCTCGTGCCTTTATGAGTACTTAAAAATGTCCTTGGTTCCTCGTATTTATTTTAAATTTTGTACTCTTGTATTTTTTGACAAAGTGGCGATATTCCCTTGCTCCTCGAATTCCTTGGTGTTCCTTTAGAATGTAAAGCATCTGATTCAGAACTTTATCAACCATGCAGGAAAACACGAACAAATTTTGTTGTTGACTCGTTTCAGATTGTTTTTGAGGGCACGAGGGGTCGAGGTTACACTGGGGATATCGCGCTAGATGACATTCAGTTTTTAAAGGGCTCCTGTGATGCGAATGGCTTTGTCAATTTTTAATTGATGGACGACAATGGTGGTTTCGATGCAAACTTCGCTCACCGTTGGAGGCGGGCTAGGAGTCTTCAAGTTCAAAAAAGTGGAAAAGTGGAAGCCGACCTTATGCAGTGTGTTGTCATCGCTTCTACTAACATCTAAAGGCATGGCTACCTACCAAGAAAAACATTGATAATTAAGGCAGATTTTGGCTTGGATGCATCAGAAGACACGCTTGGAAGCATCATTCTCTTCAGATTCTCGGCTCCTGGACAATCGAAACGCCTGGTAAACAGTTACTGTAAATATTCAACCTCGCCTTGCCTTTTGGTCTTTAGTACTCGCTTTTTTTTTTTTTCAAATATCATCCAGGGAAATATATCTTTGCGCACGTGGCTCTCAAAAGAAGCTCCCATTTTGTGTAAGATATCACAGTCAATATAACAGTATGCTTGATCGTATACAGTGTCAACATTGCATGAAATTAAGGAAAGTTTTACTTTCAATTTTACAAAAAAACTTTTCTCTGCACTCTCTCTCTCAACCCTACCGGCTGCATACCGCTGGGGGAAAGTCCTGCGATGGGCCAGCATTCCGTCCGGAGAGGGGTGGGAGAGTAATACTCTCATGTTACTTGAAACCGCGATAAAGCCTCCGGCCGTGTGAGCATATCCGTGTGAGTCCCAGCCGCTTGCGAGCGAATTTGCCTTTCCTCAAACAGAACTATCGCTTTTTACGTAACTATAGCTATTCATTTCATTATAGCTATGTTGACTGTTTGCAAACATTGATTTCAAAGTTCGTTTCATTTTCATTTCCCCAACCACTGAACAAAAGACGTCATCGTTTCCTTAACAGCCAATAAACCTCTGGTCGGCACATCAATGACAAGGAAGGGAGGGGTGGGGGGCGAAGCGTCGAACAACTTTACCCTCTGCTGATTTGCGAAGAAGAGAATGGGAGATTTCCATTATAACCTTCTCTTTTTGGCAAATGAGATGCCGCCCTTTGCAGGATAATATTCTCAAGACCTATTACAAAATAAAACTCTGGCGAACTTTGGGATGTATTAATACACGTATATTTGTACAAACAAGGAGAGATTTTATTTTTTAATGTCAATATTGTAAAATTAAGTAAGGTTTACTTTTTTAACGTCATTCGGTGTTTGGTTAGGTGAAGGGCTTTCTACATTTTCTTCTTTTCAGTAAATAGCACAATTGTCAGGGGCACCCTACGTCAATTTTCGGAAAATATCTGTTCGGAAGACGATTTGAGATCTAGAATTTTCGGGACATTTGTTGTTGAATTTCTTGCTTGCCTGCCTGTCGTAGGATTTTCGAACATCTAAAAAGTGATATAATTGCCCATTTTAAACAAATTTTTACCCTAAAAAGGTCACCTAGAACTTTCGAGGGCCTTTTTTCTGGCTGAAATTTTCGAAAAGGTAAGTTTTGATCCCTATAATTTTCCGATCACTAGACTTTCAGCTAGGAAATCCGAACAGATGAAAAATTTTTAAGAGATAAAAATGTGCCTATATCTACCGTTTAAATACTAAAATAGTGTTTTTGAACTATATTCTCGTTGGGCCCCTGAATTGTTTACTGAGGTGGCGATCGAAGTTTCGTCTTCCTACGCTTATTGGTTGGCCTACAAACTTCATTGTGCCTTTCCAACCAATGGGAAGCAGGTCCAAAACCGATTTCCCACTCTCTGAATTGAAGAGACACGTAATCGCTCTGATTCTTATTGGCTCATCGCGCCTAGCTCCAGTAACTTAGATGAGTCATATGATTTTTTTGTTTTACTGGAGTCAACCATAAACAGCTTTTGTTTTCCTGATTTTTGGTATTTTCAGACTTTCCTTTTGCTCTTTTCAAACATGTTTTAGAGTATCTCCATGACGTTCTTTCAAATAACACCCTTACTTTATTAGACAGCACTAGAATTCTTTGAACCTTATATCTTGACCTTAAAAATGCCATTAATGAAATTTGTAGATAGGGGTTAATCGCTTCAGTATGTATGTATTAAGCATAGCAAACATTTGTAAAAAAAGGTTCTCTAGTTTATTGCATTTAATGTATTTTTTTAAATTGTAGCGGACGATCGCAGTTTCTATCCACTTGGGATCGCCCCATTGAAAGTAAATTGAATTCGGGAATCAGGAATACTGGGCTTTGGAATCCCACAAAAATCTGAAATCTGGTCTCGTCGGGAAACAGAAAGCTACCCATCTGGAATCTGGAATTCTGATCTTGTAATCTGGAATCCACAGCGGGGATTTCAGTATCCAAAACTGTTTTGGATTACTGTACATAAGGCAAAATTAGGGAGCCGCGTACTAAACGACGTCGTTGATAGCACGAAGAGTGTTACTTCCACAACAGTGGCTCTGCACGACCTGAACAATCGCAATCAATTTTTCATTTCCTCGTCTTCTTAAAAAGGATGCGAAATGACTAAATTGTAGTTTCGTTGAGAACTTTTTTTTTCCCACCTTGGTCCGACCGTCTTTATACCAGTTTATTTAACAATTATTCAACGAGGGCACTCTTGATATGAAGTGACAGATAACCGCGTCGCGTTGGTTTTAATAATTTTATATCCAGCAAGCCCACATAGAATAATTGTTTTATTAAAAACTCCAGGATTAACAAAAGCATCGATTTCTGCCTCGGTCAATTCCGGCCGAAAACGGCTTTTGTCGGCCATCTTTTTCCAGAGCTGCAAAAATGTCTTCAGCTCGCTTTACTGCTGACGCGTTCCTTGACCATATTAGGTACAGCAGGTATATGAACTGAGAGCTTGCGTCCGGCGAGCCAATGAAAGTGCTGGAAATCTGATATCCGTAGTTCAGTTTTTAATAATGTATGGTATTTGTACACACATATCAACTATACCATTTACCTGAAGTTGTATTTTGGAATGACATCATTGCAGCCGTTTGCTATCGTCAACGTAAGCTTCCGACTTAAAAATCTACGAGTAGTTCAAAATACTAGAATTCCATCCGAACGAAATGGGTTTTTAATGAAAGTAGCAGAAGAATGGTAACTGATTTATCCGTTAAATTAATGAAGGTGGTTACTTGATTAGCAGGAATATTTATAAACTTTATTTATCACAAAAAAAGTGTAAAAGAATTATTTATGTTTCTTTATATTAAACACTGTTTGTAAAGAAAACTCCTTTGAATTTTCTGCTTTGTTGTCACGCAATTCTAAGTCACATGGTTGGTAATGTCACGACACACGCTGATCGCGTGACACTCCTAACTGCGTGACATATCAAAGAACAGACCCTGGGAGAATTGGATATGCCGGTTCGGTGGAGTCCTGAGAAGGACAATTGGGATCACTCAAGGTTTCTGGGAAACCACAAGTGTTTCGAAACCTGAGTGAAATAATCTTCAGAGTCATTTCATACGCTCAAATAAAGTGGCGGATTGTTTTGTAAGTCAGTCTTGAAACAAGGAGAGCAATAGCCTGACTACCTAATTACAGGAAATTAACGCTCCATGAAATTAACGCGAATTGTTGAATATAGAGCGTTATTTTCTGCGAAGTGCAGCGTTAATTTCCGCGCTCCTATTTTTTTTTTTTTTAACCCTAATTTTGAAACATTTCCAGATATTATGACACCCAAAAAAACAATAAAAGTGACGCACAAGCTTTCTTTCTTTCCGCTAATCCTACATAAGTAGAGTTTGTTTGAGGACTGTTTTGTTGATCAGGGGGCTCCGTTTTTTTCAGTGATTTTTTTTTTTTTTTGCATCCAATGTTAAATGAATTTGTTCCAGTGGTCACCACCAACTGTGTCTCAATCGCGTTAATTTCCTTTATTGTAAAATTCTACGTCCTCCTTCGCGTTAATTTCCAATACCTTAATTTCATGTGGTGTTAAGGTAAACCTAATCTTAAATGGTTACTTGCGACCGTATACAAACTCGTTTCAGTCATAATTATAAGTTTTAAATGTATATCCTATCAAAGATGCATTTCCTTTTTAACTGATAATTCTTTCATATGATTACCTTCTCAAATTAAGTCTTTTATCCCGCGGGATTGCCATACAAATCCTTATATTTTTGTCGGCCATGTTGGTTTTCCGTCACACCGAGCTTAGGGCGCCTCGGCGGCTTTCACTCTTCCCGTTGGATAAGGCAAATCTTGAAATGTGTTCACTGCAAGAATACACTTTTTTCTTTAGACCTAAAGGCTTGTGTTAGTACTATCTTGTGAACGCGACTGCGGAGAGCAACTTCAGCGATTGGTGAAAGGTGACTGTCACGCACGCTGAGTATTTTTTTGCAGTCGTTATCATGTAAATAAACATGAGTCATCATATGACTTACGGCAACCTACGCAGGAATTTTTGTTTTGTTTCGGTCGCAAAGGGACTTTTCCCATGAGGAATGATAATATATTTCAGGAGAATGTTAACTACGTACAAGGATTTATCCGTATTAATGCTCGTGATTAATGCATGCTTGATTTCACTGTGCGTTCAATATTTAATAAACGCACGAACGGCCTTCTAAACATGGATCAGTCGCCGCTTCAACTTCGGGAATTAGGCCTGAAATTAAGTGAAGAACAGAGGAAAAATGTAAGAGCTCTGAGACGTCAAATTTCACGTCCTTCCACGAGGAATTTAAACGACGAAAACATTGACAATGATGTCGTAGCAAGTTTGAGAGAAGATGAGCTCCAACTGCTTCGTGATGTGGTGCAATCCTTTAAAACTTACAAGACGGTTTCCGCGGAAACTATGAGAGATGAAGTTGATGGTATACCTAGGAAAGTAAGAAAAAGCTGGTCTGTTGATAGTTATTATCCTTCAAGTCCTGAAGACGGAAATTTTGTCAATCCTGCGCGATTTTACGTTCGTGTTACGAAGGAAGATGTTGAGGCTCTTGAACAAGTGTGCATGGAATTAGATAAAGAAGAAGCTGCCGAAAAGGCTACTAAGGACGCATTTTGGAACAACACTCAGCCGTTGTTAAATGGTTATGAACATAATCACCAGAGTTATGGTCTGAGTGTGGCACTTGCTCGGCAGAGTGAGAAGGTAGTTGTTGTTAAGAACACACTTACAAGTGCTTTGCCTGAACGGTTTTCAAAGCATGACAATTTTCATTCACGAAATGGAATTTTCTCACATAATTACAGTGGCCTTAGAAGTAAACATTTACCACCCAAAGAACGCTTCAGACAAGCTGTTTATTTGGTTATAAACAACTTAAAGATGCTTCCTCGAAGAATGGAAAAGGACTTCTCAGAATTATGGCGGAAACGGGGTAACGTAACATGGCTAAGCCTCGCTTTCACCATTGGGGGTATCATTGCCTTTTTTGCTGACATCGGAACTGACCTCAAAGTTGCAGCTGATCATTTCACCAAAGGACAAAACTATTGGTGGGGAAGTTTCACCGTAATGCTGGTATTTTTCCCATCCGTGGTTACAAATCTTGTCTCGTTCTTTTGGTACAAAGAAGACGAGAAACGCTTGAAACATCCTCCCGAGAGTGGATGGAAAGCTGTTACGTGGACACACTTGTGTCTTATAGGAATAGTAGAGAGGTACGTATGACACAACAAATTCTTTTTGCATTGGAATATCTTCTTGTCGACAAAAAAATTTAAAACCTCAAGGCATTTTGACGATTTGTCACGCTAACGTTGCGTGATAAACATTAATGTCGTTACATTTAGCTCGTCAGGCGTAAGCCGTGGCTGAAAAATGCTCATGAAAACAACGGCTACTTTTCGGCTTCGGAAAGACTGTGTTAGAGGAAGGCAATAGTATTAAAGGATGTTTTCATTCAAACGTTTACTTTTGCTCCATTTTGTTGCATGTTACCTAAGCTTCATCTCTTTCTTGATCAAGTCACATATCTCTTCAACTGGTCTCTCAGTGACTCAAGTTATGTGGAAACTCTTGCAGAAAGTGGAGTCAGGAGCCAATGAATAGGAGTGTACAACTTCAATGTATTTGTGGAACGAAGTTTTTGCAGACCAAATTATATTTAGATTGATTTTCCCATGAAACCAGATCTTAGAAAGAAAAACAAATGAAACTGACTAGATTTTTATTTTCACGACGTTTCGAAGTCATCGTAACTCCATTATCAAGTTAACAAATAGATTCCATGTTGCCGTGCGTCTGTTCAGTAATAGATCACAGATGACGTCAAAATGTTGTAAGAACAAAAAAGTGGCACACGAGGCGATAGCCGAGTGTGTGGTCTCAATGTTCCATTTAATTTGTCCAAGATTGTCTAAGAGGCTATGACGTCACAAATTCAAGATTTGGTCAATTAAGAGGTCATATGTCAACACATTAATCATCCGAAACCACTGGCCTCTGACGCAGTCACGCTCGTCGCTAGTGTTGCTATGTTGATATACTACATGGAAGATATTCTAAGAGAAGCGGAGCGTATAAAAAAGCCAAACCTAAAATGAAAATTTGTCAGTACGATCAAGAATAAGGGTATAACTCTACGTAGAATTGACGAAAAAATTGCCATCGAAAAAAAGAATACCCGAGGAAACAAAAGTAAGAGTTAGAGTTCTCAAGCCCACTACTGATCTTACTCTGGAAGCATTTCTTGGGAGTTAATCGATAAAACTATAGGGTCTATGTAGGGTCGCATCGCTGAGATTAAAGGGAGCAATGGCAAAAGACTCAAGCATTAAAGTAGCGCTTTTAAAGCTTCGTAGAGCACTTGAATGGTTTTACATGACATTAAAACGTTTAAGGCACGATTCACGAGACTTTTTATACGATTAACGTTTGTTTTGAGACGCTTTTCAACGGTTAAGCACGGTTAACAAGCAATGGAAAAAAGTGTCAATCTGTTCTGTCACCTTTCTGGCCAGACGACAAAATCGTGAAAAATCGACAAAATTCGTTGCTGATAGCCTGCAAATCGTGCCCATCAACACTTTTGTGAACGTAAATCATGCTCTATTTTTCAGCGTGGAAAAATCAGAAGATAGATCGGGTAAATATCGCCAACAAATTTAAGGGAGCGCAAATGCAGTTCTTAAAAATTCAACAAGTTTGCGTATTCGGTATGGTTAGCGCACGCGGATGCAAAGTCTAAAGCGTAGAATGTGGGTAGGTTTGATAGTTGTATGGGGTAGATAATCTGTGGTAGAAGGTTCGAATTCCTCCTTACATGCGATTTCTTTGTTTGTTTGTTTTTTCCAATAGTTTTATTCCCTTTTTTGTTTGCAATTTATCTTAACGTGAAATGCCACTTTCATTTAGTATTTTTTCAGTGTCGCCTTGCTCAGTTTATTTTTTGAATGGGAGATGTGCTCTCACGCCAAGCAGGGGTTCATAGACAATCTTGGACAGAATAAAACGGAACAGAAATGCCCCCTCTCCCCCAAATCAAGGATGAAGGTGCGTGAAGGCCAAAACGCGCCATTTTCCCATCACTGATTTTGGGGGGAGGGGTGGTCTCAATGTTCCATTTAATTTGTCCAAGATTGTAGTTCCAAATTAAGCTTTAGAACAGCGGTAAGGTCACCTCACACCTCACTTTCATTCAAAGCTCAGGTTACTTGGCATCTATCAAATGCCCTTTCGCCCCTTCCCCCCTTCATGTCCGCTTCAGCAACATGTCACAAATTGGCACCCATCCAAGAACTGCGTCATACCCTTCACCGAGAGCGACTTGGCTTCTTCACAGCCCTTCAAGCGACTAATTTAGCATTAGTATGGTGTGAATAGGATTTCTGTCCGTTCTTTGTTATTCTATTCTATCTCCGTTTATTCTGTTTCGGTACCTTATACCCTGTTATATCAGTCGAGAGGCAAATTGCGCAAGTTGGTACAAGCTCCGTTTTTTTCCAATTAAGACTTTTCCTTCTTTTTCTCTTAAAGGTACTGGAGAGTTCTCGTCAAAGCTTACAGGATAAAGCGCAAGAAAACAGTGAGAGTTATTGATTTCAAGCTGCTTATCGCAATGAACCTTGATTTGGCGCTACTACAGATGATTTTGGCCTTCACAGAAGACGCCCCTCAACTCATGCTACAAATGTACGTCCTCGTTTCTCGCCACGCAGTAGAGGCCTTGGACGCCAATAGGATTCAAGACTTGTGGACAATCCTTTCTATTTGCTTTTCCTTCTTTTCGTACTCTAGAGCCACTGTTAACTACATCAGTTGTCTTCGTGATTCGAAACGGCACAAGGGCCAGCTTCGATGGTACGGATATCTCTCCATGTGGTCATGGCGGGCTTTTATGATAGTGTCTCGAATATTAATCCTGGTTTTCTTTGCAACAGAATTCAAACTCTGGTTTTTCGTCGCACTGTCACTTCACTTTGTAATCGTTTTATTTTTTCTTGAACATCATGAGGTTTATTTCTTCCCTGGCAGCAAATACAAGCAGCAGTTTTTTCGGGTTGTGATGTCTTACATCCATCTTTTCTGCTTCTTCTGTTTGGAAGGGAGTCGTACCTATAAGTGGGCTGTGAAATACTACATCCTGGGGTTCATCGAGATTATCACTTTCTCGATTCTGTGGTTTACGAATACAACTAGGCTTTTACCATGGCAAATCGAGGTGGCGGGATTTGTTGTGATATACATGTTTTTTGCTTTAGGGTTGCTCATGATGACAACGTATTACAGGTTTTTGCATCCTCGATTCAAACGTGCTCGCTTCAGTTTGTTGGCGCCACTGAAGTCTGAGCTTGCAGACACAGAACATGCGGATAATGATTCAAGTAAAAAGTTCGATTTTTGGATTTAACTAACTCCGATCGGAAATCACACCCCCTCAGCAAGTGTCGTTACCAAATTTTGTCACGGATAAGAAATCTCTAGATTTTTTATGTAACGAAAGAAAATCTTTCCATAACAATAAAGCTTCGGGACACTTGAAAATCAAGAGTTACGTTTGTTTGCTGTTCAAATACTGCAAGAGTGAGAATGTCACAAAAATAAAGTTTATGTAGCAAAAACAAGGCACTTTGAATTTGGTCATCATGAAGTCACGTGATGACAGATTTTTTTTAGACAAGGTCGTACTGGTGACGTGATTTTGAGTCAGTTTGTTGATATTCTGAAATAAAGTTCAACGTGTTCTTTGCTTGAGTTTCTTAGTGGCATACGCTGAAAGCATTCGTTAAGGTTGTATGAATCGCATCTTCCAACTTGTAGTGATGTCTTTTGTTTTTCTGCCTTTTGGCGCCTCTTTAAACCTATCGATTTCTATTATTATCAATTGAGATATCATTGTTATTATCATTGTCGTTATTTTTATAATAATCATCATCATCATCATCATCATCATTATTATTATTATTATTATTATTATTATTATTATTATTATTATTGTTGTTGTTATTATTATTATTAGCCCTACTCCCAATCAGTAGTTTTGCGGGAAATTAAGGTGGCTTAACTCAGTTTCAACACTTTCAAGTGACGTTCTTATTAGAAGGTTTGGCACTACTACGTTGTATCACGTATTAGCAGCAATGGTATGGTACCATAGAAAACATTAATTATTGCTGAAAAAGATGATGCGGTCATTATTGTGATGTAATAAGTCACCGTGGGAACGGAAAAGCCCTGTGATAAGCCCCTTTATTTTGTCTTAAGTTGTTCTTATCTCAAAAACAAACTCAGTTACCCATTTTAAAAAAATTGTACATTCGTTTTAGAGAAACCTTAAATCAATTTTTATTTTTTATTTTTTTAAGTGGCTCTGAATCTGCAGTACAGATTTTTTTTACACTTTGCAGAAAGTTTCATCTTGGCCTTCTGATCATTTTCAACAAGAAAAAATGGGGGTCACCGAGTTTGTTCTTGAGATATGAGCAATAATGACTGCATCTTGTTTGGAAATAATCGATGTTTCATATGGTGATATAACTTTGTTAATACGAGATACAGTGTAATAGTACCAAAACGTCTACAGAGAGTGTTCCTTCAAAGTGTTGAAACTGGTTTGAGCCACTCCAAACAATAATCGGCTATTAAAATCAAAGGTGTACGAATTCAATTCCTTTTGGAATAAGACTTTTTGTTCCAAGTATTTCCAAATCATTTAAATGTGAATGAAGCTTACAATGCAAATACATAAGACACAAAGAATCTGAACCCCGGGAGCTTTGAATGTGTTGGCAGATTATGTCTATTGTTTATTTTCCCACAAAAAAATGGTTTGAATATAGGCATTTTTCTGACGCTAATGGGGACAGACCTGATACCAGATATTCTTATTCTTGAGTAATGGACTCTTGTGACCATCTTAGGCCAGTGGACTACGGTTTCAAAGCATGCACGACAGTGAAGTGCAGCTTCCCACCGGTTAGGCCACCGCCACGCATATGTACCTACCCACAGGAACCAGAAGAGAATTTTATGATATTTGGTAAAGCTAGTGATTTCATGTACCATTTCTTGAAAAAGTTTGCGCACAACCCATGAGTTAGAAAGAAAATCTCAAGTGACATTATGTTTAAGATCCCGAAGCCAAGGCAGAGTTCCTGGGAACGAAGTTGAAATTAGGTATGGGCCTCAAACCAGTTTCATCGCTTTCAGGAAAGTGTTTTATCTTTCCTGTTGCTATGATGAGTTTTTACGTGACAATAATAAATTGGTGTTTCATATGGTGCCTCAGTGTGTAGATGGTTTTCACAGTGACGTCATCAAAAACGCAGGGTCTTCTGATTTTTATCATACGCGGTTGAAGATGACCTAGAAATAAATCTTTTTGTCAAGTTTCCAGTTCCATGATGTCTTTCGTTGCGAAATTTTTCGAATTGCCATCTTGCAAGACAGCTATTTGGCTATCCCTATCAATCTCAGCAGTTTGAGCGTTTCAAGTACATTAGGAGAATACACATGTATTTTATCTCATAAGCGAAAAGTAAGCGCTTCCATCGCAAACTGAACTCCAGCTCTTCTCGTTGATTTCTGGCCGCCACAGTGGTACACCCACACGTCTGGACGTGTCTGAGGAATTTTTGTTTTGCTTCGTTCACAAAGGGACTTTTCCAATAAGGAATGATAATATATTTCAGAAGAATATTAACTACGTACAAGAATTTATCCGTAGTAATTTAATTCTCGTGATTCATGCATGATTGATTTCACCGTGCGTAGTTCTATGCGTCCAATATTAAACTTAAGAACGGCCTTCAAAACATGGATTATTCGGCGTCTCAACTTCGGCAATCAGGCCTGAAATTAAGTGAAGAACAAAAGCAACATTTAAGAGCTCTTAGACATAAAATCTCACTTCCTTCCACGAGAAATGTAAGCGACGAAGATATTGACAATGACTTCCGCGTAGCAAGGCTGAGAGAAGATGAGCTTCAACTGCTTCATGATGTGGTGCAATCCATTAAAACTTACAAAACGTCGACGGTTTCGAATTCCGCGGAAACGATAAAAGATGAAGTTGATGGTATACGTGGGGAAGCACGAAGAGGCTGGTCTGTTGAGTCTGAAGACGGAAATTTTGTCAATCCTGCGCGATTTTACGATTTTACGAAGGAAGATCTTGAGGTTCTTGAACAAGTGTTCATGGAATTAGATAAAGAAGAAGCTGCCAAAAAAACTAATAAGAACCGATTTTGGACCAACACTCAGCCGTTGTTAAATGGTTATGAAAATAATCACCAGAGAGTGGCACTGACTCAGCAGAGTGAGAAAGTAGTTGTTGTTAAGAACACACTCTCAAGTGCTTCACCGGCTGAACGGTTTTCAAATAACAGTGGGATTTTCTTACATAATTACACTGGCTTTGGAAGTAAACATTTACTTCCCAAAGAACGCTTCAGAAAATGTGTTTATTTTCGAATGGACAAGGACTTCTCAGAATTATGGCGGAAACGGGGAAAAGTGACATGGCTAAGCCTCGCCTTCACCATTGGGAGTATCGTTGCCTTTTTTGCCGACATCGGAACTGACCTTAAAGTTGCAGCTGATCATTTCACCAAAGGACAAAACTATTGGTGGGGAAGTTTCACCGTAATGCTGGTATTTTTCCCATCCGTGGTTACAAATCTCGTCTCGTTCTTTTGGCACAAAGAAGATGAGAAACGCTTAAAACAGCCGCCCGAGAGTGGATGGAAGGCTGTTACGTGGACACACTTGTGTCTTATAGGAATAGTAGAGAGGTATGTATGACACAAGACATTGATTTAGGGTCAACCAAAATATAAAAAACTGAAAACATTTTCATGATGTGTCACGCTACGTTGCGTGACAAACATTAATTTTGTAACACAACAAAATTAAAAATTCAACGACACTTACCTGGAAGTGGAAGTTCGATGAGAATTCTACCGATCTGTGGAGTGACCTCTCTTGGTCACTCCACAGTTCGGTAGAATTCTCATCGAAGTTTCACTTCCAGGTAAGTGTCTTTCCATTTTTAGTTCTACCTCACTGTCACGTGACCAGAGATTCCATGAGACTTCAAAGCCAAAGTTGGCTCATCAGGGCAACAAGATAGTTGCCAAATGGCAACTAATGAACACCATACATAATATCAAGCTGTTTATTACAAGTTCCACAAGAAAGAAACTACGTTACAGTTAACGTTTCAAAATAGCCTCCTCAAAATTAGAGACACTATCCTTTGAAGTGTCCAACCTCTTGTCATAATAAGTGGCACACGTACGGGCAGATGACCACTCAGCTTTGTTGAGAATCTCATGAAGAGGCACCTGTGCCCGATGAGCAGTAGACACTGAAGCTTCACTTGTACTATGTTCTTTATAAATGTTTAAATCAATTCCAGACATCTGCATAACAAATCGTATCCACCTACTCATTGTATCTCGTGATACAGCTTTATGTGGTTTCCGAAGGCTGATTAACAGTTGAGAACCATGAACACGGAGTCCGAGTCCTCTGAAGGTACTCATTTAAAGTAGCAAATACACATAAACGTTCATCATGAGAACATGCCTTAAGAACCAGAGGCTTCACTGGCGTTCTTGGATTAGACTGCTTGAGAGGCTTATTAAACGTAAACACAAAGTTTGACTCACTCTTAGACATTAGTTCCAGCAGGTGAAAATTTTGTCTTATCTGAGAAGTAACCAAACTAAGAGGCATAACCAGCTTGAGGCTAAGGTCCTTTAAACTCAGGGAGGCTACTGGTGACAAAGATTTCAGAAGTTTCAACACAATAAACACATCCCACACTTCTTTATATCGAGGTATTGGAAGCCGTAAATTGAAGGCACCTCTCAGAAACCGCACTACAAGAGGGTGACAGCCAATGGACGTATGGTCTATGATGTTAGATAGTGCACTCCTTGCAGTGTTCAATGAACTATAACTGAGATCCTTTTCAAACAATGTTCTCAAAAACTGAATAACATCAGCTACAGAGGGATGAATTGAATCAAGTTCCCTTTCACAACAGTAGTTAAGCCATTGGTTGATATAGGTTTCATACCGCTTGTGTGTACCTGAGCGCCAAGATGCCCCGGACTATAATGTCGGCAGAGTGTCCCGGAATCGTTTTAATCTCAAGGGATTTCCTGATAACTTGCAAGCCAGTAGCTGAAGCCTTGGAAACAGTGGATGTTGACAATGAGGATCGTGTGGAAGCTGACGTAAATGACGTCGACTTGGAAGAACTATTGGAGGACTGACCAACATTGCCATAACTTTGAAATAATAACTGAGGTTGTGTCGGCCAATTGGAATTATAGCAATGCATTCTGCTTGATCCATAGCAATCTTCTGCAGGCATCTGCCTAGCAAACTAAAAGGTGGGAAACAATAAGTCAGTGGTCTATGCCAGGCATCTACATGAGAAGCTCTTGGGTCAGGCTTCCATGAATAATAACAAGCCACAGTAATAAAGAATTCTCGTTTGTCGACACTGTCCACATCGAGAGACAAACGAGAATACTTTATTATTGTTGTACTTCACCACGATGAATAACAGCAACCTTTTTTACGATAATAACAAGCAACTTAAGCATTAGAGTAAGAGGCAAACAGATCAATTCAAAAGTACTAGCATCTAGTGAACACTCTGTTCTATCATTAAAATTTTTATTGGCTTAAAGTCTGCCTCTTGATTTAATTTGCAAGGAATATGAGTGATGGTTATGCCTAGATCCAATTATCATTAACTCGGTCTTAGCCACATTTAACTCAACCTGTTGGCTCTCAGCCAACAGTTAAGGTTGCTGGGTTCAGGAGTTATTGCTAGTTTAAGCTCTATTAAAGTTATTGCAGTCAGGATTTTATTGGTATCATCAGCGAACATTCTCGGGGAAGCCTCCCGGAGGCAGTTAGGAAGATAGTTAAGACACATTTAAAAAAGCAAGGGACCTAATATGCTACCTTGCGGAACCCCACAAGTAATAGTGGGAGGAGTTGACAATCTTCTATTTACATAACATCTTTGGGTCCGTTTGCTTTAGGTACGATTGAAAGCTATAGTGATTGTTGCCTGGTCGGCCCCAAAGTATGACATCTTGCGTAAAATAATTTCATGATCAGATAATAATACGGAATTTAATTTCTAATTGTAACCCCTAAAAACCGCTATACTATACTACCTAAAAATGGAAGCCATTCGATATTGAAGTGCACGACTAAATGAATGTTGCATGGCATGACCCAATCACGAGTGAATACACTCCACAGCTAGTTCTGTAGAGGCGGGCCACATGCATGTAAGCACTCATTTAGCGATGGAGCTGTTTCGTGAGTTCGCGAAGACGCATCATGCGCAACTCGAAGGTTTGTTGTTTCCACACCCTCAAGGCAACCGCACTGTGGGGCAAATAGACTCTCGCCCATTCTACCACGCCTTCTGCCAGCTGCTCTCTGACCACGTCACCATAGTCGCCCAACATGTTCGTTCGGCGAAATTTCCGCAAGAGGGAATTTAGTCGTCGCATACTTCCGTCACGGTTATTAATGGGGCAGGGCAATTCCCTTTCCCAGGCTGGCTTGTTTCGTACCAACCTTCTGGTGAGTGCGTTAGTTGCTCTTTCAACTCACCCGTAGACATCAAGCTGGTCTCCGACTGAGGTATCTGCTAGGCTTTGGTTACATCCCTCTCGAGCTCCAAATCACTAGTAACTGAGCTGATAACCACTCCAAAAACTTGCATAGTTCTTGTTGTGACGCCAGTCAGCATCGCTATTTGTCTCAAACCGGTCGACTTTAAACTTGCATTAATAAAGACGGAGGCGTACCGTAATGACCTTCTCCACTGTCCTACAGGGCTCTAAATTTGTATCCATTAACCTTGACCACCACCACAGGAGGAACTACTGATGAGTTGACGATGTAATTTGCTGTCATCCCTAGCTCACGTGTCTGAAATTGCATTTGGGTGTTATCGCACAATGATGTATTCTGCTTTGCGTAACAAACTTGTCAAGTGGACTAGCTTTTGCACTCACCAGCTCTGTGCCCAATTCCTGAACAATTAAAACACATAAGTTTGTCTACCAAAACCTTTCTCCTCGCTTCAACATTCACGACCTTGTCACAGTTAATAGCCTCGTGATCTGAGAAAATGGACAGCCTTGGATGTCCGCTTGTTGGTAGAAATTGCACAAATGTCCATTCGCTCCAATCATGGCCAGCTCATTCTTAATTACATCTAGGTTTAAATTATAAAGTTTATTAGTATACTTGAATGGCAAATCTCAAGCTTACAATAAGTTAATTTAACTATTATTTACAATAAAATTATTACAATGAGCAAAAAGTACGTACAATAAGATATCTATCTACAATCAGTTATGCGCTGTGTTCGTAATTATGACTTGTTGTTACTAACTAAGGGGATGCATCCCACGATTTCACTGCATAGGGAATAAAACTATCCTGAAATCGTTTGGTGCGGCACTTGACAAGAGGAAATGTTCCGGGTTTCTTAATGAACATGGACGCTCAACTAGGGAAAGCAGGACGTCGTGAAACTTACGTTGTCGAACCACTGACTTGTAAAACCAGCGGCACAATTCAACTCTTCTTCTTCTCTCTAGCTTGTCAAATGTGAAACATACAACAGCGTCCAGTTTTTATGCTCTGATTCAACGCCAGTTGAAAAGTAGTATCTCGTACAATTCGTGAATCTTCTGGACATCCGTTTCTCTGACAGTAGGGAGTTCTGGTATATTCCTTACGTAGGTTCCCACCACTTCGCGTGTTTTTCCATATCGTCTTGTGAGTAGATCTTTGGCCTTTTTTTAAACTTCGGGGGTCAAATGGGCGACCATCGATAACATTTCTTACCTTCAAATCCACCAATTCTTTCAAGTAAGAAATCTTTGTAACTTTAGGGGTAGAGGACTTGTAAATTAGTGTTTCGAACTGTCCCCAAAACCGAACTCAGTCTTGCGCTGTACCATCAAATTTTGTAATTATTATCTTCGGAATTTTTACCACGTTCCTATCCACTGCTGTAATTTTCGGTAGTTCTGTTTGAAATTGTTAACTTTCAACTCCAATTTTTCTTTTCGAATTCTAACTCCTCTGCATGTGCTCGCCCGACAGCTTTTTGCTTCTGCCTCAGTTTTTCTTTCTCCAATTCGATTTCTCCTTTGTGCTTGTAAAGAGCAGTTGCGTGCTTCAAATTACGGTCGATCTGCTTTGTGATTCGCGCATTCATTCATCTTCTTGATTCATACCCTCTTCCCTTCAGCCTGGTTTTCACTAGGGACGCAAGCACAAAGCGCTAGCATAAGAGCGCTTATTTCACCGTGAAAACGGGGTTGACGCAAGTGTAAGCAAAAGCAGAAGCACAAGGATCTTTTTTTTTTCTTTTCCTTGCATGCACAAGAAAATTTGTTGCGTCTGGCCAATTAAAACACTCGTTCCAGATTCCTTGCGTCTGAGCATTTAGACAAAATGGCGGTTGCCGAGTTTGATTTTGATGCTTATGTCGATGTTCGTTTTCGAATTCACTAGCATAAGCTACTTACGCTAGTGCTTGCGCTTGTGATTGTGTCGCTAGTGAAAACCAGGCTTTTCGCTCGCCCATTCTTGAACTGACTCTTCGTCTTCCCCCTAATTGCGAACTTTTTCTCCTCTATTGGTTTATTTAAGGTGTTCACTGCTGTTACCATAGTCTCTAGTGAGGTTCTGTGTCTTTCTGAAGCTTTTTGACCATCCTTCTTTAGTACCTTGCCTGTCTTCTCCGCTCGAAAGCTGAGTGTTTTTATTTTCCCGTTCAAATCCGCAATTTGTGTCTCTATGTTGCTTAACACTGTCTCGTCGGAGGAGCCACTTTGTCGAAAACGCACAACGAGACACGGTTTCCTCTATACTCTCAATTTAATTCCTCTGCATTCTGATCGGTGCAAAGTAATTTTCGGTGGCTTCTGTCTACCTCCATTCATCGGTCGACCGAGTCCAAGGGATAGTGTACCAAGTGAGTTGCCGCTACTGTTCGTTCGCCTTCGTCGGGGAGAGTAAGCGCTCGTGGAACTCGCGCGGAGCCGAACATGATCCAGGTCGCCCGAGCAACAGCGAATCAACATTCAAACAGCATGCTAAGTCCACGGATCATGCACAATTTCCATCCGAGGGATGGAGAAATGGGATTCCACTTTGGACAGCGACACTACAAACGAGAGGAAACCGCTTCCTCGCCCTTACATACCGTTCAGTAAAGTTAAATAACGACAGCTTGTAACGCGAGCAACAACGACCGTCGTAGCTCTGATGAAGTTGGACAGAAGCCACCGAAAATTAGCTATAAAAAACCGATCGGATTAAGACTAATTTTGAATTATTAGACATTACGCCATTCTTATTTATTCTTAAATTATCATCAATCATTAAGGTAATTAAATGCATGAAGTCTTGTAATTTCTGACAAGGGCTTCAAAGGGCCTGCGTGGTCAGACCTATGCGATATAGCTTCATGTGTTTCATATGACTCAAAGGATCATTGTTCCACCTGTTAACTAGTTTCAAATTAAGCTTTGGAAAAGCGGCGAGGTTGTTATAGCAAGGTCACCTCTCCGTACCTCACTTTCATTCAAAGGCCAGGTTACTGGGCTCGCATCTATCACCTGGCTTTTTGCCCCTTCCCCTCTTCATGTCCGGTTCAGTAACAGGTCACAAATTGGCACCCAACTAAGAACTGCATCACACCCTTAACTGAGAGCGATTTGACTACTTCACGGCCTTTCAAGCGACTAATTTAGCATTCTTATGGTGTGAATAGGATTTCTGTCCGTTCTACTTTATTCTATCGCTGTTTATTCTATTTCGGTACCTTACGCCCTGTTATATCAGTTTCATTCAATAATCGAGAGGCACCTTGCGTTTTTGAATACGGAAAGAATATCTATAGTTGGTACAGGGATCTCGCAGTGGTGCTCAGGCATGTTAAGGCATGGTGGGTCACTTGGTTTTATTACAAAGTTAAATGAAGAAAGGAAGCTGTGATTCAATGTTACTTCCGTAATTACAAAGAACGTTCATAAGATTCAAATTTAGGTCACGTGACCTATAATTGGATGCCAAGGAATAAATTTTCCTCGCAAAATGGGGAGTACCAGGAGCCCATGAGTAAGAGCGAGCAACTCTCATATATTCCTGTCACGGCGTTTTTACAGACCGATTTATTTTTAGGTTGAATTTCCCGCGAATGAGACTCCATCAGGAGCCCGATGACCAATCACAGGAAACTAACTTAACGTCATAGCGTCACCAAACCGGAACTTCCTTTGTTGTTTAGCGGCAAAGGTAGTCTGTAAAAATGCCCTGGCATAGGCTTAGTATGGGGGTAGGTAGGTAGGTAGAAATGTAACCATACAAAACAGAAAATGATTTACGTAGTTCTTCTTATTAGTTTGTTGGCAATAAAATTTGTTTTACTCATTAAGAAAAGGTGTTGCTAAGTTCTCTGCGGGGGGTCCATTATGTCTCAGCCAGGCCTTAACTAGCCTGAGTGAGAGCACTCGCCTCCCACCAATGTGGCCTGGGTTTGATTCCCAGACTCGGCGTCATATGTGGGTTGAGTTTGTTGGTTCTCTACCCTGCACCGATAGCTTTTCTCTTGGTACTCTGGTTGTCTCCTCTCTGGTTGTCTCCTCTCCTCAAAAAGCAACATTTGACTTGATTTGCGTTAATTGTTAATTTTATTTAACTTTGTTCCCAATTAGTGGTCCAGCGGTAGAACGACTAGACACTTAAATCAAGTTCCTTCCTTTCTTTTTGTTTTGTTTTAAAGGTACTGGAGAGTTCTCGTCAAAGCTTACAGGATAAAGCGCAAGGAAGCAACCACAGTTCTTGATTTCAAGCTGCTTATCGCAATGAACCTTGATTTGGCGCTACTGCAGATGATTTTGGCCTTCACAGAAGACGCTCCTCAGCTAATGCTGCAGATGTACGTCCTCGTGTCTCGCCACGCAGTAGAGGCCTTGGACGCCAATAGGATTCAAGACTTGTGGACAATCCTTTCCATTTGCTTTTCTTTCTTTTCGTACTCTAGAGCCACTGTTAACTACATCAGTTGTCTTCGTGATTCGAAACGACACAAGGGCCAGCTTCGATGGTACGGATATCTCTCCATTTGGTCATGGCGGGCTTTTATGGTAATGTCTCGAATATTAATCCTGGTTTTTTTTGCAACAGAATTCAAACCATGGTTTTTCGTCGCACTGTCACTTCACTTTGTAGTCGTTTTATTCTTTCTGGAACGTCATAAGGTTTATTTCTTCCCTGGCAGCAAATACAAGCAGCAGTTTTTTCGAGCTGTGATGTGTTACATCCATCTTTTCTCCTTCTTCAGTTTGGAAGGGAGTCGTACCTATAAGTGGGCTGCGAAATACTACATCCTGGGGTTCATCGAGATTGTCATTTTCTCGATTCTGTGGTTTACGAATACAACTAGGCTTCTACCATGGCAAATCGAGGTGGCGGGATTTGTTGTGATATACATGTTTTTTGCTTTAGGGTTGCTCATGATGACTGTGTATTACAGGTTTTTGCATCCTCGCTTCAGTTCATCGGCGCCACTGAAAATTGAGGATAACGGTGCACATGCAAGGGAAAAGTTCGATTTTTGGATTTAACTGACTCAGATAGGATTTCACAGAGCCTCTGTTTTAAAGCTCGCAAGTCTCGGTGCCAAGTTTCATATGCATGATCATAATCTCTAAATACACGCGTCCATAAAATGAGCGCAGGATTTTAAGTTTCCGTGTTTTGAAAAATTAACAATAGAATAGATGTCATGGCCCTTTTTGGAATGTTGGAATGCACCGTAATGTTGGCTTTTCACATCCTCGATTTGAGGCCAGACTTTTTAATGTAACAAAAATAATGAAATGTTTGCTTAACAGTAAAGCTTTGCGACACTTGAAAATCAAGAGTTAAGTTCGTTTGCTGTTCAAATACCACAAGAGCGAGAAAGCTTATGGAGCAAAGCAGGGTACTTAGGACTTGGTAATTAGGAACTCACGTGACGGCAAATTTTCTTGAGGCAAAGTTGTACTGGCGACGCGATTTTAAGTTAGTTTATTGATATTTTGAAATAAAGTTTAACGTGTCATATGCTTGGGTTTCTAAGTGGCACACGCTGAAAGCATTCGTTTAGGTTGTATGAATCGCATCTTCCAAGTTTTAGTTGTGTACAGCCCAGTCCCGGAATAATTTTGCATAAGTTATTGAGTGAACTACGCTGATCAAAATTTGCGTGGTAAATATTTCTTTGGAGTTAAATTTTCAAAATGGTGGTCAGTGAGGTAGATTACAAGCATACATTGAAGAAAGTTTCCCATAATCGTAAGATTCCTTGGCTAGAAGTACTCTTAAAGGAAAGGATTTGTGTGCAAGTCTTCCAACCGGGTATGGAAAGTCGCTGATCCGAGCGTTATCGATGAGCTGTTATCTTCCTCTATATGTTCACATCTCAAATCCTCCAGTGCTCGTTCTTGAGAATGGATAGACTGGTCCGAGCGACTGGTAGTTAGATAGCGGAAGACTTTTTCGAGTGAACAGCCTTGAATCAATTCGCCCTTGTCACACGGCGGCCATATTGTCCCGGAAGACCAAAAGAGCTTTGTTTTACCACGCCAAGCCTCGCAGTGGAAACCATGGGGGTGAGGCTTAGCGTGGTAAAACAAAGCTTTTTGGTCTCCCGGGACAATATGGCCGCCGTGTGACAAGGGCGAATACGCCCAACATGTCGGTCGTTTACAGCGTACATCTTTGATATTGGGTATCCATGTTATGGTCAATTGACACGTGTCAAAACAAGTCATCCGCTGACCAGTATCACGTGAGCATATCGCGGGCTCACGTTTAGAATCATCGAGGTCAGCTTTTTTTGTTTTGGTTCACCGCTGACCTGGTACCGGTTTTCGAGTGGATCGCAGGCTTAAGTCAGGTTAATTTCTTGTAAGAAACTTGGCTTAAATTTTCACGGTCTTTTCGCCACTCGACGCGGCTACACGGCCATAATGCGTCAACTAAAGCTCTTAACAGTCGACTCTTTTCGTGTTCGGATGGAAAACGGTTTGGAAAATGTACTTTCCGGCATTTTTCGCCGGTTTCAATCCAAAAAAGATGATTTCCAGTCGGAAGTTTATTTGGCACTCTCATTTTTAAAGGAAAATGCACGACAGTGATGGCACTTGGTAACCTACTCAGTATGGCGGTACACTTTTCTTGTAAACTTCCTATGTAAGGGGATATTTATTATTTTCAGGAGCCCGTGACTAGGAGCGAACATCAGCCGTATATCCCTGTTATGGCGTTTTCACAGATTGATTTATATATAGATTGAATTTCCCGCGAATGAGACTCCCACAGGAGCCGGATGACCAATCACGAGAAACTAATTTGACGTCATAGCGTCAGTGAACCGGGACTGCCTTTGTTTTTTGGCGGAAGAGGTAGTCTAAAAATAGATCGGTCTGTAAAAATGCCGTGACGTAGGCTTAGTATGGGAGTTGCTCGCTCCTAGACATGGGTTCACGTTATTTTCCACCTCTTCTTGTTTTAACTCGGTTTAGATTGTTTTGTTTTGTTTTGTTTTCTTTATTTGATTGCTTTTCGTCAAGGCTAAACAAAAAATCAAAATTGATTTATCCCGTAAATTCGTTGTTTAAGTAAGGCCAGTAAGAATAAATAACCCGGGAGCTCTGCTTTTAGGCTTGGCGATATCTATTACCTTCTGAGAGCTCATAACCCGATAGTAAGATTTACCCGAATTGCCCTACTCCCCATCAGCGTGATTTTTAAACCAAGTTTTGCGTAAAATAAACAATAGTTGAGGTGACACTAGCCCTTTTTTACCCATGGGTAAATAGCGTTTTTCCACGGGCAAGGAAGTTTTTGTGTGTAACCGCTTTCTCCAGACCGGAACTTTCCTATGGTTATTTCCATGGGTCCGAATGTGCCCATACGCTTTTGTTCATTCCAATCGGGATAGTGTGCGGAAAGCAAGCGAAGTGTACCTCATCAGCATAATTATCACCCTTGAACATCAGTTTAGGTCTTAGCAAGGAAGATGAAATGTAATCCATTCATTTATCATTCCTTTTTTGCATTATTGTACCGTATCCGTTAAGTCCGTTAAAATCGGCCTTATCTTTTGTTCTGTATCATATCACACGCCATATCACTATTCAAATTGTAACGTCGTAGTAATTGCTTGTAAAACCCTGATGAACAAAAGCAGTGCCTTTCGGAAATATTGGCTTTTTCCAATATATTCCTTCACAGTTATCTCAGCCTTGCTCTTTTTAGCTTTTTATAATGTTTAAATCGGTGATAAGGTCTTTCACCAGGATCCGGTGCTTCAGATCTGATTTTGGCAGTTACGCTGGCCCTTGCTTAGAAAGTTATAATCTATAGTCTGCATTTGCTACCCTAGTCCCTTTTTTATATCGTAGTCCATAATTTATACTGAGTCCGTAGTCCTTTGCCCACCTTTTAAACCAATAGGCTATCTTTTAAACCTAGTCCGTGGTCCGTGGTCCGTGGTCCGTGGTCCGTGGTCCGTGGTCCATGGTCCGTGGTCCGTGGACCGTAGTCCGTAGTCCGTAGTCCGTAGTTCGTAGTCCGCAGTCCAACTTTTCTACTGTCCGGTAATTTAATCAGCTTATTGTATCCATGCCTATGCTCCATTACTGATTGTAATAACCACATTAGATTTTAGGGGATATAACATAAACAGGTGACACAAAGATAACTACCAGTAAAACAACAATCGTGTCATTTCAATCACTCCACATGAAATGCAGTCTTTTTTTCATTTATTCACAGCAGCAAATGTGGGGAGTTATTTTTCCACTTGAATTCATTACTTTCCCCTCTCTCGACTATCCTCGCAGCACTGCTATTAGCAACTTCTAGTATATTTATATTTCATGGCGTTGTAACATATCTCTTACCACTCGGGCATTTTGCTTTTGGCTTTGGTCGGTTTGCCGTCCAGAGCTTTCATCAACAATTTTTCTGGTGTATATTTTCGTTGTTTAGTCATATTTAGTTATAATTAAACTCTGATGATCCCTTGTATTTTTTCGTATATTTTGTCTATACGTATAAGAATAAACGCGGTAGGCACCCAGCAAAATCACACTCCAACCTCGTTCCCAGGGTCTCCGTTCTCTGCCTCCTTTGTCGTTGAGGAGACAATTTGCCGTCGTGTCGTGTTTGCCACGCTTTGCCAGCTGTGCATTGGGTAGTAACGAATTAAGTCACATCACCTTAAAAGGGCACCCAAAGAGCAAATTCAGCCAAAAACCTTTGAGAGACATTTCTAGGCTCCTTGCAATGTAATAAAGACTGCCGTCTAAAGGGATGTCTTTAGCACCAAAAAATATATATTTTATCTGTTCGGGAATCTTAGCTGAAAATTGAAGAGTCCGAAAATGTTAGGGAATGATCTCTTAATTTCAGAAACTGCTAGCTGAACGTGGCCTTCCACCCGAACCGCCAGGTGACTCTTTTAAGTGTCAAAAGTCTCTTCCGAAAAAGTAAGGGGATTACTTTTTCCTAGCTGCGAATCTTTTAGGAGATGTTTTAATAATTAAAAGAACTCTGGAGCGGTTTAGCAACGTAGAACCGAAATTCTTAGAACGGTTTGACTATCCCGAACGCATATATATATTTCACCAAAGATTATCGTTGCGTGCCCCTGACCTTATCTTGCTTGCTTAACGGAATCGTCGAGCTGTTGGCATTTCATTCACGCGACAAGTTTAGCTAGTTTCCTTTTTACTGGGTTGCCGTATGGCAATCCCAGTCGGAAAGTGGGTGGCATTTGTTCGGTGTTATTTTTTTTTTTTTCTTCCGTGTCGGTAAAAGTCTTGCCTGTCACTCCCCTGGTAAGTGGTGTCTTTGTGCATAGAGCCTTCTGCGCGTATTTTCTTAGGATCGAGAGGGTAGTGGAACTGCGTAGATTTCTCTGGTGGACACAGTAGAATCATTAACTTAGCCTGCAATGGCGTCGAAAGTCATGTGACGCGAATGGCGTTTTAGTGGATCCTTAAACAAAATACACCCTTATGGAGCTCAATAATGGAAAGTCAGTTGGATAAACTAGGCAGGCGGTGAAAAACCAACACCTGGAATCTCAAAAGCGACGAGTAATGGACTTCGACAACAATCTATCGCCCGTCGAGCCGAAATCAAAGTGAGCTGTATTTCTAAAATAATATTTACCAAGTGTGCTGTTATGTAGAATACTGAAACCAAATGGAAAATTCTCTGGTAACTTATGGGTTCAACAAAGACAGAGAACGAATCGAACACCTTACGTGAATCTGTGATCAACTCTTCACAGTCTTCAGGTAAAAAAAATAATTGGAAATGTGACAGCCAATAATTATTTGAAAGAAAGCTTGTCGTGTATTTTGTGCTTCATTATTCAAGGAAAAGGTTCTTCATGTAAACGGTTTGATCCTGAAATTTAGTTTGTTGCAATATTGCGCATATTTGACACGATTGAGTTTCTTCTCTTCACGCACGTAATGAAATAGAAGGGGTTTCTCCCTCTGATAGCAAATATGTTGTTTGTTTCAAAAAATTGTTCGCTGGAAAAGGTGGCCTTTATGAATTCATCATGTTTTATGATATGCGAGCTTAACTGGATAGTTTTTATGGCAATAGTAAAGCATTTTCTTGTTATTCAAGGAAAAGGTTCTTCAGGAAACCTGAAGTACATGGTAATTTGACACGATTGAGTTTCTTGCCTTCACGCACGCAATGAAATAGGAAGAGGTTTTCGTCTCTAAGAGCAAATGTGTTGTTTGTTTCAATAAATTTTTCGCTGGAAAAGGATTCTGTGGTATTTTCTGCCTTTGTGAATTATAATATCATGTTGTGTATTGAATTTTCGAGCTTAAGGTTAAAATGTGATATGGGAGAATTTTTTTGGATTGCTCTGTAAGCGGGAAGGGTTCACAGGCCTGTTGGAAGCGTGCTTGAGTTTCAACAAAATGAGCCCCAAAATCAGTGAAAAATTGTGACGCCGATGAATAATAAAGTAGCTGCTATTTCCAAAATGATGGAATTACCTGGTGATAAATAACGTCGTACGCATCTTGGAGAGTAAATTTTGACTTTGCATAAGCAAATGGTCATTATCTCAAGAGTTGGGCGATTGTGATCTTTGTTTTGACTTCGCTCATTTTATTGTCAAACTTTAGAACACTTGACAGAAAAACAAACTTACAAAAACCCGGTATCTTGCCATCATTTGACACAGATGCTTCACTGTTTGGCGAGTGAACATGCCGCGGTAACTTAATCACGGCGCCCGCTGAATTCCGGCCATGTCATTTTCGATTTTGCGATTTATTTGAACGTAGCAAAAATCTCCCAAAATGTTTGTCGCTGATCGTAACTTTTTATATTCTATATTCACGGTTCAAAATTAATGTTGTTTTCATGTCGTAAATATCTTATTCTCGATCGACCGTCC
>OX421455.1:23180847-23183347 GCA_949126865.1 Montipora capitata | reverse complement strand
AAGAAACGTCACCAGCCAGCTACGCCATTCCGTTTTTGTGCATCCCCTCCTACAAAAATTCCTGGATCCACCCCTGCAGTTTATAGTGATCGAGCACCTTTTAGCTGACAGCATTAAACAAAGAAGCCTTGCAAACAATAACCAACAATTTTAATCAAGAACTAAAATTGAAATTGCATGATGCACAGTAACCTCTTTCACATCATTTTCCGTTTGACTAATAATCTTTATACCTTCTCTCTTCAGTTTAAAACAACAGCAAAAAAATCACTAATTAAAAAGTCAAGATTCGCTTACTCGACTGCAATTTCACAGTCAAACCAAGGAGCTGACGACTGGACATCCATTTCACATAAAAAGCTATAAATCGAAAGGTATTAATTTAATGTGGACAGTCGCCACAGTAATCATGAATTTCAGTTCCAAAATACTCTTTTTTTTTTTTTTTTAAATAAGAATATATTTTATAAGAATATCAAGGCTGAAATCTGCGAAATTTTAAGAATATTTTAAGAATAAAGCCGAGGCTGAGATTTTGAAAAGGATAGATATAATTTTGTGTGTTGAAAAATCTGTAAACACAATACAATTTTTTGTTTTTAACTTAACCGTATAAAATTATTCCTTTCTCTGAACGGCGAAACTAGCCGACAAAACGAAAAAACCTGCAAGTGCATTCGATGCATATAAATGAACTGCAATCCATTATAAATTTATACGGCGTCGAGAGTTCGGCAATAATATGTCTGACGAAATAAGCAATGATGACAATGATGTCTGCTGTAGGCTTGAATGGTGTGTGATTGTTGCAATATGCCAGAATCTCTGTCAACACGGAATTGCAAACGTTTTCAGGCCTTCTTCTTATTTTAGCGGCTTTTACAAAATATGAGAGGCAGCGAGGCATGCATTAAGAAGCAAAAACATTACCTGAAAGCTAAACGTTGTAAATAATTATAAGTGTTTTCAGTCTCTCTTTCTATTTCTCTCAGCTTTACGGTGTTCTTCTACAGCTTGTCTCGAGGATTTCTTCGCTTAAATTTCGCAAATTTCGTCGCCTCTTCTCATGTGCTCTTTCCTGCTCTCCGTCCCCTCGCTGTCACTAATATAATTTCCCGCCAGAAAAACGTGGGTTGCGAAATACAACGCTGCCACGCGATTTCCTGCCAGGAAAAATTGCCCGAACACTCCCATCCCCAGAGGCTGTCATGCCTCCCCACCTCCACCCCGAGAGTCTGCACGGGCGTACGCTGACATCATAACCAAAATTTCTCGCTTGGATATATTTCCCAAAAAATCTTACCTATGGCACTCCGCAGGTGCGCTTCGCGCCTGAGCTCTGCTATTAAGTTATGAAAAATGAAAATGTATACTACTTTTTATGTTCCTCCAGTACAAATTAAGCTGTGATAGGTGTGCTTTTTATCCGAGCAGGGGCTCTTTATGTATTGATTAATTTTAAACGATCCCTCCTTCCCCAATCAATAATTCTATTTGTTTGTTAGTCAGAAATTACTTACTTTTCGTTTCGCTACAATGTGAATGGACAGGAGTAAATGAATTCATTAGAACATTGCCCTTTTTTTTTCGGCATTCTCTTTCACCTGGTGATAAAAACAGAATTTGCACATCCGGTCGATAAAAATTTCCATATCCGTGTCGTTGACGATGAATGACGTCAATTTGCATATCCATGATTCCATGATTGTCACACTCCAATTCACGGATACGGTGCGTGTAGGAAGGCTGTTCAGTTGGTACTTGAAACAAATAGCAAGATTCGAAAGTCCTCTGCCTCTTTCTTCATTTCTAGTAGTGTGATAATGGGCAATAGATTTTCTGACGTAAGTATAAGCGTAAGTGAAAGAATGTCAACGAACGACCTCGACGGTCGGCTCCGGGCGGTCGGTTGCAGTTAAATCCAGTATTTTATCGATATGCAGCATTAGCAGATTTATTTCAAGATAAGTGTCGCATTTTTATGTTATGTGATGGCAAGTTTATCAGCGATGACTCGTGAATTGTCGAAGAAAACCCAGGTGTAGGAATAGAGCCAATGACCGCTGAGACGTCTAGTTAAGTACAAAGGAGACTTGTGAGAGCTTGCGGGAAAAATATAGAGGATTGGCATCAGCCTTTGTGGATAAATATGATGTAATTGGTGAGCAGCGAAAGCAATCGTGTCAACCGCTCTCATACGCAAGGCGCGGGTTTACCTGTCGTGCTGGATACTAGCTTGCTAATCCGCCGGAAATGACTCGTCGGCCACTGTGTTGGCTTGTCTCTATTCCTGCATTTTATTTCTTTGGTCTTCGTTTTTCATGCCTTTCGAAAACGAAGACCCTATCAGATAGCTTATCGATTGTTTTAAATAACACGAAAGACGATGTTTCTTGTTATTCCCTGATTGGTATGTTATTTTTTCTGGATGGTCTACGTTTTCCGGGTCGGTTCGTTTACCCCAAACAATTCGAGCGAGTGAATACACCCGAGCTGAACA
>OX421455.1:23163347-23173347 GCA_949126865.1 Montipora capitata | reverse complement strand
ATACCTTCCTCGTGAAAAGCACTGGGAGCGGGCTCGCGTTTATACGCGTCCTAAGACTGGGACTGGGAAATGCGAGGGCTGTTTTCGCTTTCGTCACAGTATGCAAATTTGGAAGACTTCGGACATCTTCGGAAGACTTCGGACTTCTTCGGAAGACTTCGGAATTCTTCGGGAATCTTCGGAAATGATCGTGTCGTCTTCAAAAATCCCAGCACTCCCAGGATAAACATCTCACGCCTATATCTCAGAAAAAGTTGGCAGGTATAGAACACCGATATTGCTTCGCTTAAACTGTAATCGACATGAAGATCAGTTTATCGACCTTTGAAACCTTCTCCCATTTTGTCCTTACCGCGCATGATTGCCTCGTTTTTGAACCGAGGTCAATTATAATTGCGCGCCTTTTGAATCTTGCTATTTCGCTCTTTGGTCGTTCTCATGAAGTCCTTCGGTTTCGGCAAAAGATAAAATGGTTTCACGGGAAGGTTGCCCAAGTACTAGCAATGCTCCAGTACAGCAAGCAGTGACCCCAAGTCCCATGGAAGCCGTTTTGAAAGAGCTGGCTGAACTGAGGTCCGTTAACCAAGAGCTTAACGATCGTTTGGACGCAATGTGCAAATCAAAAGCGAAGAAGAGTCTCTTCAGTTCCAAACAGCGCTCGTCGACGTCGGTTGATCCAAGTTGTTCCGTAAGTACTGAATTGTAGTTTGCTGCAATCTTATTGTTTTCAGTTTCGGTCAAATTAAGTGAACTCCAAAGAGTCCTTCGTTCAAAACTTGTTACTGCATGCGTTGTAATCAATATATGGTGGATTGAAGCATGTCTTTTACGAGGATTTTGTACAGAATGGCAAATGCAAGACTATAGTCGATAAGTACGATCTCTTTGACTTTAATAAACGCATTCTCGGTTTCCTTTGCGGGATTAAAATGTGATGACTTAATTCTTATATGGTGATAAAGTAGACAGATAGAGCTCTGCAACAGTACCAAACATGAAAGGAAAACTTGAATCAAGCGTCCGATAAAAATTTTTGAATCCGTGTTATCCGATTCAAGTGAATTTGCAAAGCACGTATGTTAAATATAGCTGTCTCCTTAAAAAAGATTTAACTCGGTTTCGTGTATGGCACAACCTTGAATGTGGTATCATTGAAAACTAGACAATTAAGCGATTTCAGTTATAGATGTTTGAAAGCTGTATCTTGAAAGGATCGAGTTTTATAAGCGACAGAATTTTGTAAACATTGGCAATTCGCAGACTACTGTCAACAAGTAATTTATCGCAAGCGCTGACTTGGTTAACGCGTTCTTGATTTTCTTCGCGGAATTAAAATATGACGACTTACTTCTTAGATATTCATAAATTAGACAGATATCAAACGTGACAGGAAAACTTAAACAGACAGTGCGATAAAAATGTATGAACACGTCGTATCGGATGGAAGTCAATTTGCAAAGCATGCATGTTAAATATACCTGGATCTTTCAAAATTTCGTACATTGGACAGTGTTGAAATTGGTATCACTGTAAACAACACAGTTAGGCGATTTGAATGATATATCTTTGCATCTTGTATCTTGAAAGTAACGAGTTTTATAGGCGACAGAATTTTGTACACAATGAAATATCGCGGACTACAGTCACCAAGTAACATATTCCTGACTTGGTCAACGCGTTCTCGATTTTCTTAGCGGACTTAAACTATGGTGACTTAATTCTATGATATTCATAAATTAGACAGCTAACGCTTTCAAACAGTACCACACATGACAGGAAAATTTCAATTGACCGCGCGATAAAAATTTTTAAAAAGGTAAAGATCGGATTGAAGTCAATTTGCAACGCACGCGTAAAATATAGCTCCCTCTTTCAAAATTATTTAACACGGTTTCCTACATTAGAAAATCGTAAAATTGGTATCAGAGTGAATTATACAGTTAACCGATTTCCATGATATATGATTGCAAACTGCATCTTGACAGGGACGAGTTTTGTAAGCGACAGAATTTTGTAGACGATGAGAAAGTGCGCACTAAAATGGACAAGTAACGCAATGCAACCAAGGTAAACATATCTGCATCTGTCAAAATTATTTAACACGGTTTGATAGATTGGAAATTGTTCAAATTGGTATCACTGTAAACCAGACAGTTAAGCAATTCCAAAAATATATGCTTGAAACCTGTATCTTGCAGACAATGAATTTTATCAGGCCATGAAACTCAATTTTGAAAACGGAGAATGGCATCGTACAGAATTTGCTGCACTTTCCCTCCTCCACGAAACTTCCACGTAACGCGCGGGGTAACATTAACCGCTGGAAAATTGATGTCATCTAAAAATAACCTAAGAGGGATTACGATGGGAATAGGGCCAGTATGAGGGATTACTTCTCTTACCTTCATAATCTCTTGGTTTTACCAAGAACGTTTATTGTTACATTATGATTACAGTACTGTACCGAGAAAAATCTTACCGAGTAAGAGTTAAGCGATTGTGAAATTAATGTATTTTCATAAGAATTGTGAACGAAGATATCACCTTAGTGCTTTAGCGGCAAAGTTTATATGTTGAGGTTTAGAGTTACGTGTGTTCCTTTAAGCCAGTTTGTAGCATTTCTGCGAACAAGTACTTGTATGACTCTTTTTATTCTCCTACGCGTTTCGTGCGACAGAGGCTCACTTCATCAGGGATTTTTTATTCCCTGGCAAGGAAATAGCTCCATACTGAATATTAAGTTCATGCAAAAGGATGTGTGATAAAAATGATGTTCAATGCAGGAGTAGCCTGCGAGCAAGCTCTCTTGCGGACCCACACCGCAAGAGAGCTTGCTCGCAGGCTAATGCTGGAGATGCCACTTAGGAGAAACTAGATCTGCAAAATTTCCTGGGCGGCATTCTCCCATTCCTCCCTCGAGGCTCTTGCCTTTGAAGGTAAAAAACACTCCCTATTTTTCTTCAAAAGTAGTTAGAATCTATGGGACTTGTGCACCTCTCATTCACTTAAAGGTATGGTGGACATTGTCCTCTGTCACTTAAAATGACTGAGATCTCGAGAAAGCCAACCATGGTGATTTTCTTTTTGTGTTTATATAAAAGGACGCTGTCAGAAAGACCTACAGAGAATTGAAGAAACAGAGGGAGGATTTTGCAGGCTTTCTGACAAGTGCCAGGTTGGTAAATAGATGCTCCCTTGTCTATGCTATACAAAATCACAAATACAGTAATCTTTCAGAAATAAACTGTGGTGGGAACCAATGTTCACCATCTTGCAGAAGCCGATGCAAACATGAATACTCATTTGTACCAATTTCTACCTCAACTAAGTCACACACAGCTGTCCTGGACTATTGTTAGTTGAATTCTGTGCTGTCCAAAAATTAATGTTCACTAAAATTTAACCAAGTTCAGAACCAAGGTATCCAAACTTTATCCTCTTTCTTTTTTGGTTTTTCTTTCCCTTTTTTTTTGTCTGACCACTTCCGGATGATAATAATTATTCTTGTATGAGGAAGCAACTGTATTGGAAATTACTGTAGTTAAATACACCTCTCTCTCTCTCATTGTGGTATATGTAGTCCCAACTTTCTTTGGGTGGGCTGTGCTAAAGCTGCATAATATATCTCCCAGACAACAAAATAACACTTTCATCAATGCTGTACAATTTTCAAAGTGAAAATATCCCATGAATTTATTCATTAGGATCATGCAAATTGTACAAATATAGATAGTTTCAAAGAGAGTTGTGACTTAACAATTGGCTTTCATTGACAAAAGTCAGGCTGCCCATCTCTGAGTGGGCTGTGCCAAAGCAGTTTATCCATCTTTGAGTGGACAAAATGGCACTTTTGTCAATGATGTCCAAATTTCATTTTAAAAGTATGATTTCATTGAGGTTAGGTGATGCCAATTATATTGTCAACTGAGTTTCCAAGAGAGGTTTGACTTAACAATAATTGGCTTTCATTGACAAAAGTCAGGCTGCCCATCTTGGAGTGGGCTGTGCCAAAGCTGTTTATCCATCTTTGAGTGGACAAAATGGCACTTTTATCAATGATGTCCAAATTTCATTTTGAACATTATGATTTTGTTGTGGTTAGGTTATGCAAATTATATTGCTCACTGAGTTTCAAAGAGAGTTGTGACTTAACAATAATTGGCTTTCATTGACAAAAGTCAGGCCGCCCATCTCTGAGTGGGCTGTGCCAAAGCTTTTTATCCATCATTGAGTGGACAAAATGGCACTTTTGTCAATGATGTCCAAATTTCATTTGGAACGTATGATTCCGTTGAGGTTGGGTTATGCAAATTATATTGCTCACTGAGTTTCCAAGAGAGGTTTGACTTACATTGTAACAATAATTGGCTTTCATTGACAAAAGTCAGGCTGTCCATCTTGGAGTGGGCTATGCCAAAGCTGTTTATCCATCTTTGAGTGGACAAAATGGCATATTTATCAATGATGTCCAAATTTCATTTTGAACATTATGATTTCATTGAGGTTAGGTTATGCAAATTATATTGTTCACTGAGTTTCAAAGAGAGTTGTGACTTAACAATAATTGGCTTTCATTGATGAAAGTCAGGCTGCCCATCTCTGAGTGGGCTGTGCCAAAGCTGTTTATCCATCTTTGAGTGGACAAAATGGCACTTTTATCAATGATGTCCAAATTTCATATTGAACATTATGATTTTGTTGTGGTTAGGTTATGCAAATTATATTGCTCACTGAGTTTCAAAGAGAGTTGTGACTTAACAATAATTGGCTTTCATTGACAAAAGTCAGGCCGCCCATCTCTGAGTGGGCTGTGCCAAAGCTTTTTATCCATCATTGAGTGGACAAAATGGCACTTTTGTCAATGATGTCCAAATTTCATTTGGAACGTATGATTCCGTTGAGGTTGCATTGGGTTACGCAAATTATATTGCTCACTGAGTTTCCAAGAGAGGTTTGACTTAACAATAATTGGCTTTCATTGACAAAAGTCAGGCTGCCCATCTTGGAGTGGGCTGTGCCAAAGCTGTTTATCCATCTTTGAGTGGACAAAATGGCACTTTTATCAATGATGTCCAAATTTCATTTTGAACATTATGATTTTGTTGTGGTTAGGTTATGCAAATTATATTGCTCACTGAGTTTCAAAGAGAGTTGTGACTTGACAATAATTGGCTTTCATTGACAAAAGTCAGGCCGCCCATCTCTGAGTGGGCTGTGCCAAAGCTTTTTATCCATCATTGAGTGGACAAAATGGCACTTTTGTCAATGATGTCCAAATTTCATTTGGAACGTATGATTCCGTTGAGGTTGCATTGGGTTACGCAAATTATATTGCTCACTGAGTTTCCAAGAGAGGTTTGACTTAACAATAATTGGCTTTCATTGACAAAAGTCAGGCTGCCCATCTTGGAGTGGGCTGTGCCAAAGCTGTTTATCCATCTTTGAGTGGACAAAATGGCACTTTTATCAATGATGTCCAAATTTCATTTTGAACATTATGATTTTGTTGTGGTTAGGTTATGCAAATTATATTGCTCACTGAGTTTCAAAGAGAGTTGTGACTTAACAATAATTGGCTTTCATTGACAAAAGTCAGGCCGCCCATCTCTGAGTGGGCTGTGCCAAAGCTTTTTATCCATCATTGAGTGGACAAAATGGCACTTTTGTCAATGATGTCCAAATTTCATTTGGAACGTATGATTCCGTTGAGGTTGGGTTATGCAAATTAATATTGCTCACTGAGTTTCCAAGAGAGGTTTGACTTAACAATAATTGGCTTTCATTGACAAAAGTCAGGCTGCCCATCTTGGAGTGGGCTATGCCAAAGCTGTTTATCCATCTTTGAGTGGACAAAATGGCATATTTATCAATGATGTCCAAATTTCATTTTGAACATTATGATTTTGTTGTGGTTAGGTTACGCAAATTATATTGCTCACTGAGTTTCAAAGAGAGTTGTGACTTAACAATAATTGGCTTTCATTGATGAAAGTCAGGCTGCTTATCTCTGAGTGGGCTGTGCCAAAGCTTTTTATCCATCTTTGAGTGGACAAAGTGGCTGCACTTTTGTCAATGATTTCCAAATGTCATTTTGAACATTATGATTTTGTTGTGGTTAGGTTATGCAAATTATATTGCTCACTGAGATTCAAAGAGAGTTGTGACTTAACAGTAATTGGCTTTCATTGACAAAAGTCAGGCTGCCCATCTCTGAGTGGGCTGTGCCAAAGCTTTTTATCCATCATTGAGTGGACAAAATGGCACTTTTGTCAATGATGTCAAAATTTTATTTTGAAAGCATGATTTTACATTGCTGAGATTATGCAATTTAAGGTTTTATCTGCTACTGAATTTCAAAGAGAGTTGTGAGTTTACAATTGGCTTTCATTGACAGAGTTAGAGTAGTGCGAGAGCTGTTAATCCCTCTTTGAGAGTTAAAATAGCAATTTGGTCAATTGTGTAAAAATATCATTTTGAAAATATGATTTCATGACCTTGGTTTAAGATAATGATTCTCTACTTCTAGCAAGCATAATTACATCTTACAAAGCATGTTACACTGTACATGTACTTCATATCCAAATGGTACTTCCAATGATTACACCCTCTAGCTAAGAGATGCCACCTAGGTGGAAATTACCTTACCTGCATGTTCATTTTAATTTTAATCATTTGATTTGCTTTGTCTTAAACCCTTGAGATATGACCATGAAGGGGACAAGAAGATTGAGGAAATTATTGTCAAAGAAATCAGAGGAAATTAATTTTTGGAAAGGAAAAATGGGTCAAGGCAGAGATAAAAGGTACAGTTCGTATTAACACATTGCATTTTTGTGCAGTACCTCTCCAGGGTATTGTAAATCCTATGTCAGTCAGGTATAACAAAACAGAAGGCAATAGTCTGTCTAACTGCCCTTCCTTAGAATACAAAAGAGCGTATGAATTGTGAGTAAAAGCACCTCTTCACACCAATTATTGCTTCCATTCTTTTGGCAATGTAAAAAGGATGTTATTTTCTTATCTTCCCCTTCCCCACTGTTACAGCTCTTAGAAGTCATGGTACATTGTATCATAGTTCTGTACCTTTTTGTGACAATGGTGTGTGCCATGTACATGTAGAATTGGTGTTGGCAAATCAGTTGATGTAATTTCTATTGATAGCAACAAGGGCAATATAGTGTGTCAGTGATTGAAATACAGTAATGATCATGAGAAATGGCTTGCACAGATATGTCCAGGATTGACCCTAATTAGATGCACACCGATTTCATTAAACCTCATGAAGCGTCTCCTTGGTCTTCGCCTCAATTTCAACACCACTCAAGTCTAAGACTACAGACAATTAACATCATAAAGTGTCCCCTATACTCTTATCTTCAAATAAAGATACACAGCAGTAGTTACCCTAACCTTAAAATGACGCTAACCCTAACTTTTATCTTAAAAAGATAGAAAATTCTTATACTTAACGGGAAATTTCGTGTTGGAAGTCAAAATTCGACGTGCATTTCATTAGGGTCAATTCTGGACATAAGTGGATTTGCATGGCAAAGGTGGTCTTTAATTGCTTTGGTCTTGCATTGGTGACAAAGAGTAAAATAATGGAAATGCACTGTCCATTTATACAAAATGTATATAAGTATCTTATAATCAATTGTCCATGGCATGATAGTGCAACCAATCCCTTCTATGGTTTTTTTTTTTTTCTGTACTCTGGTTTTTTATTTTTATTTTTCTGTTCATGTTGTATACAGTAAGAACATGATTTTGTTCGAGTGTTTCATCTGATAGTTATCTTTTGTTGGGTTTTTAGAAATTGAATTATTGACTAGAAATTGTGGAAAAAGCAACACTCTCCACACAGGACAAGGACAGAGCAAGAGATTTGCTAAAACTAAACAATGCTGTTGAGTTTATGTCATCAGAGGAGAGTGATGAAGATGGAGGACAAACAAGTGGACCCTCTGCAAGGGATGTGAAACCGCTACAGTGGGAAAGGAGCAAATTACGCAATATTAAAGCAGTCTTGGATGCCACTTACAAGGCTCGTATGAGCAAGAGGCAACAAAGAATGGCAGCAAAAGTCACAAGAGTGGCTGGTCAATGTGTCAAGCAGACCTCTGCCACAAACCTACCCTTTCTGGGCTGGGCGATTGACCCGGAGTTAAAAGTCTCCTTAGTTGTTATTTATTTTCTTTTTTTCATTTCATTGTACTTTTAACTCTGCAACACACTGTTTTTTTTTTTTCAACTCAAATATCTGCTGGCATATTGAAGCAGAGTAAGGGCAAGGTATGCAACAGTGTCTGTAATGGTTGCTATGCTGCAGCACAGTAACTTTAGCGTGGTTCCTGGTAGCCATAGATGCAAGAAGAATAGGTTTTTCCAGTTTTACAGTTCACTGTACAGATGTCAACTCAGCAGCACCTTTTCTGTACTTTAGACCATTTCTTATTATTGTAATATTTGGTTTCAATGAATTGATGTCAAGTCTGGCAAGAAGGGGACATTTGCAGGAAGGCATCATTTGACTAGAATTACCACAATTAATTCTGTTTTTCCTAACTTATTCAAGTTTCAAATCCTAATGGGGTTAAAACAACAATAGTGCTAATTACCATGAGGAAAGCAAGGTCAGAATGATTCTGATACCGTGACTTGTATTCAAATATTATAATGTCATCGTGTAAATATCCCTTAAAGTTAAGGGAGCTGAGCCTTTGTTTGATTCATATGTCCAGATGAATATTAATATAATATGCATTGGTTGGTCAATCATCTTAGTAAAATGATGACTACAGTACTTAGTTATGGGGAAGACCATTGAAGTGGAAATGTATTTCCCATAACTGAGCATCGTGTTAACCAACCAATAGAGGTTGTAAGGCTGGTAAGTTATATCAGTTACAATCACATCAGTTTAAGGCATTATTTTACGTCCATTCTGCACTGTGCTCTCTCAAATTCGTGTAGACATGTCAGTAATCACTTTAAGTATCCTTTGGACAATCGAAACAATTGGATAAAAGAATCGTCTTGCTATTTTTAATGTAAACGATAAGCAAAGTCTAAAGCAAAAAGCAAAGAAATGATAGGACAGACAAAGGAACTCAAGCCTGGATGAAAGTTTGTTGACAAGACTTTCATCGATAAAAATTAAGTAGGGAGTGTGTATTGTAAACAAAATTCGAAAAATCTCGAGCAATATTTGGAATTAATAGGTATGAGTGATTTCTTCATTCTCGAAATTGGACAAGCCGTTTAGCTGCGAAAAATAGAACATTTAATTATTGTATGAAATTGCTATTTATTATATTTTGATAATATCGATTTATATGTACAGAAAATGAAAGATAATAGAGTAAATGATACTGATCATATCAACTTTTAATTCAGATAAGATACTATTGAATCAGAATTTTTAAAGATTTCGGAAGTAAAGTCAAGAAAGTTTTAATTCATTATGACTAGAATTTTTACAATTTATCAAAGTAGTTTATTATATGCTGTTGTCATCATTGATAAAACGCCCTCTTGATAACCTGATAATAAAGCATAACCTTGAAAGAACTGATTGTGCATATGCAGTGGGTGTAATGATGTTTGCCAAGTTTTACCTTCCTTGTTTTTACGTAATGTGAGGTTTAGCTACGCGTTATCGTAGAGTTCAATACCGTGCGATCATGACAAGGAAGCCCCTTTCAAAGTTAGTGGCTTATAACTCGCTTTCTAGGCCTCTTTCCACTAAATGCTTCTCCAGGAAAAGCTAACCCTCCGATTGAAAATTAAGGTTAAGTTTCCGAACCGCAGAAATTCAGCGGATTATCGTGTGTCCCTTGTTTTTACGAGTTACGGAAACATGACGGTTGTTAGTAATTCCGTGGTCACGGAAACCTCGCGGATACACGAGTTTAAGGAATGCGTTTCCGCAAAGCCGCAGTCGCGGAAAAGTAACGTAGACACCTGTTTCCCGCTTCGGTTATCTGAATTTCCGTAAGCG
>OX421455.1:23133347-23153347 GCA_949126865.1 Montipora capitata | reverse complement strand
ACCATTCACATTCAAATAGTATGTCATGAAGTCTCAATGCCGGGGTCATCCTGTCCTTTTTCCGAGTCCAAATAACGCTCGAAACGTGAGCTTTCAAATTTCTTTACGGTGGTCAATTTACTATCACAACCCAGTTGATAAACCCATTTGTTGTGTTTCCGCTTCCCACACCGACGCAGCACCACATTTCTTGAGAAACTAAGCTTCTTTTTCAGTTCATTTCCAAATAAGGTTTCTATAACTGATTGTCAAAATATTCGTGCGCACCATACATCAATACAAAGTAGTTTTTGTGATATTTTCTGACATACGACTCGAGTTTGACGTCATTTTGTCTTTTTCACGCGCTATTCTGAGGATGATAGTGTCCCATTTTGTATCATATCTAACAAGGCGAATAAAAAATATGACACTTTTCGATTTTTTGTGGATGTAGTTTTGAGATCGCAGAGGAAAGTAAGATCATCTTCTCTACCTGACTTAAAAATAAAGAACAATGGACGGTTAAGTACACGAAACGTGGATGAGCGTTTATACAGACAAAAATTAAACAGCAACAGTACTGTTACTTCGGACAATGAAACCTGCCACAACCTTACAGGATGACGTAAGTGGCTGAGTGGCTTACGACCTGTGTCGAGCGGTGAGCGAACATATAAAACACAAGCAACAACGATCACGGTCGATTGCATTTCACCTCGTGTCGTTGGATTCGATTCGTTTGTCGGAGATTGGACAATTGGGTAGTGGGTAGAGCCGAGCGGCAATGGGTTGTGCAGCTTCATCGAAATCCAAGTCCGATACTCGCGTAAGTATTATTTGAAGGATGCAAATTAAAGATTACTCGAGGAACCAGAGTTTCTGCTAATGGGGCCAAGTTTTCTTTGTTATTACCAGTGCAACGTTGTTAGCAGAAAGCGGTTGAATAGGACAAAGGTAGAGAATCTGTGGAGATTCGTACTAACTCGGATGAAATGCTACAAACAACAACTGTACGTTGCTAAGTTTCCTGAAATTTTATTTTATTTTATATCTACCGTCCAGTGAGGGATGATTGCAGTAGCTTTTGTGCACTAATTTTCGGTCTCTGCTGGGTGAAATCGCAACGATTAACTATGCGAGTATTGATTCAGGCCTAGCGATTCTTGTCAATTTAAGTATACATAAGTATGTAAAACTGAAATCAAAATGATTACCTTAAAGTGTTTTTTTTTTTTTTTTTCATATTTGACAAAATGTTTATGTTTTTGCCACGAATTTTGATAAAATAGAGCGCTAAACAATTTAGGGGACTTTATTCTGCATCGCTCAGTGAATTTGTAAAGACCCAAGGTTTATACTTAACAGTTTGTAGCCAATGAAGTGGTGAAAACCGTTAATTGATGCCCTCAGGTACAATTCGGCAGGAAACAACCTGCAACGCTTAACAAGTTTTATAAATGATTTCAAAACAATGCCAATTTTTGCAGGGTTTTTCAGCTTTGAAAAGATCGATGAAATGTTGCTTTAAAACAAAAGTCTTCTTCAAAATTTCAGATTAATTTCAGCAAGAGCCGGCAGGAGCCGGATCCTTGAGAATCTAACCAGTAAAATTGTATCATATCTAAAAATAATAAAGCTATGCTGGCTGCAGACTACTTAGACCATGTAAGCCTGGCAAATAACGAAAATATGCAAACCTCTGCCGTACATACCGTCTATGACGGTGTCTGACATTTGCAGACTGCACACCGCAGATCGCAGACTGCAGACTAACCCTAAATCACAATTAGTGAAAGCTAACCGTTTTAAAACGAGTTCTTAGCCTTAAATACTGTTTATCAGCGCTATTTGAAATGGATTCTTAGACTTAAATACTGTTTCTCAGTGCTATTTGTAGGCAGTCTGCAGTCTGCAAGTGAATGTCAGACACCGCAGCTAATGATGACTGAAACAAAATTGGTAATTGGTAGCTCTTTTAAGAACATACGTTGACATTTACTGCTCAGCTGGTTCAGTGAAAGGATTGCACCAGAAAAGCTAAAAGGGGAGGGACACAAATTCAAAGGACAATCTGCTATTTTAAAACGTGATCTATCTGTAATGAAAACAGGAAAAATTTAAAGGACCTTCCAATATTCACTAATGACAAAGTGAAAGAAAAGAAATGTAATGGGTTGCGAGTCCTATATACCACAACTGCTATCTTTTACAATTTTAAGCTTGTCTTTTTTTCAAAGTTCGCCACTGAGAAAGTCGTTTTTAACTTCACACGGGTAGATAGTCTCCTTCGCAACGCTCCCCCTTGGGGGCGTGACATCCCGAAGGACGGCTGCGAAGGAGACTAGTGGGGAGACTGTTTGAAAGAATATTATTTCTCAAAACAGACGCGTAGGTTCGCTGGACTGTGTGAGTTTCAGTTACGACTGTCTTCAGTTACTGGATGAAATGCTTTGGCACCTTTCTCAGGGTTTTCGTTTCAGGCCGGAGGCCGGACGTTTCATCCGGTGGTTTCCCATTCCATGTCCGTTACTTTGATGCCAATATTTGAGGGGTTTGTTTTACTTTACAATATAAATAATAATAATAAACTTTATTAAATTCTCCAACAGTGGCTTTTCAGAACTTAATTACAAAATATAAAAAGTTCCTATGTACAAAACAAAAAGTATAATAAACGATAATAATAATGATAATAATAATAATAATAATAATAATAATAATAATAATAATAATAATAATAATAAAAGCATTTATAAGCGTTTGTTAAAAAACATTTCCTTACACGATCTTATAAAGACATTCAAATCTTGAATGTTTCTAATGTCATCAGGTAAATTGTTCCAAATTGTAGTAGCTCTATAGACGAAGGCGCGCTGACCAGTTGCAGATTTGCACAAAGGAATGTTTAATTTAGATTTGCTCGTTGTATTACGTGAGTGCCCGATCGACAGATAAAATTATCACTAAGATATTTAAGTGCTAAATCGTTCATACACTTGAACATCATCGTGACATCTTTAAGCTTGACTATAGATTCGACTGGTAACCAACCTAACTCCTCAAACTTGGTTGAACTGATATGATCGTACTTTCTTGATGATGTGATAATGCGTGCACCAAAGTTCTGGACCTTCTGTAGCTTAGAAATGTCCTTCTTAGATGTACTACCCCATACACAGGAGCAATAGAAGAGTCTACTAAATACTAGAGCGTTAATTATAATGGTTTGAGTCTTTCTGTCTAATGCATATTTCATGCGATTGATTTGGCTAAGGCTTGCAATACATTTAGAGACTGTCTGTGTTACATGCTCGTTAAATCTTGAACTTGAATCGATAACAACACCCAAATCCTTAGCAGATGGCACCGGCAACAATTCTTTGCCAAGAAGCGATGCTTTGAAATTACTTGGCACCTTCTCAAGCATCTGACGTGTTCCAAATACTAGTAAATTAGTCTTATCGCGATATCGATTTATTAAAAGACTGTTTGAACAACAGCAGGGGCCGGTTCCTGAAAGGTGTAATAACTCCATTCCAGGGATAAATGTGCCTTATTCCAGGAATAGCTATATCCCCGGAATAAATTCTGTTTTGTTAGAATAGCAGATTTATCACTGGAATAACTGTTATGCCTGGTATAATTTATTCCTCCTTCCAGGAACCGGCCCCAGGCAGCGATATTTGTTAGGTCTTCTGAAAGCTGGGCCATAGCGGTACTAGCCTCCTTTAATGGAAATGTTAAGTAACGTTTTGAATCGTCCACATACGATTCCACTGAGCATACTCTTGGAATGCCAGGAAGGTCATACCCTGCGAGCAGTTGGTTTCTCCTACGCTTCCCTAGAGAGAAACCACTGCGAGCAAACGTTAGTTTCTTTGAGTGAGCCGCAGTCCAGCGCCAAGGACGAATAAATTAAATTTGAACCGATAAAACGAGTTAGTAAACTTGTTTTGGCGCTTGCACGTGCGTTCAGCTACGTAACTGCTGCGTTTGGGCGAGCCTGCTGTGTAGGGATTTCCCGCGAAATAAGACGAAGTGATGTCAAAAACATCACGTGGGGTGTGACGTACTTCGCACATGCTCGATGGAAAATCAAACGGTTGCTCGCAGTGCTTTTTCTCTCGGGAAGCGTAGCAGAAACCAACTGTCCGCAGGGTAGGAAGCTCATTGAAGTAGATGTTAAACAATGTCGGTCCGAGCATGGAGCCTTTCGGAACACCGTGTCCTATTGTACGATTGTCTGATAAATAGGTACCAATGCGAACTGACTGACATCTGTTCGATAGATAACTTCTAAACCATTCAATAGAATTTTTTGATATACCAAGATTATTATTATTATAATTTATTTTTTTGCTTACTCAGTTAAAGAGAATTTGAGTGAACTCCAGACTTGTCTGGGAAACTGATTCTTGGGGTTCCAGAAACACTGGAAACAGCGTGTCTAAGCGTTCAGGAGCCCATCCTGAAGCGTTCTATTTTTAAAATTTCTTTTGGGGGAGGGCATGCCCACAGACGCCCCTAGGTAGCTCGCGCCTTGGGGCGCAAAAAATGTCACGTCCGATACTTTGCGAAATATGTCCGCTACTTTTACAAAACTGTCGAAAACCCTGCAGTTTCTTCTATTCTTTGAAGCTGTTTTAGCGTCACGCAATTGAGCGAGTTGAGAAAGCGTTGCGTAACTCTTAAAGAAATTTGGGCTATCCCAACGATGACATATTCCAATTTCAATGAGTCTCCTTGTGAGTTCTGCGAGATCCTTTTAGTACCCAGCTTTACAAGACGCAGTTCGACGCAATCTTATGCAGACTGCAAAATCTTGAAAAGAATGACAAAATATACAACTCAATGTAGAAAAATAATGGCATTTATCATCCAACTGTATTAGTTATTGTACGGAAACGCAGGAAACGAGTACAAATATTCCACGATACTGTACAAAGAGTTATTTGTACACTTGGTGCTCACGTTTGCCCTACGCTCCATCTCTGTCACACGTTCTCGGTTGTCACTTGCTAAGAGTTTAGTGCGAGAAAGTTGGATAATAAATAGCTTATTAGATATTTTGGTGTGTAGTATCGCTGAGTATTGGCTCGTCAAAATACAAAACAACTCGTAATATGACACACTACAACATGTAATATCCCACTTACACTTACAGACTATGTGTTTGTAAAATTTTACTTCAGCCCGATGCCAATGAAATCGTGAGAAAAAATCATCAGGCATAACAAGTGTCCTCACTTGTTTGGATTAATTCGTGTTTTTCCGGTGTAGTTTTCCATTATTTTGGCTTTTTTCGCCAATTAACTCCAGAGTCAAATGTAAACAGATTTCTATTTTTGTCGCATACTGTAAGTATAACGTCATGTTATGCGTTGCCTCTTGCTTTGTCTCCATGTAACAGCAGTTAACAGAAATATCCCAACATTTGTTGAGAATTTTCGATGGTCATCATGAGATCTTATCAGGGCATAGGCTGAGACCTTGTTTGAAGTTTTCCCCTGGCAATGAGAAATTAATCTAGAAAACCCGTGTCCGCCGGTTGTGAATAACAGGCGTGAAGCAAACCTCTGAGTAGTGGGCCAGAATTAATATTTTTCTTCATTTTTTTCTCTTTCCGGGAAAATTCACTTTATTGATCCACTAAGACTTAAATCCATGTATATGTTTGCATGAACCCCTACGATAACCAATTAGCGCTCTTGGGGTAAATGCCAAATTGACGTTGTACACAGGCGTTGGCCAGCTGGAAACTGATCTTGCTCAAATATCAATTATTAAATTCCTTCTTTTTTCAATAGCATTGATTACACAGAAAATGTAACTGCCGCTTTCTTCCATGTCTCGATAATTTACTGAGACGACTGATATAATTAGTTATCTTCCCTCTGATGACGTAATTGCAATAACAGTATCAATATCACTCACTCGGTGATGCTGTATAAAGTTATGAAAATGCATGCCACTTTACATGATGCTCCGGTATAAACTGCGAAAGTTGTGCTTTTTATCCCAGCAGGGGCTCTCTATTTGTTGATTAATTAAACGATGCCCGCGCTACGTCCCCACTCATTTATAGTTAATAGTTCTTTTTGTTTTTTATTCAGAAATTACTTCGTTTTCGTTTCACTGCAGTGTGAATGGTCACGTTTAAGTGAGTTCTTTAAAACAATGAGCCGTTTTCTTTTTAGTGTTCCTTTTCACAAGGTGATAAAAACGGAAATGATGCTGCAGTTGTACATCGACTAACTATGAGTTTAACCATTCATGTCCGTGTCGTTGACAGTGAATGACGTCAATTTGCCAAGTGTGAAGCAAATGTCCATGATTACATGATAATTGTATCACTTGGTCACACTCCAAGTGATACGGTGGGCGTAATTGAAGGCTGTTAAGTTGGTAAAGCAAAATAACAAGAGTCGAAAGTCTTCTGCCTTTCTCCAGTTTCCATTTGGTTGGTTTAGTGTGATAATCCAATGGGCTGTGCAGTTTCTCACGGAGCAAAAAGCAAATTCAGCGTAAGTGAAGTTCTGCATGGAAAAATGACAACGACCTCGACGGTCGATCGTGCTGAAAATGTTTATCTTAATCCAGTATTTTATCCGTGGATATGTAACATTGGTAGATTTGTTTCAAAAGAGGTGTCATACGTTTCCGTAATGTAATGGCAAGGTTATCAGCAATGACTCTGGAAGAGTCGAAGAAAGCCTGGACAGGAATCGAGTCTATGACTTCTGAGGACTTGTTTGCTATATTAATAAGATTTCATATGAACGAGCGAACGTACGCATTGCTTGCTTTTTGCTATTCAATTTTTTTGGTCGTTAAGCACTCGGTCCACACCTAAATCATGAAAATCATCGACGCTTCTGCCAGTTTAATTCACCAGGATCTTGAAGAGATTTATTTATCGATAGTGACTCGGGGATACTCGGAAAAAATCCGAGTATTCCTCGGGTGAATGAAATGAACAGCTGTCATATGTTAACCTGAAGAGATTCCTTTATTTCTTGTTTATCTCTTTTAGTACCATCGTGAATATGCTCCATTTCGACAATTTAGATCCCAGCAGTATAGCCGGACACTTTCAAGTTCACATGAACCTTGTTAAAATGACAACAGGTCTGTGCTAGAGCAAGTCGTAGGTTCGCCTGCAAAGGAGCACTCGACTTTCTCCGAGTATCCCATTTCGTTCACCACTGAGGAGTAACATATAACATCTCTCATCATAGGATCGTGTAGGCCACGTTCTCTTCTCATGATGCCAATATTTGAGAAAAATAAGCCCATAAATTGCTACCAAATGCTACTTTGTTCTATGTTGATGAGTCCCTCGTATTTAAAACTTTATCAAGAGCAAAGTTACACTCTCTGGTGACAGTACTAGTAATTCATTTAAATTTAAAGACATCTTAAGAAATTTCTCATCGGATATTAATAAAGATTAAGAACAAAGACTATATTTATCGTAGGTCAAATCAAATGCTTTTATTGATAAATATAAGGTTAAGTTACTGTTACATTATTTTAGTACTTAAGATTTGGCATTTTACTTAAGTATTTTTATTATAATTATTTAATTGTAGGTCCCCCCTCGGGCATATGGCTGTTCATTTTTTAATCTGCATTACTAAATAATAGATTGATTGACTGACTGTCTGACTGACTGACTGACTGACTGACTGACTGACAGACAGACAGACAGACAGACAGACAGACTGGCAGACTGACTGACTGACTGACTGACTGACTGACTCGCAGACTGACTGACTGACTGGCAGACTGGCAGACTGACTGGCAGACTGACTGCCTGATAAATTGATTGCTTGGTTGGTTGGTTGGTTGGTTGATGTGATGTCTGTAAACGGGATTGGAACGGAACGTAATATATACATATGCTGGAACGAGACGGAATGACATCGCAATGAACAACCCGGCCGGTGGACAAACTGTAAAATGCACAATGTCAGTAGATTTGACCTCTTAGTCGATCTTGTTAGTATAACTTGCACCCTCACAAAATGAGAGTAAATCTCAGTATAGATTGGCCAAAGGCTCTGGTGAATACCATTGAAGCCGGATGGTCTTAGATTACAATTCAAATGCCAGCACTGTTACTTCGTGTGCCTTAATGATCATATTTTCACCAAGATATCCAATTTTATTTGGTGCACCCACAAGTCAAGTAACCTCAAGCTCTTCTTGGTAGAAAAAATGTCGCGTTTTTTTTTCCTTTTAGCCAATGGCCGGGTTTTCTGATTCAACCAATGCAACTGCACTAACTCAAATAAAGCTTTTGTGCAATCTGAGCTTTGTATGGTGGTTGCTTGTATTTGTAGGGTAGCATGGGCCCTATCCGAGCACAAATTCCTCAGTGGGACAAGGAAGCTGCCGGACTGCGTGAAGCCGTTCAAAGCAGTGATGAAGTCAGCATTGTCCGAGTCCTAGCAAGGTTTACAAACAAGCAGAGAAAGAAACTAATAAAGATTTACAAGGAAAACTTTAACGAGGTAAGAAAAGGGGTACTCATAGATAGCATGTGTTACCAACTGTCATACGTTGTGAGAAAGATATTGAGAAAACCTTAACTCGATCTGTCAAAGGTCGTTATTTTTGCGATTGCCTGCTTTTCTGGATACAAGTGAGGTCACAGGCAGAGATGGAGCATAAAGTAAAAACTACTGACCCTGCTGCAAGAGCCTCGAACTTTGATTCGAGAGATCATTGAATTTACCGTTGTGAGTCATTGAATCCGCAGTCATTCCATTGAATCTTCAGGCCCTTTGGTAAATACGATTTTTCGAAGTTATGTATTGATTCACTCTGACCGAAAGAAGCAAAGGCACGAAGAACTGGTTCGCTTAAAGCTATGCGGTTACTTCCAGCTAGCAACGAGTTTTGGCATGGAGATTAACAAAATGTACTTCAGCTTAATTTGTGTTGCAAAGGAACCACTTTGACAAACACCATTGAATTGAACAAATCTGCACATATTTCGTTCTGGGACGAAGTAAACGGCGACAAAATCAATTGATTTCAAGGCACTTTGTTCAAACCCTACCGGTGGCAAAATAGCCAATCGCTTGCGGTTCGCGTCTGACTGAAAAATGCCCTTGGGAGAGAGTTCGCAGCGGGCACACTGAAAAACGCAGACTGCAGACTGTGCAGACCGTCTGTAAAATGAAAATTCGGTTAGCCTGAATTAGGCCTAAATAACATTCGGTAAGCCTACTTAGGCCTAAATAACATTCAGGTTAGCCTGTTTACGGTTAGCTCTCAATAATAGTGTGGGTAACACCATATTTTACCCCTGGTCTGCACGGTCTGCACAGTCTGCAGTCTGCGTTTTGGCGTGACCGTTCGCAGCGTCAGCTTTTCAATCTCCCTTGATTAGACTGCGGTCAATTATGGTTACACTAATAAGCGCTTATCTATTAGCAATTTAATCACCTTTAGGGATAGGCGGCTATGGGACAATATCACAGATATCGATTGCCTTATAATCTTGTACTGTTCAGGAGCTGCAAGCTCTTCATTGTGAAGAAATGCCGTACTCGTTTAATTTGATTCTGTTACTGATTTAAATTAATGACGAAATGGTATATATGAAATGAATCATATATGAACTGCGGATATGAAATCAAATGAAGCTATGATCTTCGCAGTTGAGCGCAATTTTTGCAATTGCGTAGAGAAGTCTGAAAAATTCAGCACCCCGTTGAAGTCCTGAATTTTTCAGACTTCTCTACGCAATTGCAAAAATTGCGCTCATAACTGCGAAGATCATAGCTTCACTTGATTTAAATTAATCGCATAAAGATCAGTTAATTAGTTGAATTTTATTTTTCTTAACAACAGGATCTGGAAAGTGTGCTTAAGTCGCAGCTCAGTGAAGAAGCCAAAGACGTGGTATCGGCTTTGCTGTGCCCACCAGTCAATTATGAAGTTCAGTCATTGCGTAAAGCCTTTGAACTACAAGACTATAACACCGTTATGACGATAATAATATCCACTAAAAGTATGATGCTAGTGGATGTAGAGGAACAGTATTCCTCAGGTGAGTAGTGGAGTGCGTGACAAGAGTGTGTTGTGATTTTGATGCAACCTCGTTCCCAGGGTCTCTTTGTCGATGACGACGATGGAGACCCTGGGAACGAGGTTGATTCTGATGAAGTAGTCAGAGTGGAACCTCGAATATATTGATGTCATCAGTACAACGAACGCAATACCTAACTTCACTTTAGTATAATAAATGGAAAAGGACCTCGATGTAATTCAACGATACACCGATATGATTAATTTAATCAGAGTTTGAAATACATTGCATTCTAAAAAGACTCCAATGTATCTGTACTAAGAAGAGAAGAGTCATTTCCGTTTTGACCATCTTTGGGAAAGGAGAGTTGCATCGCATACGCTGTAGTTGAGCAAATCTATGCGTGGGAGCATAATAACGTAAAACAAACAAGAAAAATTTAAGGAGGTTACCTAAAATAAAACTTGTCATAGATTTTCAATGAAACTTCGCACACTGTCGTATCATGTCAAGGAGATGATAAAAATGTAATTAAAATGGGATGGGGGGGGGGGGGGGTCACCGTGCTCACTTCCATGGTATGACAATTCCAGCGCATACCCGATGTTGAACAAATTTAGCTCGATTTTATAAATGCAATCCATGATATAAAGCGTAGCCTGGTGTCATTCTATGGTTACTTCACTTACGTACTTGAAACATTGTACTTGAATGGCTTTGGGAGTACATATCACTCCAATATAGATTTAACTTAAATGTGGGATGTTCGACTCGTAGTGCTCCTTCCGTACAATTTTATGAAATTGCCAAAAAACTGGCCCCAGATTTTTGCTGATATTTTTACTGCTCCATGAAGACACCATTCACAACAAAATTGGGGGTCACCGTACTCTCTCAGGAGAAAACAACCCTTCCTTGACGGATTAATTTTCTCGTCAATGAAAATTCGTCATTTTATTAATGTGCCCGCGCTACTGCGCGGGCCAATCACGCAAGAAATTATGCGCAGTGGTGTTGCGCAATGCAAAACCAGGGAATGCCTTTAGGAAGGAGAAGTGTTCATTGATTCCCGGGGAACGGAGGTGTCGATGCAGCTACCACATGGGAAGGAAAGGATAGAGTTAACATACGATTTTCTTGCTTAGCTCCTGAGCTCCATTGTGAATGTTTATGTCCTGGCATCATTGGTTGTTGCCTGGAGTAAAAGTGGATGTGATACAACCAGTGTTTGTATACATTTCAAATACACAGCAGTATGTACATCACAGTGTGTCAATGATCTAACGATCTTGTCTTACTGGTACCTTGGCAGTTTGTCATCATCAAAGTTCCACTTTACGTGCATTATTTATCACAATGTTTATCATACATCCGAGAGTCACTCCTAAGTGTTGAATTTGTTGAAAGGCCTTTAAAAAGTCACTTAGATTCGGAGGGATATTGATTTGAAGCAGGAGCCCATGATTTGGAGCGTACAGCTTCATTGTATTTGTGGAACGGCGTTTTTTTACAGACCAAGGTATTTTTAGATCGATTTTCCCGTGAACCAGATCTTTCCAGCTAACCAAACGTCTTGCATGAGAAATTGTTACCTATGGAATTGAGAATGGTCACTCGTCTAAGAATAGCTTGATCTGTGAAAATGCCTTTGGTTATGGGCTTCTTTGTGAGTTCAGCAAGGTTGCATTGTATTGTATATTTAATGTACTCTTGCTATGGAGGTTTATGCATTTGATTTGCGCGTGGCCCAAGACATACTTGCTTGTTTAGGGGAGATAATATTCAATGACATTACTGCCCCCAATAGACCCGATATCCTTCCTTTGTAAACAGTGGTTACAACATGGAGTCTTGCTACACGTGCGCGTAAGTATTTCAAGCGCTAATGAGCACGTAAGTATTTCAAGCACTAATGATTTCGGTCTTTTGGGACGCGAAGAATTCCAAGGGTCTCAAAGTGCTATTATGACTAAAAAATCAATTCTAATTTTTCTTTGGCTTTCAAAACTATGTAAACCTAACAGTGAGTGACCCAAGTTTTAACCCTTGATTTCAAAAGGATACCTGTTTATTGTAACTGGAATTTTCCCTTTTAATGGTTCGCCATTACTAACTTCAAAATCTAGAGAGAGCTGGATCGAGGAGAAAATTATGTCAACGATAAATAGTTTAAGAACGCAATGCATGTGTACGTGGCTGAATTAATATGCAGCAAGGGAGTTTCGGGCTTTCAGACTTTTAAACTCGTGTTTTGCATATGTAATAAACTGCGTTTACACGCTGAAATTTTAAGCTAGTGAGTAAAATGACGTCACTTTTCCCTGGATCCAACACTCTGCGGTCCAATCGGTCAGTTTGGAACGTGAGTAATGGCGCACTGTGAAATCCAAAATTTACACTCAAAGTAAACAGCCTCTGAATAAAAATCAAAGATCAAAATTTTGCCGGTCCAGTGTTAAGCAATCACACTTTCAAAATCTGCAAAAACAAAAAAAGAAAGGAAGAGATTTTTTGATCATAGTAGCACTTTAAATTGGGTGTATCGGGGGGCCTATATCTGATTCAAAAGTAGGCAAGTGGGTTAAGCGGCTCATTTCGGGATTGTACACATTTTTCACCGGTTGAGAGTGACATGTGCACTGGTTATTAATCAGCAGACTTGTTCGAATGTTCAGTGATGCTGGGGGTTTCTTAAAAGTAAAAATTGTTTTGTTTTTCTATTATTTATTCCAGACTACAACAAGACGATTGAGGATGAGTTGCGGACGATACCCGACAACGATCTTAAAAAGGTCTTAATTTCTCTGGTAAATGTCGATCGACCATTTATAAACAAGAAAGCGGACAAATCGGCGGCCAATGACAGAGCGAGATCGCTATATGACACTGGGGATATTCTGGCTCTATTGTGTGAACCACTTAGTAGAAATCAACTTAAAGAAACCCTGAACTCTTTTCTGGAACTTTACCGGGTCAACATAAACCAGTTTATAGACGACAAATCTTCACGATTATCAATGGACGCACGGGACGCTTTGAAAGGCTTTGGTAAGTTTGCAGCGATTCACTGGTTCATATAGCTCAACTATAAAATTAAAACACGTGGGAAATGTTCTAGCAATTATAAGATATACATATTTACTTCTTTATGGAATAAGAACCTCGTTCAAGAAAACCATAGATTTGGAATTAAAAGATGGAAGTTTTTTCTATGCTTTCCGCCAATGTACAGCTCCAAAAGGGTTTGCCTTCACTTTGTGCGTCCTAAATACTCCTTTTTTTATAATTGGAATTTCAGCAGCTCGTCTCCTAAGTCTACTGGATGTAAGTAACACTTAGTATAACAATAGGAGTATAACCTGGGTTTGACTCCTTCACTTCTTCATTGAGGCTTTTCTTATGAGCTTTCCTACCAAGCTAAAATTTAAGCCACGTAAACGAAGGCGATTGCGCTAATTTTGCTTGGACAAGTCACTGACTCTCCTATCACCGACTCTCCTGACTCTCCTATGATGCATCAGGTTTGCTGATCTATTAATTTACAAAACTAGTTAGCATTCCCCTTCTTCCATAGTCGCCTCCTGTGCAACGAACAAGCGCCTTGCCGCAGCGACTTATTTTGGAAGCAAATAAAGGATGGATTTGTCCCCGTGCCATATTTCAGCGACTCTTTTCTCAGTGTTTCTCGAAGTTATGCGTATTTACGCGCTTTTCGTTCGTTATTCAGAACTGAAAAAGCAAATAGCACTTTGAATGAAGGTTTATGATTTTGGGGTGCAGGGATGGCGCAGTTATGAGAGCACTTGCCTCCCACCAATGTGGCCAGGGTTCGATTCCCAGTCTCGGCGTCATATGTGGTTTGAGTTTGCTGGTTCTCTACTCTGCACCGAAAGGTTTTTCCCCGGGTTCTCCGGTTTTCCCTCTCCTCAAAAACCAACATTTGATTTGATTTGCGTTAACTTGTTAATTTCTATTTACAGTGTCCCCGATTAGTCCTCTACAGCGCTAGAAGATTAGACACTTAAATAAAGTTCCTTTCTTTTATGATGATAGATCGTCTTTAAGATACCGTATGTTTATCGATCGATTATCCAAAGATCCAGCAATGGATTCCACTACCTGGCAATGCAAATGTAACGCAAACTTCAATGCAGATGTAATGCATTGCCATACAATATATGCTTGCTAAATAACCTGGGCATTTAGTGGTTTAAGCCGAATCTTTGAGAATAGCTAGCTCAAAGGCCCACTTTCAACCGACATGCATTGCGTGGCACGGAATAATTTCCATATATGAAAACCCCGCCAAAGCTGAAATTTATCTAGTTGGATCGCTACGATATACAGTGCGGATTTCCATAACAAAAGCAAACGATCGAAAAGCCTGTCAGTTGAAGGTAGGTCTTTAATCTGAACTGATAAACGGTATGGCCGTTGGGTTGAATTCGCAATCATAACTTTTTTTCTCCTTTTTTGTTTTCAGTCCTACATACTGAAAACCCTGCATTGTATTTCGCAAAGAAGATCAAAGACGCTAACCAAACTCAGATGCTTCGAATATTAGTCTCCAGATCAGAGGTAATTTTACGTCAGTGCGAAAGTTCACCTATGCCCAAAAGTGCAAGTAATAACATGCACGTGATTGGATGCACGCCCAATTCTGACATTCAACATGACCCTATTCCGGAATAAGAATACTTAGAGTGATGATTTAGCATTTTAGCAGCTGTTTGACAATTTTAATGTGAATCTCCGTAAAAACGAAGGACTTCTATCTTCTATTCCACGTATTCCTATTCCGGGATACGGTCAATCGAACGCATCCTAAGTCTAAGCGTTTGCTACCTTTTTCCAACAATGAGGTTAGCGTAAAGGTTTATGTTATTTTTATCTTAGGGTAAATGCAGTTGTTTATCCTTACTTGAGGAGCACCATTTGGGGAACACTTTGTGACGTTAACTGTCGGTATTCCGAAACGCGAGTGATCGGTCAACCCAATCTCCACCTAATAATGTATACAACCTGCAATGGTAACTTAAGCCTGTTAATGTAGAGTGTCTAGATTTTCATTTTGGTATGATCGCGGGTGCTCTTGGGGGTTCCAGGTTGTTCGTCATGTTTCCAGAAATGCAGTAAATTAGATGCAGATCCAATTTTGAATCTTACGTAGTTGAATCTATCGAACGACCTACCTCGATTAGCTATGCTACTTGCGGGTCGCTTTAATTGTTACTTGATATTTTTAAGAAAGAAAACAGCTTCCTGTATCTTAAGCTAAAAGCAACGCTTACCCTGCAAATAGTTAAGCAAAGGTTCATACTTAAAGGGACACTTTGTGTTGGATGTCAAAATTGGACCTACATCTAATTTAATATAACTTAGCGCTACTCGCAAGTATTTCGCGATTAATCCGTTTTGTTCACATGGTGCAATACAGGCGAACTATCCTGTAAATGGATGGGTACGAACGGTTTTAAAGTCGAAACTGAAAATGACTTTTTTATTGTTATATGCTCACGTTGTCGTCAAAACCTAAAATTTGGAGATTTCACGTTGTTGTTTTGTGGAGTACGGCAGAGAAATGCACGGAAATTCGTGTTGCACGTGCAGCATGTGTATTTTCCTTTTTTAACCAATAATATTCTTGCTTCGTGGCGTTGTCGTAGCTGTAGCCGTCGTCTTTGCTTAAAGTCCCTATTATTTAGGCGGAGACGGGTTGGTGATTGAAGTTGGACAGAAGAGCAAGGGGACACTTCGTGACGGTTATTGAAATCCGCGTGCACTTGTAATTACTTGTGTCAGTCTGGACATGTGTCGTTCTTTAATTCATTCGCTCAAAGCAAGTTTAGTAATGTATATTGTTATGCCGCCCACACTTCTTAAAGTATCCTTACAATATCCTGGGTGACTAAGGTTATTTCTGCTTCACGCATTGGAACGAAACGAAAAGAAACGACCTCTGCCTTTAAAGTGTTTTACTCTGACTAAGGGAGGCGCTGTGGCCTCATGGTTAGTGCGCTCGACTCCGGATCGCGTGGTCCGGGTTCGGGGCCTGGCCGGGGACATTGTGTTGTGTTCTTGGGCAAGACACTTTACTCCCACGGTGCCAGGTGCCACCCAGGTGTATAAATGGGTACCGGCGAATTTAATGCTGGGGGTAACCCTGCGATGGACTGGCATCCCATCCAGGGGGGAGTAGAAATACTCCTAGTCGCTTCATGCTAAAGAAACCGGAGATAAGCGCCGGCCTGATGGGCCTTTTAGGCTCGTAAGCGGACTTTACCTTACCTTTCCTCTGACTAATCAGCAATAAGTATTAGCGAGAGCTTATTGATTGTCACACTGGTCAGATTCGTTCATTCAATCTGTACATCCATCCATTCATTCATTCATTCATTCATTCATAGCAAAGTTACTTATTATAAGTATGTTATTGATTTGATTTGTTCTGATTTCAGCGGTTGATTTGTAGTCTCCCTAATTAGTGGAGCACTCGTAATCTGCTAAATAACCATGAAACTTAAATGAAATTGATAAATTGAAGTGATTATTGTATTCACCACTAACAATCTAAAATTCGTTGAGGAATGGCAAACCCTTCAATGCAGTAGGTGCCAAGGGTTCTTTCTCCTTTGCGTTTTCAGCAACACGGAAAGAAAAAAATTAAGTATTTTACAACAAAATCTGAATTTCAAGACTCTACACTAGGCAGTTGCCAAGAAAGAATAATTTTTGAGAAAAATCTTCCTTAACTGAGAAAAATGAAATTTTTGTTGCATTGACTGAATAGAAATTGTGGTTCGTTTCTTGCAGATAGACCTTTACTACATCAACAAAGAATACTTGCGGTGGTATTCCGAACAACTTCACGACGCATTTTACAAACAGTGTAGCAGCAAATATGCGAAACTCTTGTCAGTTATTCTTGATTTACGGGGGCAATACAGCGAGTCTGCAAAGAAGAGATGATTCATGGGATAATTCCATGCGTTTGTTTCCAGTCCTTCTCACAATGGCTCCATCTTAAGAAGTGTACAGTCCAAAATGACAATAAATCGAAATTTTCCAAGAAGGAATGGCGCTTACAGAGTCAATCCGGAACAATATAAAACAAACGAGAAAAGAGGACTGATCGGATACAATCAAGAGCGATTTAAGACTAAGAGGTATTGCTTTCAGGGTTCTATAATAACGAAAATACTTGCATATGAAGATGTCCTAGCCACATCGATGATCTCATTGAGAGTACTTCAAAGCATGGTTCCATTAGTAGGAAATTAACACGAGGGAACAGCCTGCTGTATAAGTCAACACTGCTAGACGTCGATAAAAATATCAATGCTGATTAGTAGATGTTGCTAGAATTGTGATCATGTGTGCAGCGGAATGTGTGGTTTATGACGCCGTACAACCCGAAGTTGTCTTCGGAGTACACCGAACCAGAATTCTGCTTAAATTCGCAGGTGGTGAATGAACTGTCGGTATGTAGAGATATTTCTGTAGCCTTAGACCACTGCCAGAATGGAACTGTTTGCTGGATTACAATGTGTCCCCAGATGTTGATGTGTTCCACTCTCTGGCATATGTTAGTCACACTTTAATCGGTGATGTTGGGGTCTTTAAACGTTCCGCGAACGTAGTCGGTGAAATCCACGCCGTGAGTTTGGTAACTGCATATTGCTCGCCAGTGAGTGGAGTGACTCTGCAAGGATCTCATTCGTGCCAAACTAAAGCGGTATAGATTCCAGTTATGTCTATTCTCGTTCACTGGAGCGTCGATCTTGAATAGTGTCCCCTGGAAAGCGGGCAATGAGCGATACTGGGTGCTCCAAGACATGACCAAGGCTGAACCAGGTTCAGACTTCAGATCAAAGTAAGCTGGGAAGCTGTAACCTGCGTTGTTACAAAGTTGGTAGATGCCACATTTTGAGGCCCCTTTTGTAAGGTAATCCCAGGAGGAGGTGGGACGGAATATATCTGGCTTAGTTTTGGGTGACTTGCAGTAATCGTCTCCCTTAATACGAAGAAATCACACTTTGATTTATTATGCACGTTGACTAGTGCAAGATGGCGCGGTTTCCCGAAAGTTTGCATCGAGAGCGATTTTATCTCAAAGCGGGGACCAATGGATTGAAAGGAATTTCTTATTGATAAAAATCAGTCATGTTTAATTTTCTCAGTTCGGGGTAAACATCGGTATCCAAATCCATCTTTTATAGCTAGAGAATCTATTTGTTTTTACTTACCACAATTACAATGCATCCAAGTGTAAGAACTTGTTTAGCCTTGTTGTCATCATCTCCCGAGGCAAGCCCCAAGACTCTGAAAAATAAAAATCAAATCTCCAAAGACCGAATCAAGCGATATTGACAATTCTTAGATCTTTAAGTTTAATGACTGACAAATACTTAGTAGTTTGATGGTTTGACTGACTAAATCGCGTAAATTTCTTGGTATGGCACATTGCTCGCGCTGCGAGACTGACTCGATATAAAAAGATTTGAGAACATGAAAATATTGAACCAAAAGGCCCCATTACTGATGAAGTCGATGTGCCAAAGTTGAAAAAATTAAAAAAAAACTTCAACAGCCTATTTGTCCAGAGAATTTACACTTGCTCACTTGTACCTAGAACATAGTACCTAATAGTATTCGCTTGTTTGTTTTTTCGACGCGGCAGTGAGGTCTTATTCTTCATTAAACTAGACGCTCCATAAAGCGTACACTGGGTTGTCGGGCCAGGAAGCCTTCTTTGTCGGGTTCCTGAGAAACGTATCTATTTTGACTTCGGGGTGAACTATTTACACAATTTGAGTAAAAATAACAAGCAAACTGCGGTTATAAACATAACGAGACAACGCATGGTGTGAAACTTTTTATGAACTTGACGTTTCGTATGCTCCAACATACATCTTCAGAAGTAACGGTTACCTAAAGTACAATTGAATTTAAACACGAAGACTAATACCAAATAAGGAAAGTAATGGCAATGAGAAAATTAATGAAAATAAACAGACCTAGTTAAAGCTGCTTGAAAAAATATAAATGGCTAGTAGAGAAGAAGTTTCTCACTTCCAACATTTTCATTAAGCGCTGGTTTTAAATCGCGAATCAGCAAGGTTTCCTTAATTTTACAATGTATATCAGACTGTCCAGTAAAACCAGCGCTTAATGAAAATGTTGGCAGTGAGAAACTTCTCCTCTACTAGCCATTTATATTTTCATGTAAAAAATCTTCGCTCTAGTAAGTCGTAGCAATAAATTAGATAAACCAGGAAGTTAAAGAAATCTTGTTGGCTTCTCAAATAAACTTCATTTTACACTACAATGACAAAATCACTTGTCAGAGGAAAAAATTCTTGTCTACTCGCGTATCACATTTCAACGCACGTATGCAAATTCGTTAACTCATTTTCACCGCGTCCGGATTCCCGCGAAATTTTTCTTCTTTCAAATATTAACAAAAACATTATTTCGCGTCAAGCGTTGTATCTTTTATGTTCAAATAACCGCTAAAGATAAAGATTTTTGAACGATCTATCCGTAAATATTTTTTCATAATTTAATAATCTCTGTCAAAATTTGCACAACAATCAAAACACAAAAATAGTAACGCACGCAACAAATTTAGTCGCATTTACCTCTTTGTCGAATATCTCATGCTTAATACAGGAATTTTTAGTTATTTTGAAAAATCTTTCTCTATTCGTTAGCAATCATCCTTTCAAATTTCAGAGAAATCGACCGGCCCGCGAATATTTTACGAGTTTTTTTCAATGGAATGTCAAAAGGCCAAGTGTGTGTTATGCATAATTGGGCAAGATCGGGCGATCAAGTTGCGCGTGTGACCCGTTATAAATATTTTTTCACAACATGTTCCCGAATCGTCAAGTATCACCACAGAAGACAAGAACATTATTCTAAAAGCGTATTCTACGCAAAAAGTAGGTTCTGGAGATAATTTAGAGAGTGGAAA
>OX421455.1:23125847-23128347 GCA_949126865.1 Montipora capitata | reverse complement strand
AATGACCACATAGAACACAGAGGAGCTATGAATTTTGAGTGATTTCAATTGACCCATCTTTCATACTATTTTTCTTTAAATATTGCTCGTGCACATATAGGAATGTCAGGAATGCTTTCATTCGGGACCATCATCAAAGCAGATATCGATTTATTATCTCTTATTTCAGTTTTTGAACTTTATTATGTTCTGTTTACAGTTTTGTTTTCTCCAAATTAAGTTGCGCGTTGGGACGTTCGATCTTCCCTTAATTTAATAATATTAAAACGTGCTGAGGATTACAGATGACCTCCAAACCACCACTGGGTGCTGGAAGTGTCGTCGTGTGTGCAGCGGAATGCGGGGTTTATGTAGAAGTACAACCCGAAGTTGTCTTCGGAGGTGACCGAACCGTGCTTCGCGTCAAATTCGCAGGTGGTGTATGTACTGTCAGTATGCAAAAACTCTCCTTTAGCCTTAGGCCCTTGCCAGAATGGAACCGTTTTCTGGATTCCAGTTTGTCCCCGGATGTTGATGTATTCGACTTTCTTGCATTGGTTCCTCCCAAGGTAATCGATGATGTTGAAGTCTTTAAAAGTTCCGCGAACGTAATCGATAAAATCCACGCCGTGAGTTGGGTAACTGCATGTTGCTCGCCAGTGAGTGGAGTGACTCTGCAGGGATCTCATTCGAGCTAAACTCAGACGGTATAGATTCCAGTTGTGGCAATTCTCGTTCACTGGAGCGTTGATCTTGAGTGGCGTCCGCTGGAAAGCGGGCAATGAGCGATACTGGGTGCTCCAAGACATGACCAAGGTCCATGCTGTGCCTGGTTCGGACTTCAGGTCACAGTAAGCTGGGAAGCTGTTTCCTGCGTTGTCATAAAGTCGGTAGATGCCACATGTTGAGGCCCCGTTTATAAGGTAATCCAGGCAGGATGTGGGACGGAAGACATCACACTTGCTCTCGGCTGACTTGCAAAAATCGACCTCCTAAAATTCGAAGCAAATCAAACTTTGATTTACCGCCTAGTACAAGTTTTCCTGAGACTTGGATCGAGAGGGATTTCATCTGAAATTGAGGATCGTTGGGTTGAAAAGGAAGTTCTCACTGTTTGATTTTCTTTGAGGTTTAAAAACCTCGGTATCCAAATCACTTTGTTAGTTAGAGAATCTTTTTGTTTTTACTTACAGTAAAAACAAGAACTTGTTTAGTATTGCAATTGTGGTCATCAGCGGCAGAAGCAGTAATTTGTTCAGTCTTATTGTCACCAGCAGCAGCCCCAAGACTCTAGAAAATAAAGATCAAACGTCCAAAGACAATCAAGCAATATTGACAAATCGTAAGATCTTTAAAGTTTAATGACTGACTATAACTCGCACAATATTAAACACAAATGCCCTTGCATTGGCCATGATGAAGTCGATGTGTCAGAGTTGAAAAAATAGAAAAGCTTGATCAATCATTATCTATTTGATTTGATTTGATTTGATTTGATTTGAGAATTTAAATTTACTTACTTGTACCAATTAAGGACATAGTACCTATTAGTCGCTTATTTTTTCGGCGCAGTGGTAATGTCTTTTTCATCATTAAAAAACGAAAAGGATTTATGAGACGAAAGGTTAGTTCTTGACAAAAAGGCACTTACGTGTACAAGAGAAATGATTGCCGCAATAAAAGACTACAATGTTCTTAAATCCCATATCAAATGTTCGTTTTCGCAAACTTGAAAATCCCAATTTGATTTGAGAATTTACACTTCCTTAATTATACCAAGAACATAGAACCTATAAGTCGATTGACTTTTTTCGGCGGCGGTGAGGTCTTCTTCATCATTAAAAACGAAAAGGATGTATGAGACGAAAGGTTAGTTCTTGACAAAAAGTCACTTACGTATACAAGAGTTATCATTCCCGCAATAAAAACCGCGGTGTTCTTAAATCCCATATCAATGTATGTTCTCGCGAACTCGAAAATCCCAATAGTGATATTAACTTCCTGTTATTGCAACTGGCTTCAAACCTTCCTATGTAATAATCAGATCAATTTTGACTTAGCTTTATATAAATGTACTACGACACACATGGATTGTGGGGGTGTTTGGCCACCCGCGTCAGGGACACAACTTAGCAACGCCACCAGCGCCGCCACCGGCAAATACGCAAAAGATAATGACTTTTAGAGTGCACGAAAATGGAAGAAATGGGTTGTGCTGGGTCACCCGCCTTCATGACACAAACCAGCAACGTCACCGACAAAAACAAGTCTGCCAAAAAGCAAAGGGCAGGGCGCTAAAAGGGAAACACCGTAGTCTTGTGAGAGTGCATGAAAATGAAAAAAAAAAAAAGCTGCCAAATTAAACAACAACCAAAAAATGGGTTTTGGGCCACTTTTATAGCCTATTGAACAATGGGAGGTAAAGGTTATAAATAAACAAACTTTATGACATGATCATAATGTCATTTTATCTCGAGGCCTGTCATGGCTGATTAATGCCGTATTAAGTTTCTCGACTGGA
>OX421455.1:23115847-23120847 GCA_949126865.1 Montipora capitata | reverse complement strand
TGAGCAGGTTAGATAGTGTACTGTTGTAATCAGCGACAAGCTTGTACAAGTCTTCAGTCGATGTTATAAAATAGCCATCTGGAAGGCGTTGACATAGTGAGGTTTTGGAAAGGTCTTTTTTAAGACTCCATGTCAATCTGTCTCAGCTTTCTACAATTGATCACTTTGGCCGTTGAATAGGATATACGTGATGCTAGGTTGCACACAAGTGAGGTATGATCCGAGACAAAGAAATCGGTCACAGGTGGAGCTTTGAGCAAGTTATCAGAGTACCGGGATATAATTAAGATCTAATGTGTGGCCGAGAACATCTGTAGGCTGCTTTACGTGTTGCTGAAGTCCAAAAGACTCAAGAACATCCAAGAATGTCACAGCATCAACATTTCTGATGTCATCGACGTGGATATTGAAATCACCAGCAATTAAAATCTGTTCCTTTGAAAGTACAAACGATTCAAGGTAATCAGAAAATTCCTTGAGGAAAACATTGACTGTAACCTTATGCTCGGTAGAATAAGGTGGACGGTACACAATCAGTTAACGCAAACTACAGCCCAGGCAACTAACAAGCCATTCGGAGAATTCAAAAGAATCCTTTCCACCTGCATCAACCATCTTGACATGCAAAGAATCACGGAAAATTAAGCCAGTACCACCACCGCGATAACCAGCTCGAAGGTGGTCGATGAAATTGGAACCCGCAGGGCAGAATTCTGCTTTAACTGAAGCATCTTTGTCAGTAAGCCAGGTTTCCGTGATAGCGTAAAGATCGGCACTGCAATCACGTATGTAATCCAGGAGTAAAGCTGTTTTATTTTTCACCGATCTAGCATTTAATAGACAAAGAGACAGCGGATGATTAAAATTGCTACCAGATCGAGTGCTTGGATCTGAACAATTGACATTGATTAAGTTTTGAGGCTGTCTTCATGATCCAAAACGCCTACGAGAACCACGCACAAAGCTGATTGTTGGTATTGTTCCATTGACAGGGCCGGGATTTAATTTGAAGACAAGATCTCCGACTAACAATGGGTGGAATGTTGATGCTGAGTTGGAATAGTACAAGCACGGGCACATGTGTCTTCTGATCCTGAAACGTGTGCAGTTTGCAACGGCGGATGGTTTCAACGCCCATCTAAACAATACACAATGACCACCATCATTAGTCTTATTGTTCAAAGACCACCCACCATGACTTGAACTTTCTAAAGGCAGCGTCCAAAAACCGGCTAAATTCCGATTTTCACCAGGAATAACAAGGTTATCCACAACCAAACTGTTCCAGGTTGAGTTCCAACACATAAGCAAACTCGTGGTACAGTTAAAGCCACCATTTGAGTGATCTCTAAGGAGCAGCATGATGTCAAGAATGCCTTGCGCAAGGGGAGGACCTGCCTGCAGACATTCATTTATCGAGGCTCCATTTGACTTTGCAGAACCATCGTACACTATGTGCAGCTCTGTGGTTAACTTGTCTCGTATGACAACGGCATGATGAGGAATGTAATGGACACCATTTGACCCTGGACTGGCATCTCTCTCCACTCAACTTAAACAATTCCTCTTTGAATTTGATCTCGTATGACACCATCATACTCCCTTAGAACCTCAGGCTCCATGCGAAGTCGACTCCACAAACTACGTAATCTCCGTCCACTTAATTCATAATTATCAGGCAGCGGTGGATGCGTGGCCTTCCAAGGTAGGTTGACATCATGGTGGTCTCCTCTGTCTGATAGCTTCTCTAGGAACTCTTCATAGACAGTTGGTGATCTAACACCCAGAGACTCCAGGTCCCAGATCTTCTTCAGCTCTACTTTGCACTGCTCGGATGGTGTGGCCCAAGTTACTAAGCTCCAGTAGTAGTCTGACCCAATCAAAATGTCAACCTCAAGAGCTTCCTCTTTGTTACAGTAATAAGCAAGTCTAAATCCGGAAAAGCAGGTGTACATGTTATCCTTCACTACTTGTTACTGAAACAGGCTGGCCTTACAATAGTTGGCAGATCAATGGTAAGGGAAAAGCTTACAACAACAGATCAGGTTCCTCCTTCAGGTCTATTCCCAGTTCTACAACACTCACTTGCTCTACCCTTTCACTTGTGGATCCATACGTTTTGATTGAGATACGTTTCTTTTTTATTGTTGATGAATGAAGGGTATCCTTGAGTTTATCAGTCAAATATGTGCATTGACTTCCACTGTCCAGGATAATTCTAGCCTTGGCCTTTCAGTGAGGCTGTTGAGGATTGTACACAGTACAATAGCTTGAGCGGTTTGGAGAAACACTGCCGTGGCAGAATTTGAGTAACAAACAACAGTATTGTTCTCTGGTTGTCCTGCTAAAGGTTGCTGCCCTGAAACTGGAACCGATGTTGCAGAGTAGATCAGAGGTGCACAGCTTACATTAGCAAGACAGATACTGACATGGTGTCTTCCACCACAATTATGACACTTGGAGGGACAGTTACGACTGATATATTATCCTTTAAGACGGCACACAAAACATCTTCCACACTTCTTAAACAGTTCCTTACGAACTAGAACATCAATTACAGTAACTGTGCTGCTGTCCCTTGACGGGTGTTTCCCTGTACAATACGTGCAGGTAGGATTACTTAGCTTGTGCCACTACCACTGAGGAGGGTATGTGCTGTCCCATAACCCTTTCTATTTGGCTTGGAAGGGGAGGTTTGGACTTTGGTTTCTCTGGCTGCTCAGCTCTTTCTCTTGCCTCTCAGTAATTCCCTCTTAAAGATTGCAAGCAGACGGTCTAGCTGCCAATTATCATTTCCTACTTCTCTCGTGATAACAAGGCAAAAATCATGAGGTCATTTGTTCATCAAAATGGATGACAATAAACTGCTTTAGGATTCATGGGCAACCCCCAGGGCCATTAAACTTCAGTCTTACATTGGATTCCACAGTGTCAAAGAGCTGCCTTAAACCCTTACCGTTAAGGCCGGGACACACTAGGAGATAAGTCGCTGCGACACGTCGCGGGAACAAGTCGCCGCAACAAATCGCCTTGTGTGACACGGTTAATTTCATAAAAATCATTGTCGCTGCGGCAGAATTTTGTCGCTGCGGTCAGTCGCACGAATTCAAATCAGCGATTAATTATCTGCTGTTTGTTTCCAAGTCTAGCCTTCAAAATTTCTACTCCTTCATCATAATTTGATGCTCTCAGTGTCAACCCCGAGGCTGCCTCAGCCGCTGACCGTTCAAGGTAGCGACATCAAGTAGTTGAATTTATCGATGGAAGGAAGACTTAAGTTGTTATGTATCGAGGCTTCAAACGTATCCCAGAAAGAAGTCAACTTACTTTGATCACCGTCAAACTTCTTCAATTCCAACTTTGGTAGCCTCACTTGAGGTTTGTTCGGGTACATGCAAACGAATTGGCCATTACGTACACCGTTCGCACGTTGTTATCTCCATCTGCAAACATGCTTCCTGACACGTTCGGTTTCCAAAAACCCTCGGGGACTAACAGCGCATCATCAATATTTGCAATGGCGAGCCTCACGTTTTCTTTGAACAAGTCTGATCGCTAAATCTCACCTTCGATTTCGTCTTCAGTTACATGGGCGAGATATCTGCATCGAGTTCCTGAAAAACCATAAGTTTTCGCTTCGTAGACTGAGTTCTCCTAAGATTACAACTTCGATAGGCTTAGCGATCCCGAAGATTACATCAGATTCCGTAGATTCACACTCCACACAAATATCAAGATGGCTGCATGCACATGTAAAACCACAGTTTTCCCTAGCATACTTGCGAACCTAACAGTTACGTCATCACTTAAAAAGACGTGTGTCATCTTCTTGGTCAAAATTGGACTACAGCAGGGTTAATCACAATTTAGTGCTACTCTCGACGGTTCGGGAAACTAACCGTTTCGGTAAACGATCTTTACGAATTAATGGGATGGAAACAGGCATTCCGCAAAATGTTTACGAACCGTTAGAATCACACCGAGCAATTTTGCTAAGCAGTTGGTTCTTGGTTCGGTATGTTTTGGAAGTATTTTGTTTCTTAAAGTTTCTCTCAAAGCTACGAAAAAAATGACCACTCCAAACCTCAAACAACTCAAGTTTCGCAATTTCCCAAATTTGTAGAGATAAACTGAGACAGAAACCTGTGAACTGAACTTAGGAGACGTAACACTTTTCTGGTCGGCTTCGGTTCTTCAGAGGGTGGGTAGAGACACAGACCGAATAAATAACCATTTAATTGTTGGTACTGTCGACCTTGTGAACTACTTGGGGTTTGGAAAGCAAAGACTCGAAGCTAAACACAATCATACGAACGGAATTACACATTTTATTTCAAGCTTGAGCTCATCTTTTTTGTCATCAAATTTCCACCTTTCATCTTCAATATTCATGCCATGAACATCAGGGCACACTTCGAAACAAAACAAGATGCCTGGAGGCATTAATGTGGGGTGTACAGGCTAACAATCGTCTCCCATAAATCTTCTCGTTCACAAAAGAGACAACTAGCTTGGAAAAAAGAGGAATGATGGCGACTAAGTGTAAATGTCAGACTCCAGAGTAAATAGGTTACTTTTCAGGCGCGTGTTAAAATACAACGAGAAAATCAAGGTGACGCAAACACCAACCCGGTGGCCAGCACATCACGCATGAGCACAACCATTTCACCCGGTCGATTAGCAGTCATGGACATCTGTTTCGGCCTTGCTGGGCCTCATCAGCATCCGCCTGGTATGTTAGCTACGCCATGCTGATGAGGCCCAGCAAGGCCGAAACAGCTGTCCATCGATGGTCACACCGGTGTTGGCCACACTGGGTTGGTGTTTGTGTGACCTTGCTTTTTTCGTTGTACGTGTTAAAATGTCTATATTTCTATCACACTGTTAATTAATAAATGTGGTGTATGATTTGAAGTGCGGGTTATAGACGAAATGGAGAAGTGACCCCTCGCACTTATCTGGACAATTTAGGAAATTGTTTCACAGAGACACCAGGAAAA
>OX421455.1:23108347-23113347 GCA_949126865.1 Montipora capitata | reverse complement strand
ATTTTTAATCCCTTTTATTACTTTTTCTCTCAGTTTTTGAACTTCCTTATGTTCTGTTTACAGTATTTTATTCTCTAAATTAAGCTGAGTTTGGGAGTTTGATGTTCCTTTTATATTGAAACGCGCTGAAGATTAGAGATGAGCTCCAAACCACCACTGGGTGCTGGAATTGTTGTCATGTGTGCAGCGGAATTTGTGGTTTATGTAAAGGTACAACCCGAAGTTGTCTTCGGAGTAGACCGAACCAGAATTCGGCTTAAATTCGCAGGTGGTAGCACCACTGTCGGTATGTAGAAATTCTTCTCCAGCCTTTGACCCCTGCCAGAATGGAACCGTTATCAGGATTCCAGTGTGTCCCCGGATGTTGATGTATTCCACTCTCTTGCATATGTTATTCCCACTGTAATCGATGATATTGAGGTCTTTAAACGTTCCGCGAACGTAATCGGTGAAATCCACGCTGTGAGTTGGGAAACTGCATGTTGCTCGCCAGTGAGTGGAGTGACTCTGCATGGATCTCATTCGTGGCAAACTAAGGCGGTATTGATTCCAGTTGTGGCTATTCTCGTTCACTGGAGCGTTGATCTTGAATGGCGTCCGCTGCAAGGAGGGCAATGAGCGATATTGAGTGCTCCAAGACATGACCAAGGTCCATGCTGTACCAGGTTCGGACGTCAGGTCACAGTAAGCTGGGAAGCTGTTTCCTGCGTTGTCATAAAGTCGGTAGATGCCACATTTTGAGGCTCCTTTTATAAGGTAATCCAAGCAGGAGGTGGGACGGACGACATCTGGCTTGGTCTTGGGTGCCTTGCAACAATCGTCCCCCTTAATACGTAGAAATCAAACTTTGATTTAGCATGCAAGTTAACTATTACAACAAGATGGCGTGGTTTCCGAAGAGTTTGCATGGAGAGGGATTTCATCTCAAAGTGAGGAGCAATGGATTGAAAGGAAGTTCTTACTGATAAAAAATCACTCATTTTTGATTTTCTCAGTTCAGGGTAAACATAGGTATCCAAATTAATCTTTTAGAGTTAGAGAATCTATTTGTTTTTACTTACCGTAATTACATTGCATCCCAGTGTAAGAAAGTGTTTAGTCCTGCTGTCGTCATCTCCCGAGGCAGCCCCAAGACTCTAATAAATAAAAATCAAACCTTCAAAGACAATCATTACAAGTAGCCTTGACAATTTTAAGATCTTAGGTTTAATGTCTGACAAACAGTTTGATAGTTTGACTGACTAAATCGCGCAATTTTCTTTTGGGGGTGGGAGCGAAATAATGAATAAAAGAAAAGGAATAAGGATCAGGTGCACCCAACGTCAATTTTCGGAAAATATCTGTTCGGAAGACGATTTGAGATCTAGAGTTTTCGGAACATTTGTTCTAAGATTTCTTGATTGCCTGCCTGTCCTAGGATTTTCGAACAACTAAAAAATGTTATAATTGCCCATTTTTAACGGCTTTTGTTACCGTAAAAAGGTCACCTAGAATTTTCGGGAGCCTTTTTTCTGGCTGAAATTTTCGAAAAGGTAAGTTTTGATCCCTATAATTTTCGGATCACTAGACTCTCAGCTAGGAAATCCGAACAGATAAAAACATTTTAGGGGATAAAAATATGCCTATATCTACCGTTTAAATACCAAAATACGTTTAACAATGCTATGTTTAAGTGGTTTTGAACTACATTCTCGTTGGGTGCCCCTGAAGGATATTTATCGTGCGACAATTCGGAATAAAGAATTTTAAGGTTTCCGTTAAAGAATAATGAATACGAAAAAATGAATATCAAACAACTTTTCAATAATGAACAATAAATGACTCGGGAAAAAAATGGAGGGAATAATGATGATAACTGAGATCCAATTATTTCGCTTCCACAACCGATATATCGATTCGGAGACTGGCTACATATAAAAAGATTAGAACGTGAAAATATTGAACAAAAAGGCTTTTGCATTGGCCATGATGAAGTCTATGTGTTTGAGTTGAAAACCAAAAAATACTTTATCAGTCTCAGTATTTGACCAGATAATTTACACTTGCTCACTTGTACGACGGACATAGTACCTGGAAGAGATAATAATTTCTTGTACCTGTTATAGTACTCGCTTGCCTTTTTTCAGCGGCGGTGAGATCTTTTTCAACATTACAAAAAAAAAAAGATTTATGAGACGAAAGAGTTAATACTTGACAAAAAGGCACTTACGTATACAAGAGAAATGATTGCCGCAAAATGAACCGCGGTGTTCTTAAATCCCATGTCAAATGTTCGTTACAAAAATTTGGTTTTATCAACGGAGTTGATAATGTAAATTGGCCACCGTACAGAGATTCTAAAAGCTAATCTCTGTACGGTGGCCAATTTACATTATCAACTCCGTTGATAAAACCAAATTTTTGTATACTACTTCCCCACCGACGCAGCACCACAGTTTCTTTAGAAACTACCCCTTCATTCAAATGTTCGTTAGCCCGCAAACTCGAAAATCCCTTTAGGGAGTTTATAACGTGATATCAACTTCTTGGCTACTCCAACTGGCTCCAAACCTTCTCAAAGAGTAATAATCAGGTTCTTTCTGACTTAGCTTTTTATAAGTATACTACGTGTAGGGAGGTATGGTAATTAGGGCGAAAACATGAAAATTTATCCCAAGAAACATGTCTTACAAAGCGAAGAAAGGATGTCGGTGTGGCAGGGATTGAATAGATAATACTAAATGAATTAACTACAATTGAGCGCTCGGGCCAGGTTCACTTCACAGCCTCGATTCGAGATGAGTGAGAATTTTTTTCTCTGGCAGCCGATCACGATAAAATCTAACGGCGTCGTTCTGTGTTCGACAAAATAAACGAAAAATGCTATATTAATGCCATCACTTTCGGGAAATTACTGAAATCAAAAGCATAATGCATAACGATTTGTTCAGCTTCGTTGAATTTCGTTACATACGTCTTCTAACTGGAGAGCCGTTCCTGTGTCCTTTTCGTTCTTGAATTATTTATTATTTCCTTTGTTAAGGAGAAATTATCAAATGGCTTTGTTTTCTTAGTTTCCCTTAGATTTTAAACTTAGTTTGATTATTCTTCTGAGTGGATTACCTCGACAGCCCAAATTGTCTCCGTGACTTCATCATACTTAACTACAGGAGAATCTTTGAGTTTGCTGGCAGAAGGCATCGCGATATTTTATGCAAATTCACGTTAAAAGGCAACAGAAAATGATAAGCTTAGTTAATCGCCACCCAAGAATTTATCAGGTATTGATGGCTAATAACTCGCTCGTTATCGGCGGTGTATGAGTCCATACATTCTTTGTCAAATTACGAATTTCCAAAAACGTCTGTATTAACTAAAGGATTATTTTAAGAAGATGATGAAGACATCTTTTAACATATTGGCAAAAGAAATACTTATATAAAATCATCAGATTATATAACCGATCGATCAGTCTGCTTATAAAAGGTACTATGTCTTTTCAATCACATATATATTACGGATGTTTGCAAATCTTCCTTGGATCATCTTAGGAATATTTCGATATTTGACTCGCGAAGCCACTGAAATGGTTGTTCATGCTTTTGTCACCTTTAAAATCGCTGACTACTGTAACTCTCTAGTTTATGGTCTTCCGGTATCGCGAGATCACGGGTTCAAACTCCGCTGAAGTTCTGAATTTTTCAGACGTCTCTACGCAATTGCTAAAATTCGGCGTCCCTAACTGCGAGGATCATAGCTTTACTTGAAGGTACAAACTGTTCACAATTCTGCTGTTCGTCTAGTTTGTAAGACTATAGGAAGTTCGATCATATTACACCAGCTTTAATTGATCTGCATTGGCTTCCTATTAGGCATCGTATTGTTTTTAAGATTTTTCTTTTTAGTTTATAAATCTCTTAACGCTAAGGCTCGCTCGTATTTGTCTGATCTTTTATCATTTCGAAGGAGCTCTTATTCGTTGCGATCTGTTAGCAATGGTGACCTTGTACAACCATCTTCAAAAATGCGAACTTATGGAGATCGATCGTTGGCAGTATGTGCCCCTAGATTGTGGAACTCTTTGCCTCTTTTAATACGTAGGAGATCATCTGTTGACATTATTAAAAATGCGTTAAAAACTTATCTTTTTAAAAAGTTTGTTACTGAATGGCCGTTTTTATACTAGAGACGCATAATTCGTCTGGGACGAACTTGGGCAAACATTTTTTCTGCGTCTGTTAAATTCGTCTAGTGTAAAGACGGGCACGGGACGCATTATGCGTCTGGACGAAGTATCTACTTTAATGCGTCTTCGAAGACGCACTAAACTGGATAGTTCGTCCAGACGAATTATCCGTCTTGCGCTCGTCTTTATACTAGACAAATTTAACAGACGCAGAAACAATGTTTGCCTAAATTCGTCCCAGACGAATTATGCGTCTCATATAGTTCGTCCCGTCTTTACATTAGACGGATAACATGAGAGACGCATAATTCGTCTGGACGGATTATGCGTCTCTAGTATAAAAACGGCCAATGTTTGTAAATTTAGTTTGTTTAAAATTCATTTTTATTTGTTGTAAAGCGCCAAGGACAATTTATTGGAGTTGTGCGCTATAGAAATACTATTTAATATTTTACTGATAAGTAAAAATGGAACATTTTAGGGAACATTTGTTAAAACAGTGGAGGTTCCCCTTAAGCTCGATTTTCTAGGGCAACATTTTGATGGCAAGTTACAACTTCTCGGACCTCCTGTCTTGACGGGTTTTAAGATATGGCTTCCAAATTTGCAGTTCTAGTATGATGATTGAACTACCGCAATACTGTGTGAGGAATTCTTCTTTTGTCTTTGGAGACTGATTTCATGGCTATTTTTCTGCCCAAATTAAGTATGAGATGAGAGTTTTGATTTTGTTGCGTGATATTTCGTTCAATTCGTGACACATCAAAACTTCCTGACACGGTATTGGAGTGCATTCATTTGTGACTAAGATTCAACGAAGTGCGGTTGTTTTCGC
>OX421455.1:23090847-23105847 GCA_949126865.1 Montipora capitata | reverse complement strand
ATTAAAGTGTACGAAATTTTTAGGGAACGATATCTTCCTTTCAGAAATTGCTAGCTGAACGTGACTTCTAAGAACTTTCCAGCGAAGCATTTGCATATCCGAAACTGCTAGATTACCTTTTTAAGTGCCGAAAATTGCAAAAATATCCCTTCCGAAAACGTAAGGGACTACTTTTCCTTGGTTGCGAATTTTTTAGGTGATGTTTTCGTAAAGAAATCTATAGCTGTTTGGCAACGTAGAACCGAAATTCTTAAAACAGTTTGACTCCCTCGAACACATATTTTACCGAAGATTATCGTTGGGTGTCCCTGATACTACTGTTAAATCAAATGACGATCAGGATCTGTAAAAGTAACGAGCTGGTTGTGCTATTACCGAATGGGCTCTATTAATAAAAGCTAAAATTTTCCACTTTTTTGTTACTATAGCTACATGTATGCCCTCTTTCTCTTCCCTTCAAGTGTTATAGTTTCTTGTTGTAATGGTTAAACACATCTGTTGTACATCTTTTATTAACACATCAGGGCCGGGTTCCTGAGAGGTGTAATAAATCTATTCCAGGATAAATGTGCCTTATTCCAGGCACATTCATCCCTGGAATAGGGTCATTACACCTTTCAGGAACCGGCCCCTGGTGTAAAGGCCTTATATTACTCTCTTAACGGCATTCATGGACGTAGTGTGTTTTGTTTCCATTGATAAAAAAATAAAAGCTTTTTAAAATTCCTCTGAGAAGATGTGATTTGATAAGTGAACAACCAATGAGATTACATGTACCGGTATGTGATATCTGCCTTTCTTTTTTCAGCTCATGTCTTGGTCAACATTGTTATATCAATAACTTTACCAACCATACAACAGCACAGTTTTGACATGTCCAGACATACAAGTAATTTGGTGCCCTCCAATATTAAAAGCTGTCACCTTGCTCTTTTCCACAACCTCAACATCACTAGGTATACAGACAATCATTGTCACAGAATTTCCTCAACACTCTGTTCCTCAAATAAGGAAAAACAGGTGGATTAATTACCCAACCTAAACAACACCATCAAAATTGGGCGTGCATCGAATTACTTAAATTTCTGGACATAACAGTTTTGATAACTTAATTTTTAATGTCACAAGAAATTTAATTTAACAATTAACTACAAATTCATAGTCATACATACTTCACCCCTACTATGAATGTGTAAGCACAAATTGCAAATGATCAATTTTTGACTAACTATCCTAAATACCCCCATTTAGTTGTGTAATGATACTTTCCCATTTACCAAAACAACCCACAAATTTCGATTGGATTCTAAAGTCTAGCTCTGTATGGCCAACCAAAGAGTTTTTAACTGCGAAGCTCATGTAATACTAAAATTTCCATACAGAATTTCCACAAGGAAAATGCATTTTCTACTTTGCTTTCCCTCAGCTGCACTGTAACTGCCTTCCTAACTTCCCCTTAAATAAACTTGAGAGGATAATTGGCAAAAGGAACACATCATTTCCCATTTGGGAGCTTTTGCTTACCACATGAACTAACTGGAGACAAAAAAGTTTCTACCATAGCAAAATTTAATAGTAAAAACCCCACATGGCTTAAGCTGCATGTACCATTATTGTGAGTGGAGGACAACTTACCCTACCCACCCAGCCCATGTTAATAATGTGCAATGCACATACTGTATGAACAGATACATTTAACATCTACTCGAATACATAATTTATTATATGTGTGTAAAATAATGACAGGAATTATTTTAATTCATTGTATTAAAAATATATATATCCAAGTAGCTGGATGGAACTGAAATTAAAATCTAACAAATTACCTCCATCTGAGATGGCCAAAAACAAACAATCTTTATAGATCAATTAAGTAGAGTGAACAATCACAATGGATTTCACTTCACTACATTGGGTAGGTGCTGACGAAAATGTACTCAATTATTTAACACTGAGGTTCCATAATAAATCAATAGTGTCCATCACCACAGCACATCATTCAAGAGCGCAGATACCAATATAGAAAAGAGAATCAGATCTATGTGAGGATTTCAAGAAGTATTAACATTGGCAGTAGCAAATCTCAGCTTGATAAATGACACATTGTTCTGACCTGCAGACCACTTGTTATTGCGTAGGTGTGATTTGCGAATTCCTGCCAAGGTTTATACACACAGAATACAGAAAGCCAAAAGTTGTCAAATGTATTCTAAAACTGTGTAAAATTAATCTTTTTGGCCACATTATCAGGCTTTTGTCAAGTTACCCATGGAAAAGTGACATCAAAATCACTTAGATGAATAAAACGAAGACAAGTCAAGCATCCCTTGGCTGCAGTTAGTCTGACAACAGAGTGACATATGTAAAAAGAGAATACGCTACAGTATCAAATAGACAATAGGTTCAGACCTTTTTCCTTTGCTTCCCCGTAAATTGCAGTCTGGAAAAGTATGAAAACTGAAAAAGTAGCTGTTGATGACCTTCGTAAAGTATTATGTCTTGACTAGCCCTGTCAATTTGATTGTTTTGTTTGTTTGTTTGTTTGTTTTTTGCACTTTATGCTATAAAACCATGGCACTGTGTATTAAAAATTTGGAAAGATAATGATTTCACAAAGAAAGCAAAAAAATTCCAAAAAAAGCAAAGACTGAATTGATTTAATATTTGGATTGTTTGCCTGACCAACGGGTTCACCAAGGTATTACAAAAGTGGTTAACCCATTCACTCCACAGGCATCCCAAGATGCCCCAGTTGACATGTAAAAATAATTAATTGTCTGCCAAAATCTGTTAAGTCTCACTCCCAGGAGGCAATGGGTTAAAACTAAGGCTTGCTTAGTCTTGCTAAGGGAAAATATCTCATGGCAGTATCTTACTTCAAGTTGGCCAATCCAATTGATAACGTCAGACTTTTCCAGCCACTTACAGTCAAACAACTAAAGCATTCCTCTGAAGAGGGGAGTAATGAGTTTGTTATTGCAAATTTGATTTCAGTAATCATTTCAATAATCTGTTTGTCGCGTGAATAATGCAAAATTCAAATCAAGCCTCAGTTCAAAACTCGAATTTTGATTCGGATATTGCTGGCTTCCGGTGCCAGACCGATGTGAGAATTTCACAGGTTTACTGATTTGCATAATCTGTCATAATCTGTCAAACAACGGTCATTTCACTCTAGCAACATTACCTTGCAGTAATCTTACCAGTATCCTCAAACTTGAGACACTGTGTTTTTTTAATTCCAAAGATTGGACAGAGAAATGAATTTTAAAAAAAAGGCAAATTACACTTGTTACGACTTTGGCAGATTATGCAAATTGGTACACCTGTAAATTTATCACGCCAGTCTGGCACTGGAAGCGAGCAATAATCCAATCAAAATTCGCGTTTTGAACTGAGGCTTGATTTGAATTTTGCATTATTCATACGACGACAAGATTACTGATATGATTCCTGAAATAAAATTTGCAATAATGAACTTTATATTAATCCGCTCGTCAGAGGAACACTTGAGCAGTTTTGGCTGTAAAAAGAACTCACTTAAAATAACACTGAGCACTTTTAACGTTATGGATTGTGCCATCAACCCAGTTAAATCCCACATGAAACACTCACCAATATGACAAATAAAAAATACTAATTATTATTATTATAATTATGGATTAAATAGTGTAACACTAAAGCTGATTTTCTAAATAATACCTCTGAAAGGTACACTGTTCATAAATTATGCCGTTAATTTGATGTCCTTAAAAGATGTGTACCAGTCCTCACGATTTTATGACAAATGTACTTTATGTCAATTTTTCTCTCCAAGGCACTGCTAACTCACACATAAGAGCCCAAATTCAACTGTGTTAATAAGATCTAGAATAAAACTGAATGGACACAGTCATGGCAAATAATTATTAGTTGTCATATAAGGACGTTAAGTCATAAGCCAAACATTTCTTGGGAAGCGTAAACCATATAAAGAAATCCATCTTCATCTTTCTCCTCTTTGTAAACCTCAGCCATAGTCATTGACATGCTGGCTAAACTTTTGTTGTTCACTATAAGGTAAAAGGCTTGTGTTGATGATAAAGACATGCGATTTCTGCAAAGAAAAGTAAAAGATCTCTGTCAAAATGAAAAATTAAAATCACTGTTCAGAGGTTTGAATAAATTCTGAATGCCAATGAAAAGCATGGGCTATTTCAATCAGAAAAGGTGTCTACTTTTTTTCCCAGCTTAATTGAAGTGATTCAAGACAGATTCTTTCAAATCTAAGATGAAAATTCATTTTGACAATGACCACAGACAGTTACATGGTGTATACTCTACTCAATTACACCAGCTGACAATTAATTCAATTTTATGAAGTATTTGGTCGTTCCTGTAAAATAAAACTACATCATTCTGTAAAGGCCTGCACATACAATGTATGGCCTTATGTGCTGCCTAGCACGATGAGGATTAAGACAGAAAGGCCTGTACGTACAACCATCATGTGCCATTTTCCTCAGATTTGGCTTATTTCATGACTATGGATGGAATATGAATATATCTTATCTCTTTCTATCAAGTTATTATCACTGTTTGCTACCAGGAGCTGCAAAAATGTTTTGAGGGAGTCGACTAGCAATGCTCAAAAGGAGCTTAAATCGCTAGTCTAAGAGCTAAAGAATACTGTTCAACCACAGAAAATAATCCCTGCAATCACATTTGTTTCCTTTTTTTTACACATGTTGGTATCATAAAGAAAAGAACTTCAGAATCACTATTTCACTATCACATTTGAGGAGCAGTCGTGGCTCAGTTGGCTAGTGCGCGGCTTTCAGAGCGAGAGGTCGCCCGTTCGATCCTCGGTGACTTAAACGTCTGTTTCCACTTTCCTCTAATCCGTGTAGCTATAGCTTTAAGGACGGTGCCTACTAATTAACAATATTTTTGCCCGGTGTGTGATTATGCAGGAAATGCAGATCTTAACAAGTGTTATTAAAATCCAAAAAGAAAAACTGGGGGTAATCATGCATTTTTCAAAGATAATTCATGAATAATATTTGTAAAAAGCTTTAAAATACAAAGCAATGTAAGGCATTCTTTCTCAAATTGAAACTTAAGTATCTCTCAAAAAGGCATGGTTACCCCCAATTTTCTTTTTGGATACCAAGAGTACTTACTAAGATCTACTTTCTCCGGATAGTTTTAAACCGCGCAAAAATATCCCTGTATTTAGTAAGCATCACCGAGAGGAAATCCGAGTATCTCAATAGCAATAGTAGGCACCGTCCTTAAATACCCGTAAAACGGAGCACTGACAGAGGGAGGGGGGTAAAGGGCGCACCGTCGGCTTCCATTGATACAGCCTCGTAGCTGAAGGATCTACCAACATTAAATAACGTTACTTTACTTTACTTTACATTTCTCCAAGGCCTAGCCTGCGAATGCAGACATATTTCCAGCAGTCATTTCTCTCCCCCGAAAAATTCGGGGGAGAGAAACGACCGTCGGAAATACGTCTGCGTTCACAGACTATCCAAGGCCGCTTGTCTAGAATAATAATATTATTGACACATGTTTCTCTTCCCCTTTTATTCTGTCACAAGGACCTTTCATGTAACAAGGACAACCCTAACATGTCAGAATTACTTAACATGGCAGTGCGAGGGAAATTTGAAAAAAAAATTACCGGGTAGCCATTCCGAAATTCATTTATTTCAGATACAAAACTTAAGGTTCTTTGAAAAAAGGTGAAAAACTAAATTGATTGTAAACATTATTTACTGTGATTTAAAGGTTTTTTTTGTGGAGTGGAGGTCTCCAATCAAGGCTCAAAATTCAACCTTACTATAATTTCACTAACTAACAATAGGAAAAAGTTACTAATGACGACCAAGCGTATGTAGCTAATTAAATGTAATCCATTGGCTTCAATCAATAAATAGCTTCTTGTTCATGTGATATTCCACAACACGTTACACACACACAAAAAGAAACATGTACACGTACACCTGTATAGGCTTTTTTTTGGCAGGGCACATCTCTTTTGAAAAGTCTACTGATCTACAGTATGCCTCTTATTCCCTTCACTCAAAACAAAAAATGATGCCAAATTACATTCTTCAGCATGGACACATCAAATCTTTAATAGACCTTTTCATACAAAGATGAGGCATCCAGAGCTTGATATAGTGTTTACATAAGGACTTGTGAAGAATCCCAAAAGTAACCCCCCCCCCCCCATCCCCCTGTTATGTTTACTTAATTTTTTAACGCTTCTGTTAAATCCCACAAGTAATGGCACCCCTGAAAGTAACGCCTCAAAAGGAGCAGCCCCTTCAATAATGTAACTTAAAACAACAATGTGGTAGGTAAGCACAAATACACCGTACTTGAGGATTGATTGATTGAAGACCAAAACTACAGCAAAATATGAAACAATGATTATTGTCTCCTGGAGTACAGCAACTGGAATGTGCAAAAAAACTCTAATACGATACTGTAAGGTATATGGCAAATATTGTCTCTGTTTCCCTGAACTAAAAACCAAGAACTATTTATAGGCATAATGCGTAGTGTGTCATGCAGATGAAACAAGTGGACTCAGCAAAGCCAGAAACTTTGTGATCCTTAGTTTATTTTTAACTTGACTCAATCCTATTGAAAAGTTTACAAATATACATGTACATATTACGAACACAAGTATATCTATACAAGTCAAAACTTGTCTCCACTGCAAGTTGTCACGCTAGAAACTTATCAAAACTTATTAAAATTGTTACACCTTGTTTTTGTTTCGTTGCATAACCAGCAAGTAATCTGAACAACTAAATAATATAATGACAGTTTAATCTCATGTTAAGTGTCCCTTCTGTGTGAGACGGCTACCGAAAGGAGCGACCCCTTAGGCCTGTTAAATCCGGAAGTAACAAGGGCCGTTACTTTCAGAATTCTACCGTAACTGCCCAACCGGAAGCAGGAAGGGTTCAGTGGTGAGAGCATCTGATAGGATGCGGAAAAAATTAAAGATTATGTGGAAATTTTTGGCCATATTATGTGTAAACATGCGCTGATTATGCAGAAATTACACCGGATTATGCAGAAATTTAAACAATTTATAGAACTAATAATTAGGCCTGTCCAATGTATTTACATGGTTATGGTAAATTAGGACTCGAAATTGTGACCATTACAGTCGCATTTACAACTGAATTTTCTCCCTTTGCGATAAAGATATCTGGAAGAGTCACCAATTAGCGACCAGCTTTCACCGTTAAAATAAAAGGGTTAGTAATCGGCATTTTTGCCAAAACCTTTGCTAAAATAAATAAAGCAATAAGAAATTATTTTGTTTCTCATCATGAATATTATTTTGCTTCAATTTGGAGGTATGGAGCAAAATTGTGATGTGGTTGAACCACAATCCATTCCCTCGATCATTCACCATTTGCAGCGGTTTTTTACACATATGTATTGCGAGCTCCTATTTTGTTTTGTACAACTTCATCGCAATGATTGTCCCTCCTTTTACAAATAATGCAGTTTAATTTGCGACTATAACTTAAGGCTAAATTTTCATACCTTGTTGAGTTCATGCCTAGGGTATGTTATGAAAATGGTTTAACTAGAGTCCAGGCTCATTGCCGAAAAATGTGTGGAAACTGCTTACAAACTTTCATCTTGCGAATGAAATGGCGTGTTTTCTTCAATGTTCAGGAAAATAAGTGTTTCAAAGTAGTCAATCTCTTTGGCTTTTGCGTTTGTGAGGATGGTAAGCAGCTGCTTTACCACTAATATCAGGCCTTTTTTTCAGTTTTATGTGGAAAATATCGTGATTATGCGGAGGATGCAGATTCTAGGGAATTATGCGGTTGCGGATCTGCATCGCCGCATCCTGTCAGTCTGATGCCATGTTTATTTAAGTGGCAACAGTATTTAGTGCTATGGGACTAACCGGGTACAATGTACAAAAATCAAATCAAACCAAATCAGCTCCAATTAAATCATAGGAACGATGGTTTTGAGTGTGTCGAGGCTTAGATTCCTGGAGCAGATCATACATGTCATGTACTTTAGCTTTCAACATTCATCAAAAACAAACATTTCATTCAATAATAGTTTACTTCAATTTATTTATTTATTTATTTATTACATCCATTAACAAATCACTGGCGATCCTTGCAATCTAATTGGCTCCCACCAGTGCAATTTATTACCAAATCGCACAATTTATTTGCTCTAAATCACACCATTTCCTTAGCCAATGAGAATGGAACACTAAAACAAAACAAGCAATCAGATTTCAAGGCTTTTTCAAGGTAACCATTCAAATTGCAGGAAAATTTAACCACTGTGTTGCAACTTTTGCTCCCAACTGGATCAATAAAATATTGGTACTGACTAAAACCCTGTATTTTAGCGATTTTAAAATAATTATTATTTAATCACTAAAATATGATCATTTCATCACTAAAATACAGGGTTTTAGTCAGTACCAATATTTTATTGATCCAGATGGGAACAAAAGTTGCAACACAATGGTTAAAACAATTATTGTTTGTCATTTCTAAATGGATGTAATAAAGTCGTAATTGAACTATTAACTCTGGTGTTGTGCAATTCTGGTCTGAAATCATACTTGCGATTTCATGATTTTGAAATCACACGTATGATTTCAGACCAAATTGCACTCCACTCGGTTCAATTACCATTAAATATTAATAAAGAACTTGTGCTTGGCAATAAAAGCTTCAAACTTTTAAAATACAAAGTCATCACAATTAAAATACTAACACAAATACCATGTTTCATGAATAATTTACAGTGTAACCTATTTAGGAATATAACTCATGGTATCTTAAAGACACAAAAAGAAAAAAAAGCACGAAAAAAGGGAAAACAAAAAAAGGGAAACTGATTTTGTCATTTTTGTCAGTGAAAATATCCTATTATTAGATTCTGCAAACCAGGCAAGCCTTTCTGTGCTCCAACATGCTGTTGTTTTAACATCTTCAAGACCTAACCCCAGCATCTAACTTACTGCCAACATTAAATCAGGGAATTATTTCTCTTGACATTTTGTGACCCCACAATTATCACTGAACTCAGTTCGCACGAGATTTTGAGAAACCCATGCAGATTGCATGCCATAATAAACTGCTACTAGAAATGGCAAACCAGTTTAATAACTAATATTTCTGTTCACTTAATCCGAATTTTTCCTGTTATGGTCTAAAAGCGAGATCATATAAGTATAATTCTATAGAACAAGTATGAAACATGTTACAATTAAGAACGTGCACTACAGAATATGCTTCGGCGAGTTGCTAACAGTGATTTTCTAAACAATAGTTTTATTTTCACCACAAACCTTATTATGGTGACGAATTGACTCATAGTCAGTTCCTGAGGGACAAGAAATTTCGTCTTGTCGAGCAAAGGAAGATCTTTTTCTTTGTGGTATCTTTCGACTATTACCTGAAGAAAAAGAGGTATACAGAAAGTTTTGCACTGATCAGTAAAAGCTCTAGACCATGCCTTCAAAAATAGTCGAATGTAACAACTCAAACTTAACAATAACTCACAGGTATTTTGGAGGGAAACTTTGCTCTGATTCCAGCGACTTCATCTCTTCGACTGACTGTCAAATTCACGAAAAGAGCAATGATCTCGGTTAGGAACAAAACGTGCTCACCAGAAAACGACGTATAAACAATCAAGCTCAACGTGCAAATCTGTTGGGCAACTTACCAAAACTTTTGCGCTGTTTGAACGGCTTTGAGGACTTTCCTTCGTTGTCCCCCATGTTCGTAAAGATGATATTTTATTCTCCCTCAAGGTATTACAAATCAGATCAACTCAGTGGAACAGGAACGTTCTTCATTTAATGAAATTTAATGACGATTTCGCAAGTTCGGCTGATCCTGTCTTGGAACATGACGACGACCAATCAAATACCGACAAAAGGACTCAGACCCAGTTCCCTGACCAGGGGCCCGTTTCTCGGAAGTCCCGAAACTTTACGGGCCATATTCGGGTGTCACAATTCTCTTTGAATCTCAAGAACGGAGAGGATTTTAAAACTCGTCAAACTTCACGGTAATTTTTCTGTCTGTTACTTTTAGAACATGTTAAAAGACCGGCTTTCCAAAACAAGCGGTTGGCAGTTTCACAAATGGCTTTTCGGGCCCGAAAAGTTATCGGGACTTTTCAGAAACGGGTCCCAGGTCTTGCGGTCAATGCAGCTTCATGGCGCCTTGAGTCAACCGTGGAAAAACAATTTTAGCTTCCTTGTACATGTCTAAAAACGACTTTTAAAGGGGTAAACTTTGCAATTACGTGCCCTCCCCTTATAACCATGGACAGCTATCTGTTGAACCGCGCGCTGTCTGAGTCAAATTGTGTTTTGTCCGGCAATCGAAAGAAACAGTCATCGGATAAAGTGCTAGCATTCCCATCTTGGCAAGTTGAGCTTCGCGCTTTTCTAGTCAATCGTGGCTTCTCACGAAATCGAGAGAAAAGGCTAACGGATATTTTAGACTACAAAGAGTCTCTTCAGACGCTTTGCATTGTTCTGTCACGCAATCGAGAGTCTCCCCATTCCCAAGCCTCACTCGACCGTTTCTTGTTGAGACAGGTGGCTTCTAACCTGCGATCAAGCGTACTTTTCTTGAGACAGGGCGCACCATGTATAAGGAAAAGTACGCTTGATCGCAGGTTACAAGGCTTCCTGAGAAACATAGTGTTGGGTGGTCTTGGGAGGAGGCCTCGTTAGATAAGTAATGACGCAAAAGCTCAAAAAAAAGGGAACTCTTTTACCCAGGATTCAAATCCAGCTGCCTTTGGAAACAATCACGTGGACAGTTTCAGGTGACTAAGATGGAGATTTTATTCACCAATTGCCTATTAGACTTGTTACTTTTCTGTCCTTTAAGCCGGAATTGAAATTCATAGCTTTAATTAAGACATCCCCCGGCCTGTATACAAAAACTTTCGAGGAATCCCTGTTTACATTTTTTGCCTCATTGTTTTCTAATCAGCAAGCAATGGTGTAACTAGGGAGGGGTCCTGGGGTGCCCGTGACCACCCCCCCCCCCTTTGTAAGCATTTTTTAAAGCAAACAACCTTCAATATTCAGGTGGCGAAAACGCCACCATCTGGTGAGTACCATATGTTTGACACACTATGAGCCCTGGCTACGCCCCTGGCATCGCAAGGCAAGAAGATTTAACTAAGTCTACCAAGTTCTTTTTACCTTTTGAAGTCAATTTGTAAATAGCATAATGATTGTGTGAGCAAACTAGTATGCTACTGATAAAACGAAATGTAAACAATGACGTCAGCAAAGACTCACACATTAGGGTGGATTACCCTACCTGCTTGTAAACAGGAACATTTGAAGGAAAATTTATTAAACCAGAGTAGTTGCCGTTGGAGATCCCGCCTGGATTCGAGAAGATACTAGAGAAATGTAGCATTCCGTTTACGCCAAAGGGTAACGCCATCGGACTGAAAGTATGCGCATTGTCCAAAATTGTTCGATATTAGATCATTTATTCCCGTTAACTCCAGATTTCTAGCAAGTCTTCAAAAGGAGCAAGGAAACTTGGAATAAGAGAACTTTCAAGCTCCTACTGCCGTTTCACGTTTGCCGGCGCTGGACATCACTCTGCCGACGATAATTAACAATTATTCACCGAAGCACAGGAAACTTTTCGAGATTCCCATTTGGGAATTAAATGGGAAATTTTCCCACTCATGGGAAAAAATTGGGACAAGAAATTACTTTTGGGGGAAAATATTGGGTTTTTATTGGGAAAGAACGTCTACTTTCCTTTTACATCCCAATATTGGGAATATGCTGTGAACGTTTTCCCAAGTTATACCCAAAGATGGGAACAATATGGGAAAAGTTCCCAATTTATTCCCAATATTGTGAATTATGCGGGAACATTTCCCCAAGTTATTCCCAGAATTGTGATTAATATGGGAACATTTATCCAAGTTATTCCCAGAACTGTGAATAATATGGAGACATTTCACAAGTTATTCCCAGCATTGTGAATGATATAGAAACCTTCACTCAAGTTATTCCCAGAATTGTGATTAGTATGGGAACATTTATCCAAGTTATTCCCAGAATTGTGAATAATATGGACACATTTCCCAAGTTATTCCCAACATTGTGAATGATATAGAAACCTTCACCCAAGTTATTCCCAGAATTGTGATTAGTATGGGAACATTTATCCAAGTTATTCCCAGAATTGTGAATAATATGGACACATTTCCCAAGTTATTCCCAGCATTGGGAATGACATAGAAACCGTTACCCAAGTTATTCCCAGAATTGTGATTAGTATGGGAACATTTATCCAAGTTATTCCCAGAACTGTGAATAATATGGACAAATTTCGCAAGTTATTCCCAGCATTGGGAATGATATAGAAACCGTTACCCAAGTTATTCCCAGAATTGTGATTAGTATGGGAACATTTATCCAAGTTATTCCCAGACTTGTGAATAATATGGAGACATTTCACAAGTTACTCCCAGCATTGTGAATGATATAGAAACCTTCACCCAAGTTATTCCCAGAACTGGATTAGTATGGGAACATTTATCCAAGTTATTCCCAGAATTGTGAATAATATGGACACATTCCCCAAGTTATTCCCAGTATTGTGAAGGATATAGGAACCACTTTACCCAAGTTATTCCCAGAATTGTGAATAATATGGACACATTTCCCCAAGTTATTCCCAAAATTGTAAATAATAAGGGATTATTTCCCCAATTTAATTCCCAATAGTGTAACATGGATAAATGAAAATAAAAGCCTTTATTATGATGATTCTATAGATTATAGAAATATCCTCCACGTTTGACCGGCCTCGTTCCAAAAGGAACATGAAGCATCAATGTTAAGAATTACACACTCCATGTCAGCACTTTATCCACTTAATGAATACCAGTATCTTTCCCACTTTGTTTGAGGGTTAATTGGAGGACTTCGCTCGGAATCTTGTTCATTTTTCTTCAATGTTTCCTGCGCCATCTTGTATAACGAGTGAGAGACCAGACTGGAACTAGTGAGCCGTTTTCATTTTGGCCAGCAGTCTCCTCGGCAAGCTCTTACCGATTTTGGCGGTAATCGGCGGCTTAAATAACGTTTGCATCAACGCTCATAAATTTGTGGTGATTTTTTGTTTGTTTTACTCTTTAAATGCTGATCCAAGGCAGGGAAATGCTTACAAGAACTCAAGTAAAAAGGTAAGCGTTAACTATAGGTGAATAACATTTGATTTGATGCCTTATTGTCTTCAAAATGACGATTTACATGTAGAGTACCTTCAAGTCAATTTTTCGGGCAAGGATACTTAATTTGGCTTTTAAAATGCTATAACCCTGCAATAATTGGTAAACCTTTTAACAAGAAAAATGAAGTTTTGGATCAAATGGTGAAGTAAACGATTTGGTATAAAAGTGCTCATACGGTGAATTAATTCATGTATACGATTGACAAATGATTCGTTCTGGTAAATGCTGTCTCTTTTCAACGCAGAATCATAAATGCCTGAGAAAACTAGGTATTATTGACGTTTGTAAGTAAAGAGAGCTAAATTTGAGTCTACTCTTCACACACTTTAACTGTAATTGATTGAAATGATCACGGATTTAGAGGAATCATGACTTGCATCATTGAAGTATTTACATGCATATATTTCTATTTTAGTTACCGTCAAAGAAGAAGAGACACTTCCTGATAAAATTCTTTGATGGGACAGCAGGAAAAGGTCCTTTACAGCAGAGAAAAATGCTTAGCAGCCAATTCTGTTTCCCCGACCGTTTATGGTTTGATGTATTTAAGGATTACTCTTTGCAGACTTGTTATGGTTCTGTGGTTTATCTGAAATCTTAAAAAGCCCTTTTTGTATTTTAAATTTAAAACAAGAACCCAATCCAAAGATTTTGACCTGAAGATAACTGCTTTGAAATCAATTATTTTGTATTCTAATTTTTTGTGTGAGTCATGATGGTAACTGTTAGCTTCACTGGAATGGTGTCCAGCACATTTCTTATTTGAAGTTCTGATCAACCAACTGAACCAATTTTCCCAAAAAGAACAGAAACATTTTCTGATCCATTGCCTTTAGCTTATATTAAGTGTTTCCAAGTGTAAAATGCATTGTTCGCATTTTAAAGACACAGTCCAAATAATGGGCTGTCATAGTTACATTTACGCCTTTTGGAAAACCAACTGACAAATTTTGTTTATAGAGTGCAATGTGAGGTGCCAGCCTTCTACCCCATATGAACCATGTCAGCGTTAGCCCTACTAATGGAAATGGGCCCACACAACACTCACATGGTTCATATGGGATAGAAGGCTGGCACTTCACATTACACTCCAATCAGTTAAGTCTATTCTCATATAAGTGCTACACAGCCAACGTTTGCAAAAAAAAACGTAATCCTTCCTTGGACAAATTTTGTTACCCTATTCCAGAGAGGTTGAGCAACACTGGAAACAAAACATTTATATGAGGATAGCATTATTAATATTACCGCGGCAGGTCCAATTTGTAGGTCTAATTAGGCCTAAGGTTAGCTTCTATGAATGTTTAGGATACTTTCTGTATTGGTGAAAAAATGACCTGCAACCCACGACCTGCGAATTAGACCCACCGATATTACCAGTAAATGCTGTTGTAAACTTCTCAAACCACTCTTAAATCCAAGTTTAATGCATGTTATTTAATTATTCTAGTCTAAAGATAAATACTAATGTACACCCTTAGTGGTTATTAATACTGTTTATTAAATTGTTTAATTGTCACAGATTTGTGTGTTTCTCATTTACTATATAGCAGAGCAGTTGTCAATGGGCTGAAAATGAACAGTTGCATTCGAGGTTATATTATGATTCCCATGGTGGACAGGCAATTATTGAGCCATGCATCATTGAAGGAAATTGTTGGTCAAATTACATGCTAATCTTTATATGTTTTGGGGGCA
>OX421455.1:23080847-23088347 GCA_949126865.1 Montipora capitata | reverse complement strand
TCAAGCAACATTAATTTTGCTCTAAGGAAATTCTTGTTTGCTATTTCATATTTCATACAAAAGTGTGCTGTGTGTTCGACAATAATAACAACAACAGAGTCATGAGGTTTCTAAAACAATGCTGAAAGAAATCTTCTCCAATAGTAAAACGAGTTTGGATCCATGTAGTACATAATCTGAGTTGTACCTCTGCAAATATAACATCTTAACCTTGATATTTCTCTTTACATCAAAGATCCCAAAAATGTGACAACTTTTAATAATTAATTCACATTCGTTCAATATTTTTTATTAATTTGTCAGTGTTATTGGACACATCAGAAAAAGTAGCACAATATTTCAGTTTAGGGAAACAAAATAGAACCTCAAAAAATGAACCATTAGTAACTGATTTATGTACTATTTTCATATTTCCAACAGAAAGAAGGAAACAGCATACTCTTTCTATAGTACAAGTATGTTGAACAACGACAACAATGATATTAATGATAATGATAATAATAATGATAATAATAATAATAATAATTATTAGTAGTAGTAGTAGTAGTAGTAGTAGTAGTAGTAGTAGTAGTATTATCATTATTATTATTATTATTACTATCATTGTTGTTGTTCAACTGTATCCAGCTGCTTGGGTTTTGAAATCAGCATGAATATTATACTCAGGCAAAATGCAAAATGTCACTGCAGCATTAATCTAGATAGACAATTGTTCGAACAGGTAAAGAGCACTCTACAGAATGACAGAAATGTGGTCACTGATGAAAAGAGAAAATATTTTCTCAGTTTAAGGAATGGGAAAAAGATTACTCCAATCTTTACAAAAGGGCTACAGCTTCATACCTGTGTAATACTATTGCGAGGCAATGTGTTAAAGGATGTTTGCTGGGTCCCAACTGCTGCTATGGTAATGGTACATTGCTGCTCAAAGGCCCTCTAAAACTTGTTGCTTGAAAAGTATCTCGAAAACCAATTCAGTGAGCAGTATTTTGTTTTTTAGATTTTGAAACCATATCATAATTCTGTGACCCAGCACATGATGTGAGAAAGAACTTTAAACTGAAGAAGAATTTGAAATATTTATGAAAAAGCTGAAAGATGAAAAAAATTCCACTGGAAGAATGCAAAATAACGCTTCTCACTTGTTTCCAAACAAATCAGGGAAGGACGCTGGGCGAACTTTTGAGATAAACCTGACCAAATCTAACAAACTATTTCTGGTTGTATTAATCTTGATTCATTAATGATCCTCTGGAGCGGCTCAGGTGGCATGTGTGACAATAAGCTGGAGCACTTGGCTGAACATCTGTTCTGAGCCTCCTAAAGGATAAGGATATGGCATCTTTTGTAAAAAGTTAAACTAAGTAATTTGCAAAAAACTTGAAAACTTAAGGATATGCCATTACAACAATGGCAAATTTCACTTTTTAGTACACTGTCAGTATAATAAAACATGTGTTTCTACATCAACATACAGTGTGTGTATGTATACAGAATTATTGGAATTGTGTATACCTTGACAGATATTCCTTTGTTTGATTTTGGAAAGCAGTGGCAACTTGATTTTGGTGTTTGGGTGCTTTCCTCATGGTGATTTTTTAACTCACCAGGACAATACATCACCGAGGATGGTGGAATTGGCTTAATTGGTACATTTTCAAAGGGAATGCTATAACCTTTTTCCATGTCACTGTGACAAGCAGTTTCTGCATCTTGCCTCGGTGTCAAAGGATAAAGGGGATGTCTCCTTTTCAACAAGTGCTTTGCTGAAATGGCAAATGACGACTTTTTTTTTCCAGATTGATTCCACCTTTTGCGACGTCGCCACTCACGTTCCCGTTCTGTTGCTAAATCACCCTCATATCGTGAAGAGAACACGAGCTCGATAGCGTTGAATTTAATTTGGCGCGCATTGAAATAAAGTCGTGCTGCGTGTGGCCCGTGCGATCAAGAATTTTTCGAGATTAGCAAAAGTTATTGCCACCGCAATTCATGTAAGATTTCTAGAAATACCTCGACCAGGATAAGGGGGCAGAATAAAAATAATTGTCAGATCAAAAGTAATCGCTGCTATTTTATTAAGTGAATCGGTGAGGACATCTTTAAACAAATCTCGCACACTTGGAAATACGCTACTGTACCAATACCTGCGAAAGGTCCAGCGTATTTCTCCGCCGATATTCCGAACGATTCCCTGTATATTTTGTGTTGTGATTGAGACTTTTCTCCTCGAGCAAAACCTTGCCAAACGAACCAAGGCGAGTATGGCGATCAAGTGATTTCCGTGTAAGAAGACACGAAACGACTTCACGGCCTGCTGACCTCTGATTGGCCAGAAAAACACAAAGAATTTCTGGCACCAATCAGAATTGAGGATTACCTCTGCTGTTTGGAACTGGTCTGGTAAGAACTTGTCCCCAGGGGCTCTTCTCGCCCTACTATGTTTTTCTTCGTTGCCATTTTCTTTCGCCCGTTTTGACTTTCCATTGCCTCCGCGATCTGCCCCTGGGTCTCCGAGGATGGTTACATATCAGTGAAAAATACGCTACTCGGTTCCGGATGTAGTTAGAGTGGCCGTGTTGATTCTACAAGTTTTAGTTCCCGATAAAACACTCCCGTCCATATAATAAAAACTCTATTACGTTACAATCGCTGCCACGAACGGTGTTATAGTATGTATGCAATCAATCAATCAATCAATCAAACAAATTCTTTATTTAGCTCATTATAACATACTGACCCCTTCCTGGGGTGGCGCAGTGGTGAGAACACTCGCCTTCCACAAATATATGTGCCTCGGATTCGATTCCCGATCCCGGTGTCGTATGTGGATTTAGTTTGTTGTCGGTTCTGTCCTTGCTCCGCGAGGTTTTTCTCCGGGTACTCCGGTTTTCCCCTCTCCTCAAAAACCAACCAACACTGCCAAATTCCAATTCGATCCGGAATGCACGGGCACATGTTGAACGAGCTCCTGAGCGCTCTTAACGTGTTTTGTGGGTAAACAAATGCCATTTCCATTTCCAAAATAGAATAATTACGTTACATCATAGTTTGATTTTTAATAATATAAGAAAGATAATTCAATTAATAGTAAAACGCGAACTAGGAAGCTAAGTTAACCTATTGGTTTTCTTGTTAGCTCCCCATAACACATTTGAAGTTTTAATTAGACAGCAGGTGAATAAAAGGAAAAAAGAAAAGAATAAGGAGGAAAAAATGGTAGAGCCTTATATTTAATTGTATATACTTTTTTAAATGAGGTGGATTCATTTACTGCTTTGATAGCGAGAAAAAGGCTTGATACATCCGCGCTTTGTTTCTGCATTGTTCATTGGTAATACCCGAGCGGAAGAGGTCGCCATTCTCGACTATTTGCACTTCACTGAGTCATCTGCCAGATTGTCACTTTGTGCGGGTCTGTCAAAATGATGACATTACCAACAGCTTGCGTCCTGAGATTTATTCATGAAATTCAGCAAAACGGGAGCTTTATTTTGGTAGAATTACGTATTTGATCTTCTTCAATCTAAAAGATGATGATAACTATTTCGAAGGCACATTCTGAATTATTCCTTCCGACAGCTACTGAGAATCAAAAGTAAGTTCTATGCACTCCACAATAGAAAACTCTCTCTCGACGATACATATCAAATGTACACAAAACTGAACATGTACTTAGTTTTATGTCTACAGTTTAGTAGTATGCTGTACGCAAATTACATTCCATTTTCAGAGCCCTTTGCTAAAAAATAAATTCATCCCGACAGCCGTAAAGAGAGGCCGTGTTTGTGTACTAACGGAGGCAGAGGCAAGAACGCCATATTTTAATTGCTGATAGGTTCAAGTAGAAGAAAACAAGGGATCTTAACTAATAGAACGGGCAAAGGAAACGATTGGTAAGGTGCTTGATGTGTATCGTGTGAACGGAAACGAAGGAACACCAACCACTTGGCATGAAATCGGCTGCGCGCCGTTTTGCTGAAATAGATCAACACTTGCGCGCAAGAGTGGCATCAAACATAAGATATACGACACTGAGTGTGAATTTCATGCAAGCCTGCCGACAAACTCCATTATTCTGTCAGCACATCTCTAGTCGTTTCAAATGTTTGAGGAGTACTTTTGTGGGGCACACTTAAAGTAATTTCACTGAAAATCTATCGATCACTATCGATCCGGAGTAATAACCCATCAAAGCATTGAGCGACATGATCACTGTTTTCATTGGCCGAGAACCTTGGCTTGTTTTAACTTTAAATTATTTTCCGGAGCGCAGGGTGCTCCTTGGAGATTTTTTTTTAATAACTGCGAAACATTTCATTAGTTTCATAAAAATATCGAACTGTATAATTTTTACGCTTATAAATTTACTTCTTTTTCTTTGCGCACGCCCGGAATGACAGCCAAACAGTCACAGAGCTAACATTTTTTTGTTTTAATACTCAAACAAAACAAGTTCTGTGAGAGGTTTTTTCATGTTTCAGATTTCTGAATTACCATAATTTTCTGCATATAGGCAACAGGTTGTAAACCACAGCCAAACTGATCTGTAGCATTTTGCTTGTGAAGGTTCGGCACTCCGAGACTCGAAGTAGCACTACACCGATCGTGTCACCGTCAGTGATCTATTCGGAAAATTCGTCATGGTATTTAAGAACTCAGTGGCTTTTATCGGCATCATTTTTCTCGTGAGTTACGTATTCCCAAGCACAACATTTAACTCATGATATAAGTCTTGACATTTAAGGTTTGCTTTTCAAACTTTCTACTGACTTGAAACGATCGTAACCGGAGTGGAAGACGCCAGTAACTGGAAGCAAAATTAATTGTTGCATCTGTGAATTATGTTTCCTCTGTTCGCTCAAAACGCAAGATCGAGAGTCAAACACATCTAATTAATAGCTCTCTCGTCGGCATTAAGATAAGATGTTGGTCAGCTTTAATACATGTGGTACGAGGACAGACTAACAACTTAACGAAAGATTTTTCGTCGAGTGACTTTATTTCAACTCGACTTGAATATTCTATACAGATTAAGGTCTTTTGATTGTTTTGTAACCTCCTGCTAATTAAACAAATATAAAGGGTCTGAATGAAACTGTATTCTATGTTTTTAGAATCTTACCATTGCTTCGGCAATTGATCAGGGACAAAAATTCAAGCGAGTTGTTACATCAGGTTGCCAGGTGAGACAAATAAAAAACAAGAGATGCACGTATACTTCGAAAGAGAAAAGCATCTTAATCGTTCATTCGAAAAGATTATTTGTAAAACTGCAATAGGCCATTCTGAAACTTGATAGTTTAACAGTTTTAGAGATAACAATACAACACTACTGCAAGATTTCCTACCATAAAGGAAAAGTAAGAACCCTTTTGGAGATCGAAATTAGATCGAAACATTTGGGGCCTTTCTCAAACTGTTTATCCATTATCGAATTTTTGTCAGTTCTCATTTGAAATGCCAATCGTTTTAATATAACCTAAGATTTTTTTCTGTTCCAGGGAGATAATTGTCCCAAGTCTTCTAATATTACGCCAGTTGTTTTCCGTGCCACATCCTGCCTGGATCACCTTATAAAAGGGGCCTCAAAATGTGGCATCTACCAACTTTATGACATCGCAGGAAACAGCTTCCCAGCTTACTGTGATCTGAAGTCCGAACCTGGTACAGCATGGACCTTGGTCATGTCTTGGAGCACCCAGTATCGCTCATTGCCCGCTTTCCAGGGGACACCATTCAAGATCGACGCTCCAGTGAACGAGAATAGCCACAACTGGAAGCTATACCGTCTGAGTTTAGTTCGAATGAGATCCCTGCAGAGTCACTCCACTCACTGGCGAGCAACATGCAGTTACCCAACTCACGGCGTGGATTTCACCGACTACGTTCGCGGAAAGTTTAAAGACCTTAATATCATCGATTACAGTGGGGGTAACCAATGCAAGAGAGTGGAATACATCAACATTCGGGGACACATTGGAATCCAGCAAACGGTTCCTTTCTGGCAGGGGTCAAAGGCTGGAGAAGCATTTCTACATACCGACAGTTCACATACCACCTGCGAATTTAAGCCGAATTCTGGTTCGGTCTCCTCCGAAGACAACTTCGGTTATTACAATTACATAAACAGCAAGTTTCGCTGCACAGTAGGAGGCGATTCTAACACGCAGTGGTGGTTTGGAGCTCACCTTTGAACTATCGCGTGTCGCATCGGATCGGCAGAGAACGTCACAGTCGTACAACTTGATTTAGACTTGATTTATAATTAGAACTGTGACTAGAAGATTGCAGAAATTTCAATTTGACAATTTTAAGAAAGGTTAATAAAGAATATTAAAACCATTCAAAGATCTTAAATTTCTTTCAATTAATAGCGCCTGCAAACGAAGACAAAAAAATACCAAGGAGTGAAAGAGGATTGGCAGTCGATATGACCACACATTGAAGCGTGTAACTTGCAACTCTTTCCCTTGGAACAAAACAGGCAGGGGATTTTAGACACCAATTTTATGCCTAAATATGGACAAAAATAAGATCGATGCTGCACGAGCGGGAAATACACGAGCTACGTTACATTCAAATAAGAAAATTTCTTAAGTCAAAAAAGACCAGCTCTGAGCCATAGTTAAACGCTTCAACATCATGAGCTTCTGCATGCAGTCGGCTAATAGATTATCATAAAAACGTCGTATGCCTGTCAGGGAATTAGACCAGGGCCCAGTGGTGCAAAAATGCAGTCATTCAACATTCAAATAAGAAAATTTCTTAAAGGGGCTAGGTCACGCTATTTTAGGTAATTTTGTTTAATTTTGTTTAATTTTGTTAATTATGAGCTCTAAACCTCAAATTTACCCAAATTCAATCCGTTTCAATCCTCTCCAGTTTTGTTCATCCATATCACTTCTTGGCTTCCCGGTGTTTTGTTAGAGTTCTTCTATAGTTTTGAACAGTTATTTTGATATTTTAGTTAATTCTATGACCATTCGATCAGTGTTGAAATTGCCTAAAATTGCGTGACCTTTAATTAAACCCTTCAAGTGTCATGAGCTTCTGCAGTCGGCAGCTGAGTCGGCTAATAAGTCATCATAAAAACGTCGTATGCCCGCCAGGGAATTAGACCAGGGCCCAGTGGTGCAAAGCCTGATTTAGCTCAGTAAATCCTGGATTAGTGAAGAGATTTATTTCAATCAAGAGAGGATTCTCTTGTTTCAGTTTATTTACCGATCAAAAAGTGTTCCACTCGTTTTTTAGCCTTCATTTTTTGAGTTAGACTCTTTTGATTTCCTTCAGCCTGATTATTAACAAATCGAACGTGGTTCAACGTTGTCTGTACTCTTATCGGCAACGATATTCGTCATCAACATTTTAACCACAATATTCAAAGCCTTTTTTGAAAAAAAGTTTCTTGTTCGCAATCTGATTGCTTTATTTCCAAAATAAGCGTTCCTGATTGGCTATTACAATTGCGTGACACATTGCAAGACTCGACCAATCAGA
>OX421455.1:23058347-23060847 GCA_949126865.1 Montipora capitata | reverse complement strand
GATAGCTTTGATAAACATAATTGGTATACTTTGATAGCTTCGATGTCACTATCCAAATGGAAGTCTCCTTCCAAATGGAATTTATTAATCCCCCGTGAGCTTAGGGGATCGACAGACTGTCTTCTCACCATGTGTCTGTCGATTGCATTTCGACATGCATTAAAGTCTACGAGTTGGTGAGTGAAAGGAGGTGCACAATTAATGTTGAACCATTGTGTACTTGTTCAGAATCTTTTGCTTCACCTTCGAACGACGCCATTTCTTTAATTCTTCAGTCTCTTGCTTCTAAATGCAGCGGAAGGTGCTCAAACACTTAAGTATAAAAGCCACAAACAGCAATGGCGGCGCACAACCTAGCGAACAGGAAGTCACAGCTTTCTAAGCTGTGTTGTGATTTTCCATCCGGATTGGCTAATCAGATCAAACTTCCGGTTAGGCAGGAGTGGTACATTTGCATAAAGAACCTCACCAAAACTCGTGGATAAATGAGCTCATACCCCCAACTACTATACTAGCACTGAGTCATCTGCCAGATTGTCACTTTGTGGGGGTCTGTCAAAAGGATGACATTACCAACAGCTTACGTCCTGGGATTTATTCATAAAATTCAGCAAAACGGGAGCTTTATTTTGGTAGAATTACGTATTTGATCTTCTTCAATCTGAAAGATGATGATAACTATTTCGAGGGCACATTCTGAATTATTCCTTCCGACAGCTACAGAGAATCAAAAGTAAGTCTCGACGTTATATATCAAAATAAACATGTACTTAGTTTTATGTCTACAGTTTAGTAGTATGCTGTACGCAAATTACATTCCATTTTAAGAGCTCTTTACTAAATAATAAATTCATCCCGACAGCCGTAAAGAGAGGCCGTATTTGTGTACTAACGGAGGCAGAGGCAAGAACGCCATATTTTAATTGCTGATAGGTTCAAGTAGAAGAAAACAAGGGATCTTAACTAATAGAACGGGCAAAGGAAACGATTGGTAAGGTGCTTGATGTGTATCGTGTGAACGAAAACGAAGGAGCACCAACCACTTGGCATGAAATCGGCTACGCGCCTGAAATAGATCAACACTTGCGCGCAAGAGTGGCATCAAACATAAAATATACGACACTGAGTGTGAATTTCATGCAAGCCTGCCGACAAACTCCATTATTCTGTCAGCACATCTCTAGTCTTTTCAAATGTTTGAGGAATACTTTTGTGAGGCACACTTAAAGTAATTTGACTGAAAATCTATCGATCACCATCGATCCGGAGTAATAACCCATCAAAGCATTGAGCGACATGATCACTGTTTTCATCGGCCGAGTACCTTGGCTTGTTTTAACTTTAAAATATTTTCCGGAGCGCAGGGTGCTCCTTGGAGATTTTTTTTTAATAACTGCGAAAAATTTCATTACTTTCATAAAAATATCGAACAGTTAAATTTTCACGCTTAAAAATTAACATTTTTTGTTTACTCAAAACAAAACAAGTTCCGTGAGAGGTTTTTTCATGTTTCAGATTTCTGAATTACCATACTTTTCTGCATATAGGCAACAAGTTGTAAAGCACAGCCAAAGTGATCTGTAGCATTTTGCTTGTGAAGGTTCGGCACTCCGAGACTCGAAGTAGCACTACACCGATCGTGTCACCGTCAGTGATCTATTCGGAAAATTCGTCATGGTATTTAAGAACACAGCGGCTTTTATCGGCATCATTTTTCTCGTGAGTTACGTATTCCCAAGCACAACATTTAACCCATGATATAAGTCTTGACATTTAAGGTTTGCTTATCAAACTTTCTACTGACTTGAAACGATCGTAACCGGAGTGGAAGACGCCAGTAACTGGAAGCAAAATTAATTGTTGCATCTGTGAATTATGTTTCCTATGTTCGCTCAAAACGCAAGATCGAGAGTCAAACACATCTAATTAATAGCTCTCTCGTCGGCATTAAGATAAGACGTTGGTCAGCTTTAATACATGTGGTACGAGGACAGACTAATAACTTAACGAAAGATTTTTCGTCGAGTGACTTTATTTCAACTGGACTTGAATATTCCATACAGATTAAGGTCCGTTTTGATTGTTTTGTAACCTCGTGCTAATTAAACAAATATAAAGGGTCTGAATGAAACTGTATTCTATTTTTTAGAATCTTACCATTTTTTCGGCAAGTGATCAGGGACAAAAATTCAAGCGAGTTGTTACATCAGGTTGCCAGGTAAGACAAGTAAAAAACAATAGATGCACATATACTTCGAAAGAGAATGAAAAACATCTTAATGGTTCATTCGAAAAGATTATTTGTAAAACTGCAATAGGCCATTGTGAAACTTGATAGTTTAACAGTTTTAGAGATAATACAACACTACTGCAAGATTTCCTACCACAAAGGAAAAGTAAGAACCCTTTTGGAGATCGAAATTAGATCGAAACATTTGGGGCCTTTCTCAAACTGTTTATCCATTATCGAATTTTTGTCAGTTCTCATTTGAAATGCCAA
>OX421455.1:23028347-23048347 GCA_949126865.1 Montipora capitata | reverse complement strand
TTGCCGCCATTTCATTGTTTGGGGACATCAACATGGCGGCCGTGACGTCATGTGAAACCCAAGAATAGGCTGTTCCACAACCTGGCTTCGCTGTAAGAGAAACTCTTCTTCAAATAATTGGTGCGGGCCTGCGGAAGAGCCAGTTTATTTTTAGTATTCCTTAATCGATATGATGTTATGTCGTTTCGAAACACAAATTTATGACTCAGATACTCAGGGGTCATCTCATGTAAAGATTTATACATCATAACAGCAGCTGATTCCAATCTTTGAAACAAGGAAAGAAAAGAAAAGGACGATGCTTTGTCTAAAATTAAATAAGGCTACCGTAAATCCTCTATTAAGCCCCCCGGGGGCTTATTTATTTCAAGCATGTTTGACGGGCGAGGGCTTATTTGAGAGGGGCGCTTATTTAGCGAAGCGCATTACCGGTAGCAAAAAAAACGAAGGAAGAAACAGACCAGAGTTACGGTTTCCTAATTGCTGTTTTGGACCAAAGACAATGACAGTTTAATATGGAGATTTGGGTGATATCATACCAGTTGTGCAAGTTGTACAAGAACTTAACAACAGACGATAAGAATATCTTGGTACCTATTTCACCCGGTTCTCTTTCGTCGTTTCTTCCTTCACCGTCATTACGCATTCGCAGAGGCCCTATTGTCTCGTTTGCTTCACTGTCACTGTTGTCTGCTGGAGGCCTGTAATTCTGGATACGACTGAGCAATACAGCCATGGGATCTCGAAGTCTGATTTCGCCCGGTTCTCTGTCATCAGTGATAGAATCCTGGAAGAGCAGAACTGTTAGCTCAAAAACATTTCATATCGAGTATATTCGTATAGTAAAAGTGAATTTGGCTATAAAGCTATTTCACAGTCACTCTAATTAAAGATTCTGAAGGGAAGGATTCAAACAAAGTACAGCAAGGTAAAATTCTCTGTGGAAGAAGGGCATTCTGAGGAAGCGCTTCAATGAAATTAAGACTGATTAGATTCAAGAGGAGTGCACTTGGATACGAAGTTACCTCACGGGCGCTTAACTTAAATCTGAAAAAAAGCAATGAAAATGAAACATAACAAGGTTAAAAACCCCAACTGATAGGAGAAAACTGGTTGGCTATCAACAAAGAATTGAAATATGGAGCTCCAGAAACACACGCACCTTGCATACGTGTAGCCGTACCAACCTCATGAGGTAAAACAGGAGGGGGGAAGAAGTTCCCTCCCACCCGTTTTTCCTCGGGGAAAGCCCTTCCACATCCTGTACCACTGGACCTCCTAATTATGTAGTAAGAGCAAATGTCGGATCAGGTTTTTTTTGTAGAGCCTTTTGTGGTATCCGAAATAAGGAAGATCGAGGACATTGTTAGGAGCTGAATGCTGCGATGGTAAAAACCTGGTTCACTAATTCCGTTGTCATAAAAACCCAAAATAATAAATCGTAATAAAACGAAGAACATCGACCAGCCATCTTGTTTTTGTTTGCGTGCAAAGCTACCACGCGTTCAAAAATCACACACTGCGCGCGCGATCAACATACAAGTCAAGTCGGAATAATCTGATACCATACAGATTCTGCAGACTGTAGGTTCCACCGTTTCCCTGAATTCGCTATTTTTTTGTTTGTTTGTCGGATATGCTAATCCAAGCTGCTGTATCGATAACATTACATTTGAAATTATTACCAAGAGGGCAAAAAGAGCTAGGATCTATAATTACAAGTAAGCAAACTATGCGTTTCACTCCGAACCTGTCGATTCCAAGAATAATTAACAATTAGTCCACGAGCGCGCCGAGTTAGCTATAATCATCTCATATGCAACAAGCGCAAGTGGGATAATTGTTTTATCAAAAAGGTCCACAAATTATGGATAAATGTTCCCTGCGTTAATTTTTAAGTCTATGAATAGCCGAATGGTAGAACATTTTCAAAAACTTCACCATAGATTGGATAAACTGGGAAAGAAAATACTAGAAGATACGACAACGTGGCAACTTGCTACTTTGATGTACAAAATAACTCGTCATCTTTCTCCCTCTTGTTTAAGAAATAAATTTAAGAAGTTTCAGACCTTAACTCTCGCAACCTAAGAAATTCATCACTCAACCTGTATATTCCTAAACCTCTTTTAGAGATAGGAAAACATAGCCTTCAGTACAGAGGATCGGTCCTCTGGAAAAAAAAACTCCCTGTAGAGGCAAGGGAAGTCTTCAGGAATGTCTGAATTTTTTCGCAGCATACTTGTTACACAGTGAAAATTTCGGCGGCATCATTATAATTTTTATTTTTAGTCTTGGAGTTATTATATACAACGTTCTGTATAGAGTAGTCACTTTAAGCAACATTTCTGTTACTTCCTCTTGTAATTATAGCGAAGTTTATTAATATGCCAACCAGAACCTAACTGGCTGTTAAAACAATGACTTCTTTTGTTCCGTGGTTGGCAAATTTGAATATCAAAAAAAATGTGACGTCAATGTCTGTAAACAAGAAATACCGCTATAAATAGTACTGTATTGATTAATTCTCGTGTCAGGAGCCTTCCTCCGAATTGAATTCTTGACAGCTCTAGTTATGTTTAGAAACATTTTCCCTGGAAACAGCGTTTACCTGGTTACGTTTAGCCAATCAGTGCAAATGCGGATAAATTAGCTCTCGCTGAAACATGGCGGACAGACAGGAATCGGAAAGCTCAAACCCAGAGAAAGAAAATAGATGGATTCCTCAACTCTAGTAACTTGTCCTCTTGAGAAAGCCCATGATGCGAATTTCTCCATTTCATCTTCCTTCAGAGAGCTTGAGGCTGTTTGGTTCGCTTTCCGGGTCCTTTTTTAGCCGTGCTCGTGCTTCGTTTCTTCGGACGAGAATCCTTCGGAGTAGTCGCTTCTTTCTGTACATCACTTTCTTCGCTACTTTCTATCTAAGATTCATCATTACTCTTACAGTCGTCACCTGAATACCATTTATCGGTATCTCATTCGCTACTTTCTCCCTCTGAATTAGAGCTTTCCGATTCCCGTCTGTCCGCCATGTTTCCGCAGCCAGAGCTAATTTATGCGAAATTGTAAATGCGTAATTGACAGCACTGATTGGCTAACCGTAACCAGGGAAACGCTGTTTCACGGGAAAGTGTTCCCAAAAATAAATAGGTCTATGAAAAAGCCCGATCCAAAACGCTGACAGATCAGTTTTGATCATTTAGTTGCACTGTTAGTGCTGCTAAATGGCCAAAACCATTTCAGTTATCTTCCTACTATAGCGGTTTTACAGCAGCACAATCCTGAGAAAGCAATCGATTATCAAAAATTTAAATAAAGTCTTTCATTCATTCATTAACTCAACGCAAGAACAAAAGAAACATTCAATTGTTCCATGTGTTTGCCATTCGCGCGGTAAAGCGTACGACAATTTGAAACTCTCTTGGGGTGATTCCAGTTCTATCGTCTGGAAAAGTCCTTTTTAGCAGTTCCTCTGTTAACAGTTATTTTAAGGACTACATCTCCGTTTTAAAGAGATGTCTCTCCGTGAAAACGACGATCTTCCGACAATCAACCCATTCCATGTCCACGTCCGTGAACCTTGTTTTTTGGGATGCGATCCTAATTTCTAACAACTGTCACTGATGACACAATTTAAGCTACCATGTTGATTCATGATTGATCTGCGAGCTATTATTACGTAATATCACGATCTTCAGCAATTTCCAAACATGAGCTGGAGAGTTGGCTAGTGCATTTACTGCGAGTATCGCGCGAATGATTGATCAGTTCTGGATAAAACAGAATGAATCAAAGAATGGAACAAAGACAGAAATTGTGCGTGAAATTCGAAAACAACTAAAACTGGCCGCCTCTGGTCATTGAAGTCTTGTGAGAGGACAAGATTGATTCCCGCAGAAAGGCTTACAATTTTGTTGAAACTGCTCATAACATTAGTTCTTAAGCCCACAAAACCGATTCGTGGAAGTACTACCGGTATTCAATCAAGATTCAGCGCAGCTGCTCGGCGGCAATGAGATACAGGGTTAACTACCAAATTATCATATGATCGTAAAAGTAAAGCTTCGGGATTGCTCGGAACTCTATTGTCTGTTGACTGCTTTGTACAGTTGATGGACGGTTCAGTACCTCGGGTATTCGCAACTGCAAGAAATCATGGTTAAATTTGCATTTCTAAGAGATAAACCGCAACCAATTAGAGTTCATCGAGAATCCACATGGGAGCTGTAGTGAGACAAAATTAATTTATGCCTGCAAGTAAGTATATGTCCTTAAAACAAAAGCCATTCTGCGCCATGCAGCCAGAGCTAATTTATGCGAAATTGTAAATGCGTAATTGACAGCACTGATTGGCTAACCGTAACCAGGGAAACGCTGTTTCACGGGAAAGTGTTCCCAAAAATAAATAGGTCTATGAAAAAGCCCGATCCAAAAGGTAAAAGGGGAGAGGAAGGTTCCTGATGGGCTCCTGTCATGTAATATATTTTAAACTCACGACTCATTGGAACATCACTCCCGTGAAAGTGATATTGTGATTAAATAAAGGTGGTAGTGGTAGTGGTAGTGGTAGTGGTAGTGGTAGTGGTAGTGGTAGTGGTAGTGGTAGTGGTAGTGGTAGTGGTAGTGGTAGTGGTTGTGGAAGTAGTAGTAGTAGTAGTAGTAGTAGTAGTAGTAGTAGTAGTAGTAGTAGTAGTAGTAGTAGTAGTAGTAGTAGTAGTAGTAGTAGTAGTAGTAGTAGTAGTAGTAGCGCATTTTCTGTTTACTAATCAACCAGAGGTATGTAATTCTCGAAACGACGTTAGTGGACTTTGAACCGGAAATAGGCAGAGTAAAGGCTACTCGTAGCCTCATGTTTTAATATTCTTATTTATGCTAATAATATTACCTCTTTGATGCTTTCAGTGTCTCGCAGAGTACTGGCTGGGCTAACCTGGTGAGGCGAATCATTACTGCTGTTGTTATTTCGGTTACCGTGGTCATGGCTTTTTCGTCTATCCCCTTGATGTAATATGCCCCTGACAGCGTCTTTCACGAGTTCATTGCGACTGTCTGAGAAAAAAGGAAAAGTTTAGTTCTTCCTTGACGGAAACTAGATGTGAAACCTCCAAAAACATCGTATTCCATGCCTTAAAGTGACCCTCACCTAATATATGTTTCGTTCAGTTTTGGTGGGAAAAAAAAGAAAGAATTGGCAAGACCAGAAGTCGTTTGTACCAATGAGAAGCATGGATCTTTTCATGATTGATTTGACGTCACAAACTGCTCTGGAACTCGAAAATTCTTTCAAAAGTAGAATACAGTTCTACTGGAAAAGATGTTATCTGAATGAAATAAATACATCTTATTCGATGGTTTAATACGCGCGGATATTTTGCGAGTTGCGTAGTATTTTTCCGAGCCCCCCAGGGGCGCGGAAAAATACGAGCAATGAGCAGAATGTCCGCGCGTATTATATGTTAAACCATCGAATAAGAGATTTATTATTCCACTTTACAAAAAGGTGTTATTTTGCTTCAATTTTATTTGGTAAGAGTGTCTCTAAAAAAATGCATCATCTGTCCCTCAGGGCGCTTGGGAACGATGTAAACAGCACAGAAAGCCAGCCAAATGTCCTTTATTTGATTGTATAAACGAAATGACAAGTGACAAACGATGACAAGTTAAATTCTCGGGCTTTGTATGAAAAGAATTTCGTTCCGTCCGTATTTGCTCTGTTCTAAACCGGTCAAACCGGGACACTACAGTGTAATACCGTCTCATATTTTGCGCGTTCTCTTGACCAAATATGGTAAAATGGCATAATAGTGGAATAATAAAGAGATTTATTTATCCTAGCAGTATGGCGGGAGAAATTGCCACATGATATAACGCGCGCTCTGAATGGTTAAAACCGCGTGCTTTATGAGAGTACAGTTGCATGGCTGACGCCACTCGTAAGGTTTGGAAAATATAGTTTTCAGAAAATTTTAGCCGAATACGTGATGCATTTAAAAAATTCTTTATTATAAAAAAAATAAAGAAGCCTAGCCTGTGATCTTTTCCGGGGATCTTCTCAAGTTCCCATCGACTGTTGTTCATTCATAAACTGCACAACGAACGCAGCAGGAGTTTGTTTATCAGCCACACCAGCCCAACGCATCAGTTAAGCAGATTGTTTATGTCAATAAATATCAGGTTTTCATGAGCCAAAATTCAGCCGGATTTTACTAAACAATTGCTTTTCGAACCCGATTTTAGATTGAAAAACTACTTGCACTTGTCTGCTTGTTAAAATTTAAACCTGCTTTTGATTAGAGTGCGTAACTGGCGAGATCTTTTCAGGGCCAATGGAAAATCCCAACTGGCCGGAGGCAAACTACAGCCGAACAAATTCAACGAATGGTCAGAATGTGTCTTAAACCCGGAACCTCCGGATCTCAAGGCACAAGCGCCCCAATCACTGGGCCGAATGCCTCCCTCCTTTGTCGTATGGGCTTACTATGGTACATTGCACACGGGGAGGGATTTTTCTGACCAATAGAAACAAGCGTAACCATCAGAAAATGAAGCATGTTTTGCAAATTTTTCACAGCGCAAGAAAATGCGTGCGCAAAATTTACGATTGGTTTTCACTCTCATTGGTTTAAAACAGGCGGGGAGTTTCAATTTAAGAGAAGCAGCTCCTTCGAGGGCATCCTTTTAGCTCGTCATGCAATCTTTCCTCCCGAAGGAAGAGAGATTGTGACGACAATTGTGTAATTACTTTCGACATGTAACATGAAAACCGCTACATTATCAAGAAGGCAACAAATTACTCACCTTGGTCTCTTCCCAAGACAGTTGTGTCCCAGTCTCCTCCAATGGGCAGGTTTCGCTCGGCCGCCAGTTGAACAACAGTTGGAGATACAGCAAATTCACCTTCACTGTATATTCCAGTGTGCGCATATGGCTGCAAAATGACAAAGGACAAAGTTCTTCTTAGGGTTCTGATGTCTCTGGTACTTTCAAATTCAGAAAAAATATTAGGTGAGCTGATGATACAAGCTTTAAATTCCAACCTCGTTCCCAGGACCTCTCCATTTGTTTCTGGGCAGACGTTAAGGGAGAGGTCCTGGGAACCAGGTTGCTTTTGTTCGTTAACAAATTTGTAACCTTTCAAGGGAAGTGAGAAGAACGTCTTCAGAAGAAGGTCCGTGATTGCGACCGAAACGTCGGGAACATATTTATTGTAAATAATTTCTGAAACGCTTTTAACCACCAGTGTAACTTTATAAATATTTTTTAAATGTACCGATCTGGTGACAAACCCAGTTTTAATATAAATTTTTAACCGTTTTCAACTGCTTCTTGGGATGGGAAGACGACTGATCGATGCCCTTCCAACAGGTTAAACAAACTTGTTCCCAGGGTCTCTCATCTTCCCACCCCCATGAGAGACCCTGGAAACGACGTTGCCTGTTTAACTGAATTGAGCTCGTCTCTGTTGAACACACTCAGGGTCGTAGATAAATTAAGAAAAAATGCTGCCTTTGTAATTTCATAGGCAAATGCTCAAACCTTCAAACCTTCTTGGATAAGGACTATAATCCTTCCGTAGCAATATACTCCATGGCTCCATAGGACGTTAACGAACAAACACATTCTTCACAAAGAGTAGGGCTGCCCCACTTTCCCTAGCAAAAAAAGTGGCCCGCCCTTTCAAAAAGGCGTATGGTGATGCCCACTTCAACACAAACAGCTGAAGTCAAAGTGATTTTGCTGGGATCTGGAAAATGTTGATGTAGACCGTAGACAGAAATCTAACCCCTCGTTACTTAATAACAAAGGCGTCAAGTGATTTTAATTTTACCAGACACCACTTGTGACAAATTTTCCAGTTACCTCATTCCGTCACTCTTGAATCGTATGTTAAAGATTTTCAATACAAAGTTCTTAACTCAATTCTCTATACAAACACCAAACTATATGAAATGGGCTTTGGAACATATGATCTATGCACTTTCTGCGAAGCGAAACTTGAATCACTGAACCAACTGCTCTCAGTATCACTGCCCTAATAGGAGGTTATCACGTGACGTCATCGCCGCCATGTTGGTGGACGAAAACAAAAGATCTCTCATAAGCTCTTTTTGTTCGTCCACCAGAAGTACATTTCTCTCTTGTTATCGGTGTCTCTAGAGTTTGGTTGAAAACATCCTATCCTAAGCAGTTCTGGAACAATTTTGAAATTGACTGGTGCATTATTTTGAATCAAAGAATCCACCTTTCCCTACAAAATGCGCTTGTTGAAAATATCACAGGAACAACTCGCCCTTTACATATACTGCTGAAATATTTCATACTAATTGAAAAGCTTTATGTTGAATTGCATAAATAACCAAATTCTTCCGAACAATCATGGATTTCGAGCTAAAATTGCTGCAAAATATGAAACTGAGAAAGTAATCAGTAAGAAAGATTTCTTGAAAAAAAACCAGGTACTGTCACCTTATCTACGGTAGCGTAAGTACCGCATCGTAAGTAGTGTAAAAATAACGTTTTCTAAGTAGTTCAAGTATCTTTTTGCCAATAATGTAAGTCATGACCTTGAAGAGTGTAACAACTCTTTTCCTTGGAACAAAGCTGGGGATTTTAGAACACCAATTCTATGCCCAAATATGGACAAAAATAGGATTGAAGCTAGAAGCGCGCGAAAATGCACGAGCTACGGTACATCCAAATGAAGGAATTTTTAAACTAAAAAACCTCCAGCTCTGAACCAGAGTGAACCCCTTCAAGGTCATGAGCTTCTGTGTAAGTACAGTCGTTTAAGTGAAATAAGTAATTGTAGGTAATGCTCTTTGTGTTGAAACGAAAGTAAATTAGATAAAAGTGTTGATCTATCACTTTGCGGTCTTGCCCCAGCACAGTCACAAATGGATTTATTTTAAGATACACTTTGCGCGCGAAACAAACAAAGGGTCGCCAATTTTAACCAATCAGAAGAAACCATGTCACGCGTTATTGCTTCTGCCATGTTTTTTCCCCTAGGGACATGACAAATGATTTTCGCGGGAACGGGTACTCTAAAAATTTTCAACTGCTGTGGAGCCCACCCGTGCAATAACAACACTCTCATCTAATTCACTCTTGGTTGAAATAAATACAGTTGTTGTAAAAAATATAAGGGGAAAAAAGTCTACCTCCTACACGAGGTGTCCCATAAGTCTAAGCATTTGCTACCCGTTTCGAACAACAAGGCAAGGGTAAAGCCGGGTTAGCGTTAGTTTAAGGTTGTGGTAAATTGCAGCTGTTTCTTTTTAGAGGAGGACTGGAGTTTAGAGGACACTTTGTAGCGTTAATTGTTTGGATTCCGAGACACGAATGATGTTGAAGTTGGGGAGAAGAGCAGGGGGACACTTCATGACGCTTATTGAAATCAACTTGCATCTAATTACTTGCATTTTTGGACAGAGACTTGGTTACCAAATGGTAGCCTCATTTTACTGTTGTAGCTCGGTTACCTGGCCTAAGAATGGAAGCGAGTCTGCCGGTGACCCTGCTTTGATACAAACCTTTGTGCTTTTCTACTGTTAATGTAGACTAATTAGAACTACAACAACGCAATTTACATGATAAAAGCAGTGAGGTCTGCATCAATACAAGATCACCGGCAGCCTCGCAGCCATTCATAGGCTAGGTCACTGAGCAAACAACTGTAAAATGGCCTATTAGAAATCTAAACATCGCTAATTACTTCTAGGGAGAGGGACGGGAGGGTGAAACACTCACCTGAATCAGTTCTCCCTCAGATATTTCCTCTTCAGTGGTAGTGATTGTTGCTGTACCCAGGGTGGTGGATGACAAGCTCGATGGACTACTGATCGATGGATGCGCAGGCTTAGGTGGCGTCAGTTCCTTGTGACTGACAGATGGTTCCTTGAGTTGACTTGGTCCTTCTGAACTGAAATGTTGTTATTGCAGTCTCAATATTTGGGATTATTGCTGTGCATCGAGCATCGCCTCCAAAGATTTTCAAAGTTATTGATTGAACAAGGCCCAACATCACTAATTAGTTAAAACTAGGATTGGGGTCCCTCCTCTTAAATGGGGAGACCATGGAACGACCAAAGTTTCCTATTGAACAAGGGCCACACCTAGCCTTTGTACAAAGAAGGGGGACTTGAAGCTCTCCAAAAACAGTCAATCTTCATGGCCAAAGCCAAGGTCAAATCGTAAAGGCCAGGCAGGCGGCAATGGACATGATCATTATTGTTTCCTTGATTTATAAGAGTCACTCACAGACCAAAACAATCCCACGATGCCACACTCGTACCAGTCTTCCAAGAATTTTTCTGTAGGATTTCTGGTTGGTCCTGACTTACACGCAACCGCAGTGAATGTTCATATTTTTAACTATATGAATCAAACCATAATTTCAAATTTCTGAGTCTGAGTTTAAACACGAAGACGCACTACAAAAGGCCTGGTACCTTAGGCATACGCGGGTGATTTGTCAATCAACTGTGGACGAACACAAATCTCCGTGATAATTTGTGCAAACAAAAATGCCGCTAACGGTAATGTGCCCGTAATATGTTAAAAGATGTTATCAGTCGTCCCCAGTCACTTTCCTGGCCTTGGAAATATCTTTTAGGGGCTCCATCCACGTGCTGCTGTTTGTTGATTTGCCATCTTGGATAATCAGTCGTGCTTGAATGGATACGAACAAAAACAGAGAGTGAAGCTACCCCCTTTTACAGTGCGTCTTCGTGACTAAGAGCAGAAACTCCAAGATTCTTTGTTAACTTTCTGGTTAGAAACTAACCGGAGGAAGTTATCCTTGGTGCCTACCAAAAGGAATGGTCCCTATGGACGAAGATGGTAGAGACACAAATACTTACACACTGACTTCTGGCTCAGGTTCAGGTTCCGGCGTTGGAGTTTTCACAATAACTGACGGCGTAGGAGTGGAAACATTTGTGGCCAGAGAGACCTCTGGCTCTTGTACAGAAGGCTCGGGTGTTGATAAACTAGACGGTTGGGACTGTGCAGGAGGTGGTGTTGAAATAGGTGTGGCAACTGGCGTGTTTACTTCAGATGCCTAGAGAAGAGACAGCGGCACGTGAAGTGAGGTTTTTACCATACCCGGTGTAAGAACATGATTAAAAAAATCCACATTGTATTTTACATAACTGGTATTTTCTTTTTGTTACAGAAAAAACATGGCTTAAAATTCCTTTTTGAGTCTTCTGGAAACGTTATTTAGGAAACTCTTTGTAACTGAAAAGCTCGAACCAATTCCTTATCAAACCCGTTTTTGGTTTACAAAGTGGTGTAGTTTCGTCTAAAATCAAAGTAGTAATGCAGCCCCAAAGCAACCGCAAGATCATTTCCAAAACACACTCACATAAAAATGCTATTTCCGGTAGAAATGAACGCACCTGGTCACCAGTTTCCTCCTCCTCCTCCGCCACATGCTTCTCCTGCTCTTTTGTGATTGGTTCAAACACCATCTCTTCCTGTTTGCTCTCAGAAGAAGTTGGTTCCTCGCTTGTCACTGAAGGAGTGGGAGTAGGCACCGGAGTTTCCAACACCGCTGACTCGTGGGCACTCTCTTCGGATTCTGGAGGTGTGTACTCAGGGGTGGGGGAAGGGGTTGGATTGGGAGTTTCCCTGGGAGAGGGTGTGCGTGATGACTGAACTTCTTCCCTTAAAGATTGCTAAAAATGATGTTGGACACCGAGTATTAACACTGCGCATTCACGTAAACATGACTTGTACCAAGTACAGTAAACACCCGCGTATAAGAGCAAGTGGATTAAGAACATCAGGCTGAAATTTGGCCAAAATAGCACCATATAAATAAGAACTGATTCAGCCTGATAAACAAAACATGTTCTTAATATAAAGGAAACTAATGATATGAGAATGATGAAACAGTAAAGTGACTCATATCCACGTAATATGGTGTTAAGGACTATCACAAACTCTAAAATCTATCACAGAAAAGTATTGTATGTTAATTAACCTCTAGTAATGTACAACTTGAAGTATTTCTGAAATGACCAATTTTAAGAACATTTTAAGAACATTTTCAGGATCATTTCTTACTAAGCCTCCCTTAAATAAGAACAAGATCAGCCTGAAACCTGAAATCAGTGTTCTTATATGCGGGTGTTTACTGTATTCCTATTCTGCTAGGCATTACCGCGAGGTTTGATACGAAGACAAACAGCATAGATAGGCAAGACGGTAAGCAAACCATGGTTCCATAAGAGGCGATCTCCAAGGGGGATTGAAAAATAAGGGAGCGTTGATATTGAATTTACACTTGGGAAAAAGCCATCACAGAAAAGAAGGAAAACACAAATCATTTTTAGGACTCAGGCAGCTACTTCATCCATTCTAAATCCACTTAGCCTCGCCTTGTGCCTTTAAACCCGATAAAAAGTTGCTTCTCGTTTAACGAGAAGTGTTGAATAGTGGCTGTGTTTGTTGAACGAAGTCGATGAAACAAGGTATTCAGAAAACTTCCTTTCTAACGACGCACTTCATCTTGAAAACAACATCATTTCGAATCACCTCAATTTAAAATATAACTCTAAGAGTGGCTTCCCTTCGCACCTAATTGCATACGAGACGCGAAGCCATTGGTAGCAAGGTGCACCAAATACAGTATGGATGGATTCAAGGTGCCACACAAAAAACAGCAGAGCAGAGGACTACGGAAAAGCCAGAACCAGCTAAAGGACATCACATTCAACTTACCCTAGAGGAAAGCCGCCTGGCCCTGGGCTTTGGGTGACCGAGTACCGTGGAAACATTTTCTGCTATTACTTCCCGAATTAAGTTGGTGACAAGATCACGATCCACAGGTAACCCAGCATCAATAAATAGTTGAATCCCACCAAGTCCTATAGTGGCAGCTGGGCCAGAGAATAAAAATACAATTAAGTGTCTTTACCAACCAATTAGATCATGACATCTATCATAAAATTCACCAATACTTTACGAGCTGCAGTATTTAGGTCTATGTGTAATATCTCCCAGTAGAAACCCAAAACGTTCAAATGTTAACACTTCTTAGTATTTTGCATCATAAGGACCGCTCTGTACAATCTCGTCCCCAGTAAAGGTCCATTTTTGTAACCGTTGACAACCACTGTTGTTTCAATTTTCTGAACGTGCGTAGACGAGCCGGAAGTCCGTGATTTGCGGACTTCCTGCCTTGGACGTGGCCAGACCAAAAAGAAAAGCGGACGGTGGGGACGAGATTGCGCCCTGTAATAATTATTTAGATACTAACTACTTATTAACCGAAAGTGAAGTCTTTCTCAAACTGACACCTTGCCGTATTGACAGAGCGACAGCAAACAACTGAATATCAAGATAGATTCTAGATTGGCGCTGCATTAAATGTACTTGAAAGAGCTATTGAAACAGTATCAAAAAGAACTCACCAAGCATGTCAGCATCCTCTTCTTCAGGCTCTGATGCAGTGCTACTCTCAGGGATCGCCTGCGGCCTTGTGAGGGTGGTGGGGTCAGGCACAGGTTGGTTCATTTCACTCACAATACGTGCAAGGAGTTCCTGTTCAATCCTGTCGACAAAAATTCACGCGTCCTTTAAATGTACAAGTGAAGTAAAAGTTTGGAAGATGTCCTTTTTTCGATGATGACCCACGGATACTCGGAAAAAATCCGACCGCTCCATTGCTGGAGACGAAACAAGGACCTTCCAATAGTTCGGATGTTCTTCCACTCATATTTTAAAGGCAAATTAATCACCGTCAGAGAGATTTATAAGCTGAACTTTCGAGCGTTAGCCCTTTGTCAGAGGTATTCTGAGTCGCTCGAAGAACATTTTTTATTTGCTCGTGTAGACGAGTAAATTTGGCTAATTTTTATGTGACAAATAAGAAGTTGTCAAATACGAAAATTGCTGTGGCAGACGACTCTTCACATAAAATGTGGCAAATGTCCCGCCTCTGTGTCAGCGCCATTGGAGAACTTCCCTTGTTTCTGCTTTATCTCTGCTGTCCAAAGGCATTGCTAACCCACTTAACTGCGAATTGTCAACAATTATTTGTCGTGCACGATCAAATGTATTTGCCACGTAAATTGTCACATAAAAATTGCTCGTGTAGTCGGGGCTTAACGCTTGAAAGGTTAGTCTTTAATTTGCCTTTGTTATCCAACGGTTTTAGTTATTGTACACAAATGCACGAACAGAGTACAAATACTCCACGACATTGTACAGTTAATAGACCAATTTCGATATATTAAAATCCAGTCCGAAACAAAAGGCATCATCTCGAGGCTCTGGGGAATAAACTCATAAAAATCCTTATATTTATTCCCCAGAGCCTCGAGATGATGCCTTTTGTTTCGGACTGAATTTTAATATATCGAAATTGGTCTATTATTGTACACTTGGTTATAAGGAAGATATCGTTGACGTCACCTATTGTCATTAATGTGCCAACCAGAGCCTCATTGGCTGTCGAAACAAAAGGTCTTTTGTTCCTGTGGTTGGGAAACTTGAATAAAAAAAGGAATGTTTGTAAACAGATATCTTCCCTATTGTACAGTAGGGAACCGGTCTGACTAGTTTAGGTGCTGACGTTGCCCCGCGCTTGTCATGAACAAATCTGTTCCACGTTCGCGGTTGTTTACAATTCGTTTGCTAAAAACAATTAGTGCAAAAACAGTTGGATAATAAATATCTTATTAGATGTTTTGGTGCGTAGTATCGCTAAGTATTTCTACTCGTTGATTGTACTTTGACTCGCCCTAGCGGGCTCGTCAAAATACAGCAAAACTCGTAAAAATTCTCAGCGATACTACACACCAAAACACTTCACCAAAACAGCTAACAAGATATATTGCTTATATCTCAGATAGTACGTGCGCTGTGATTGGCTAAAATAGCGGGCCGTATTCTACGCGAGCGAAATTGAAAGCTGCTAAAACATTCTCTAGCACGTTTATGTTACATAAACTTGTAAAACCGTTTCAATCTTGCGAGCAGCTATTTCAAAAAGCCAGATTTTGACGAGGCAATCTTTGGGCCGGTCAGTTGAACCTTCTGCTTGACTTCAACTAGTTTCCTTTCCCGTGTGTCTGATTACCTCAGAGATACAATAAATATCTTACTAACGTCGTTTTCTCGGTCCGTTACGGATCCTCGTTACGTTACAGATCCTCGTTTTTCCCGTTGACTTATAAAAGCGCTTGGGCCATAAATCAGGTCAGTCTTACGGTGGTTAAATTAAGTTTATGAACTCCTTTGATATGACCAAATTTTCGTTTTCATCGGAAACCAACCTCTTCATTTTCTCTATTTACAGGAAAATTGTGAGAGATACGCCACTAACGTAAGTTGAAGTGACAATTGTCCCACTACAATGCTAGGACTGAAATTCACTACTTGCACAATCCCATAATACACCTCTATTACCCCCAAAACGTTTCCATAACCATTGTCTGCAATTTCTCCTGGGACATGAAAATGTCCCAAGAGAAGTCTAAAACAATGCCTATGCAGATTTTTGGGGGGTAGAAGAGGTGTATTATGGGACTTGTGCAAGTAGTGAATTGTCAAAATTATTCATTCTTGCAAATGCAATAAAGGGCACGGTGAACGAAGTGTAATTGTATTTCTCGGTAAAACCTAATTTTGACATTCGCCACTTCAGTCCTTTAAGTCTGTTTGTCACACGAACCTACAATGAGCGACAAAAGTAGTTGAGACACTGTACTGGAAATACTACAATTGTGAAAAATTCATGTCTATGTGTAGGGTTAGGGTTACTCTGGGCGATAAAAACAACACGATTTTTAGGGGGGAGGGGGTTAGATGTAAAGATCAAGGGGGTGAATATGTTCAGCATTAGTAAAAAAAGGGTGAGTGTCTCAACCTTTTTGTCGTTTATTATTAAAGGCCTAAGCTCCGACGAATCTCCCGCAGCTACGTACATAATCCAAACCAGGAATCAGAAGGTTATGGGTTCGACTTCTGTAAGGAGCAAGGAATTTCTTACCAGTGTGCCTGTACCACAACAGAAAACGCATCGTTCATCAACAACGCCACAAAACAATGATATCATTGGTTAAAAGAGCATAAATAATCGTGCTGCACGTGCAGCACGGATTTTAGAAAATATGTTTGCAGTCCTCTGCCTAACGACGACGTGACACAGGGTTCGTACACTTTTTCCGACCAAAAATTCAAGGACTTTTCAAGGACTTTCAAGGGCCAGATTTTGAAATTTAAAGGACTTCTTTTTTATTTAAGTCGAAGAATTTACCCATGGAAATAGTCTGACAGTACAATAGACCATTTTCGAATTCTCACGGCTGGACTGGATCTGGCATGAAATGAAGGCTAATGCGGGCAAATCTTTTCAAACGCAAATTAATTTGTCCGCATTAGCCTCCATTTCATGCTAAATCCAGTCCAACCGTTAGAATACGAAACTGGCCTATTCTTGCTCATTTTCCACAACGTACATGCGTGAAAATCATGCAAAGGCACTGGTAACCATTCTCGACCCCACAGCTCGTCGCGTTTGTATGACATGACTTAAGTGGCTGATTATTTTTACTGAAGTTTTCAAAGATAAAAACTGCGGGTCAGAACAAATTCAAGGACTTTTAAGGACCAGGAATGAAGGGCAGAGATTTTCAAAGACTTTCAAGGCCTTGAAAATGTACTCTCGAAAATTCAAGGGTTTTCAAGGGTTTTCAAGACGCGTACGAACCCTGGTGACATCACCGAATTTGAGGTTTTGACGACAACGCGAGCATGCAATAGAGAATCTTTCCTCTCTACTTTTCACTCTGAAATCGTTCGAACCAATTTATTTTTAGGATACTTCGCCCATATTGTAGGACGTGAATGAGATGGAATAATCGCGAAAAATGTATGATAGAGCAACGTTATATCCTGAGGTGACATTTTCGTCGACGTCGCCGTCGTAGTTCCTAAGGTCCCTAATATCAATGCTGACCGTGTTGTCAAGGGAATCTTACCATTCCAAGGCCCTATCTTGCAGAGCTTCAACTTGGCGAGTCTCAGCCTCTAAAACTCCGCCTGATTGTTGTACAGAGACTGGGGGATGAACTGGCGGAAAGGGAGGGCCGCTGTATGGTTGCTCCGGCAAACCACTGAACCCCTCCAATGTAAGAGGATGCTGAGGAGTGGGTATCCTTTGCTGTTCATCATCATCGTCATCATTATCACCCTCCACCTCTGGAGGAACCTGAGACAAAAGACACAAAAGTGAAAGACAATATGAAGCCTTTTATTACATTTAATCAGCATAGGACACAGCTCTGCTGTGTTTAGAATTAGGCTGACCGCAACGTCAGGTTTGTCAGTTGAATTACTGTTACGAGTTATCGACGTTAAATATGGTTACTTTACTTTTTTACTTTGCAACTGAACCAAATAGCAACCCGGAGATTGGCATTTATGACGACAAACCTGTTGTTCATCTTTTTCCTGGGGCCCAGTCTCCGTCACTGCCAGGAAATTCCTAAATTCCTGGTATTCAGAGTCATCAGGCCTAGAAAGAGGAGCTGGAATATCCTGAAGAAAAAAACACAGTGTCGTAAGTTTAAGTTTGGTTTTCACTGATCGAGTCTTGTTTCACTGTTGGCATAGTCAAGATCTTTGTTTACAATTTTTGGCTCATTTGCATATTATGTGCATCATTATTATAAATATAGAATTCATACACCAAGGAATTGGCGTTGATTTTTTTGTGAAAATCCCAGCCCGGTATCCTATTTAAGACTAAATTGTAAAAAGAAGTTTGATGGCAAAGTAAATTTTTATATTTTGAACGCCATTTTCTCGCTGATTACAAAAATAAAAAGAACTGCGCAGAGCCCACAGATCTTCGCTTACAGATACACTGTTCTCTACAGCTATCGATTTGAATAGGGGAATCTCTGTTTGCAATTTTTGCCTCATTAGCATAGACTCTATGTCCATCATTATCAAATTGATCGACCGTTGAAATCGTCTGTCTCTGAAAATTCCAGCCAAATATTCCAGATAAGACTAAATTTTACAAAGAATGTAAAGGTCAGACATATTGACTTATTCTGATTGCATGGACTAAGTAGCGCCTTTGCCACACTTTGTGCATGGACAATCAGACAGAGTTTTTGATGACTATTTTTCGCTGATTGCCAGAGTCGTAAGAATTGCACCAAGCCCACAGATAACTCTTTTTCATTGCAATATTCTAATGGATCAGTATTCAGGGCACCCACAGCTTGACCGTGCAAGGTCGTAGTATCAAATCCCTCCGGGCACTAGTATTTCGGAGTTCCAATTACTGTTCATCATCTACTTTCAATAATAAATCAGCTACCATTTATAAAAGTGGTACATGTTACATTCCATGTATGGTAAACTATTACAGCCTTGCTCAGTTCGACTTACATTAATATGAGGCACACTTGAAGAATACGATGCACTTTCTGAAAAACTGTCAATGTCCACAGTGGGCAAAACCTATGATTCAAAAAAGAAGAGATCGCTGTCGCAAATTTCCGTTCCGTAAACGATCGTTGCCATTTGGACGATACTCAGAACTATTTTCAGACTGTTAAGTTTGTCGTTTGTAAATGAGGAAAAAATACGTAATCTAGGACTAGATTAGCAGCGTATGTCACTTACGAATTTTGAAAAACTTCGATTGGGTTTAATGAACGGTATCGAACTCGATTCGATAGCTCAAGACCAAACGCACTTAACCAATCCACTACCCAGACAACCACTCCAAACATTGCAAATTTAAAGTATTTAAATGAAGCTAACCCTGACAATTCATTAAAAGGCTTGGTTACTAAGAATGGCAACGACCGTTCACGAAACGGAAATTAGCATCGCTCTCATATCTATAGGTTCACACTCCTACAAGGTTGACAATCGGACATGGTTTCATGTGTCTCTGGTTTAAAGAATAATCAATTAGCCAATATCAAAAATTTGTTTGTCCACCCAAATTCGCATCAGCATGGTTTCCCGTGTTTCTCATGGGACTTAAGAGAAAACTTAAAAAATGCTTATTCAAAATTTGAGTGGTCAAACGATAAGTATTATGGTATTTTCCGCTTCGGCCAATAGACTACTTTCGATATACATGTATTAGAATTCAGCTTGGCAGCGAGGCCTAGAGGACACAAACAACCGAAACTGAACATGTTTATTCATTTCTTATATTTGTGTCCTCTAAGCCTCACTATCACGCTGAATTTTAATATATCGAAAGTGGTCCATTTACCACTATCAAAAATATCATAATAGTCTTTGTTTGTCCCTCCAAAATTTTGCATAAGCATTGTTTAAATTTTCTCTTGGGACTCATAATGGTCCCAAGAGAAACTGGAAACAATGCTTATGCAAAATCTTGGAGGGACAAACAAAAAGAGTATTATGGTATTTTTGGTATTGGCTAATGCAACTTGGAAAGATATGAGTCAGGACACGACGTTTCCACACTCGTGCTAGTAGGAAGGCTAAGTAATAACAACAAAAACGCCACTTCACAACATAACAGCGCAATCATAGGAATTCTAGCGATCAGTCCATCTTGTTCACGTTACACCATCATATAACGGGATTTGTACGACCGGTTTTAAAGCAAAGGTCAAAATGAACGGTTCATTGTCGTATGCTCACGTTGTCGTTTAGTAGAGTACGTCAACGAAATGTACTAAAACGCGTGCTGCCCGTGCAGCGCATCCATTTTAACCTCTTTTAACCAATGATATTCTTTTGCTGTGCCGTTGTCGTTAATTAAACTCCCTATTAGGTACTATGGACTTTACGATCTACGGTGGCGACGTCAACGAAAACGACATCTCAAAATAAAACTTTGCACTATCGTAAGTTTCTCGCGGTTAGGCCATCTCGTTCGTGTCGAACAATGTGGGCGAAGTATCGTAACAATAAATTAGTACAAACGGTTTGAGAGTAAAAATAGAGAATGAAAGGTACCAATTCTCGTGCGCTCACGTTGT
>OX421455.1:22990847-23010847 GCA_949126865.1 Montipora capitata | reverse complement strand
ACATAAGCTAAATATATACCGGTATAACAATCTACATCATTCTAAATCTGCCAGCACCTAGCTGGCAAAGTCCCCCCAACTTATGGTTTAAGCGTCATACTCAGAAACCCTTTTGGATTGACATCAATGCCAAGGAGGCCACTTTTCTCTGGAGAGAAGAGGACAGACCACAACACCAGAAACTCCATTGCCTAATCCTTGCAAATAGTGCATGGATTTTTCAACATACCCAGGAATTTGTGGACACTGAAGGGTTGTGAAATGGGGCCTTCCGTTTATACTCCTCATCTGACAAGACTCAAAAGAGGCCCTGCCAGGGAAGGGGTCCTGTGTCACTTGTCTGAATTTTCAAAGGTCTCGTGCAGGTGCTTTGTCAATGTTTCACGTTACTGTAAACGTTGCTGTCGGAAATTTAAAGAAAGGATGTCGTCTGTTGTGATTTCACTTTAAGTGCTGTCGCTACTTTTTAGGCCATGTCGCTTGTTGGAATTTACCCTGGCAGAGCCTCTTTAAAACTCCAAAAACTTGCAGATGAAAAATTCTACAGGCAGCAGACTTCTTTAAGTTATTTCAAGACCCAGAGTGTTTGAGCCTGTGACTGGTGTTCAACCAACCTCGTTCACAGCGGGTTTCCACTGTCATTCATTGACAGGAGACCCTGGGAATAAGGTTGGTGTTTACCCATCTAAGAGGTATGTGCAGTCATGACAAATGAGTAATGACAAAGATGCTCTTGCCAGCCGTTACAGCTAGGGCCACAATGCAACTATTACTACATGCTAACGGAGCCAAGTGAATTATAAACAGATCTTCATTTTTGTAACATCAATGTTTTGATAAAGGCGAAAAAGAAATAAATTTGGGGTCTTAAAAAAGTGTCAGGGGTCAGGGTTACATAGGTTTTAAGTTTTGCCATTACAAATCTACAGTTCACCAGAGTGGAATCTATGAATGGCACTTAAAAAAAATAAACAATCCCGTGAAACTAGCTGCAGCACAAATTATTTTATAAATCATTCACAAAAACTTACCAGATATTCGTCCAAAGGGGATGGTTCAAAATGTCTTGGTCTTATCGTACCAGAAAGAGTTTCAGTGTCATAATTACCCTGTTGATTACAAGAAAAAGTACAATAAAATGAGGTGAATATCCCTCCTGCTTTTAAACTTTAAGAAATATTAAATTACTTAGCCTAAGTCTGCACACAAGGACAGTCTGCTTCCAGCATGAAATAAAACAACTAAAATAAGAATTATTTTATAAAATTATGATAGTTTGGAAATCAATATTGTATGGTGTGAACTAATTATTTAGAACTCACAACTTATAGAACCATGCAGTAGACATTAAGCTGTAGGTAGAATGCCAAATATAGAGTTAATGAATTGTGCATACTTTTTAAGATGTGTATCACAGGTCACTTTAATTTATTTACAAGATTAAAACTCATCATCATCCACTCCTTCCTTTCCCAGCAAAGTGTAATAAAGAAATCCAAGAAGACAAGTGGCTCTAAATGGTCAAACCATTAATTTGGTTTTACGTAATTAAGTACATCATTTGTTACTATATCCTGCCCTTGGGGCTTTCAAGACTATTAAAGTGTGTGTTTGATTAACCCTATTCTGAAATAACACTTTTTGGAGATATGATTTAAAATGGTATGTTTGGCATTTCAAAGCAACACGGATAATAAAGATTTGTTTAAAATTTAATGTGAATGTCTGTAAAAACAAAGGATTTCTAACTTCTACTCCACACATTCCTATTCTGTAATTATGCCGTCAATCAAACACACCCTAAGTTTCAATCATGTTATTTGGGGAACATAGGTCATAATGATGCAATTTATAATTATACTAATAGATTGCAAATTGCATGACAATTTTATAATAGGCCATTTCCGAGTTGCTGTTTGCTTCTGGTTCAAAATGAGTTTTGTGCTAAACCATTCAAATGCGGCCTGCGAATACAGCCGCCTCTCATCGCTAACCGCCACTTGGGCCAATCGCTGATCGGCCTAAGCGGCGCTAGTAGCAATGAGAGGCGGCTGTATTCGCAGGCTAATTCAAATGGTAATGAGTTTGACTTGCATGAAAATACACCACAATAACTTCCATTTGAATGGTTGTGCACCAAGACTCATTATGAAACCGAGGCAAACAGCAAATTAGAAATGGGCAACTACTCTTTTCAAACAGTGTATGTGCATACATTGTTTTTCTAACCAGCTGGGTCCAAACCCATGACCAACTGCTTAGAAGCCTGCATAGCAGGCAGTTTTGAGAGTTTTAGAAGCTTAATTCTTTCCACCAGGGTTGATGGCCACACAAAAAGAAAGCGAATGGGGAGGGGGCAAGGAGACCGCATGAGGAACCTTCCCCCTTTCATTTGACTTCCGTCCAGGTTTTCCCAGGGCCACAATGAAAACGATCACTTGAAAGTCAACCTCAGAGGAAAGAAGCATCTAAAATTCACCAAACTGTGCGTCACGCAGGCTAACTGCTTAGTTGTCTGAATTAGCTCAACTAACCAAGCCAGCAGTTGCAATCCGGTGAAACAACATCAATAGCAGCAATTTACCAACCTTGAGCAACTGATGTTGAGCCAGCTCCTGTTTGAGCTTCTCAGTTTCCTGCCTCAAGCAAATGCAGAATAAACGTAATAAAACAACAACAGTAAACACTGGTGAAAACTCAGGAAAGAAGGCACTGTATAGGTTAGATAGATGCATTAAGTGCAATGATAGAGCTCCCTATCACAATTTTAATAACATCACTGAAAGCCAACTATTTCTAACAAAAGATAGTGGTATGATAAAAAATCCAAACCAAGTTAACTAAGGCATGATGTGTACCATCATGATAATCGAAACCCAAACCTTTACAAACATGCTAACCTTAGGCTTAAACTGTACATTATCTAAAGTATAGTGTTTAGCCGTTATGTTAGCATTAGTAAAGATTTGGGTTTTTTCAGCTATGGTGAAACAATGACCTGCAACCTGCAGTTTACAGCCTCCATTAATTTGGTAGTAACGTGTTAGCTAGTCCATGAATACATTTGAGCTATTAATTAATTTTGGTTGAATAAAAGAGCTGCAGCCAAGATTGAGGTAGGTAGCCAAGGTCAAGCCAAGATCAAGTTTTTTAAAGAACGTAACTTACAATTTGCAGCACTTCAGGGCACCATTACATTTAATAGCTACAAAGCAATTGCAAAAAGAGTTGAGCCACTCACTCTTAGTAACCGTACAATGCATGTCATTCAAGTCAGCGCATCCCCAACCCCCCTTCCCCCCAAGCGAAGTTGTTTCCATTTCCACTTGGCACTCAAACTAAAGGGTATCAACATTGAAAAGGGGGAGAGGGGAGGGAGGGGTGTTGGGGACTCTTAACTGGAAGAGGGGTTTTAGGAAGAAGAGGTGAATTTTTGATTCAGTCTCTCAACCTTTTTGCAGTTGCTTGAAGTAATTATAATGTCCATTTAAAGCCTAACTTACAAGAACGCATTTTGAATTGACTTACAGTAAGAATGTCTTTCAGATCATTCTTGATTTTACCAACTTCGCCTGACAGTGCTGTTGCTTCTCCTTGGTGTGGAACTACAACAGTACTGCCAAAGTGAATAACAAAATATCAAAAATAGACAAAGTGTGACACATGCAATTTATCAAGCAAAAAACAGCATGGGCAGAAGAGGAAGAGAAAAGGTGGGGAGGGTTGTGTTTGCTGCGGTGCCAGAATGTTTGCAATTTTGATGTTTATATGCAAATGCTGGTCAAGACTTCTATTTCCAACTAAACCAAGATAACAATTAAATGAATACAGGTGGTATCGCCCACCAGTGGCTCATTTGGTGGGTCTAAGGAATACCATGCTCAAGATCACCATGGCTCGAAAATTTTTCTTTTCTGAAGTCTTGACCTAGCGATGGGCTAGCAGGCAGGTCTAAAACATAAGTCACATTCTACAAGTCAAGACTAGAAGTGATCTGCTCCACTAATGAACAACGACTACTTAATTAAGACAAACGTTTCCCCTAGACCTCAGAAACAACATTTTAATTGAGTGATAGGGCTAGGAGACATTTTTGAAGTCGTTTTAAGCACAGTGACAAATACACCGACCTGTAAGCCGTGACCCATGACCCGCCATGGGCTAGCTGGTATTGCTACTTTACAAGCCCATTGCTTGCATGAAAGCACCAGGTGAGCCTCTTATGCTAATGTACACACAAAAAAGCCTTACCCTTACATGTTTATAGCCTACAAATATCAATAATAAAGTATTTAATCCAGTTTTGAATGTTGAGTACCGCCCATTCAATTCACCGCTTAAAACAACACAATGAATAGTATACAACAAAAGTCAACTTTCGATGTAACAATTATTAAGGCACATGATTGGTTACTTATTCACTGGTCAATTCAAGAACTGGGATATTATTAATAGCAGCTGGCTATCCCATTGGGCTAGGAAGGTACTTTTCACTGGCCAAACAAAAACTTTTGCAAGCCCTGGGAGTTCGGCTCACTGACTTTTTTAGCCAATGCAGTGGATCATAAAAAAAATAAAACAAACCACTCAAATATTGGCATCAATTGAAAGTATCAGACATGGAATGGGAAACAATATCACACAGTAGTATGAAGGTCCAAATATCAAGTCTCATTGGACAAAAAGCATTGCTGAATGAAATTTTACTGGAAGTGCTTCAAAGAGGTGTCCATTCAATATGTACTCGAGAGAGCAAAATTATGACAAAGGAAAAGGAAACCAGACCACGTACAAGGGAGTCATGTAGGCCTATCAACCCCATTTAATACTCTTGAATATTATATTTTGTTAAGGCTAATGACAATTTTTGTTTTCATTATTTGTACCTCCCCCCACCCCCTTGAAAGTGTTTATATTTTTCAAACACCCCCCCCTCCCCCCTTAACCACTAATTTTTTTGGGAGACCCCCCAATTTCTCATCAGTGCCCCCTAATAAGTTTTTGTGAACACTCCCTAATTCCTAATTTTCCCAAAATTTGCTATTATCGTTAATTTAGAAGACTAAAAGTGTGATATGGGTTATGGGAAATGGTCATACTTTTTTTAAAAAAGGCAAACCTAAGTGTAATTATGGACACAGGACTCGAACCTGGGAATGTTTCATAATTAAGCCATCACCTAACCACTTGACCACCACACTGCTAGCTGCGCAGGGTCAATATTTTAATTAAACAATATCCAATTACGCTCTATTATCACTCGCCAGCAAACAATAATTAATTTAAACACTTAGTTACCAAACTTCACAACAAAGCTAAACATTATAAAATCAAAGCTTAGGCCTAATTACTCTTCGGCAGTAATGTTGTATGGAAGACTTAAATAAATCTTTTTGTAACAAATTTGTCTTGATCCTCAGTGGTGAAGCGGAAAAAAGTCACTGGTTCCTTAGCAAAGAGTAGAAACTCCACGCTCAAATCATGTCCACAAACATGGCTTTTCTATACTACCACAAGTCCTCGGACACAGTGTCCTAGATAGACCATTTTACGGTTGTAGCCATGTTACCTAGCCTAGGAATGAAGCGAGCCTGCTGGTGACCCTGTTTTGACACAAACCTTTGTGCCTGTCTAGTGTTAAAATTAATGTAGACCAATAATTAAGAATTACAGCAACACAAAACATGGTAAAAGCAGTGAGGTCTGCATCAATACAAGGTCACTGGCCAGCAGCCTTGCAGCCATTCACAGGCTAGGTCACTGAGCAAACAACTGTAAAATGGCCTATTAACGGTAATAGTAAATTCAAAGAAAATTAGAAATTAACGATAATCATTACTTCAGAGAAGAGATCATGTTGTTCTGAACATAATTATCTGAGAAACTGACTTCAAACACCTGACAGTGTGGATACACACATTTTTAATGATCTACCACACTGCAGAAGACAAATGATTTAAAGGGGCCATACCATAATATTTTCCAAAAATATTATAATTAATTTGTTGTTTAAAATTTTATTGTTACTAACAAAATTGTTTCATCAAAAACAAGATTCTGAGCAAAATTTGCCCTCTCATTATTAAAAAACATCACTGAGGCCCACTTTTTTCCCTAACTGGCCAGGTCACTTAGTTGAAAATATCCCTTTCTTTATCATCATTTATGCACCTATTAAACATTGCTGTAATTCTCTTGCATGTCAGTAAGTCATTCAGTTTTTAGTGGGTACTATGATTTTCATTACTGTTTTATGGGAATTTTACACACCACAAAATTACCCAGAATTGCATGACATGCCTTTAAAGAATCTTCTCCATTTTGCAACAAGACCAAAATAGTGCAATACAGTCCCTTTAAAACACCACCAGCAAACAATAATTTTACATTTTCATATTATTTTTATTATCTTCAATAATGATGAAACACTTGTCCCCAAAATGCCCCTTCTCAAAGTTATCAACTACCTCACCTGGGCCCCGTTTCACGAAAATTCTTGAAACTTTTTGGATGTTTTTCAGGTTTCACAATTCCTTCCATACCTTAATCACAGATAGCTTTTAAGTCATCAAATTCCACTATCATTTTGCTTTTTGCCATCTTAAAAACATCTTAAAACACCAGCCTTCCAAGAGAAGCAAATGGCAGGTTCGTAAATGGCTTTTCGGGACTTTCGAGAAATGGGACCCTGGCCTGTTAGTGATACCTAGGGAGCTGCCACAGACTTTGTACTGAAACACTTCCCTGTTGTTTTCATGTACATTGTAGCAAGAAATGTTTGCAGAGTTTTAATTTTTTTGTGTGTTTGGCAGGATCTATTTTTTGCACTTTGGGACAATTATATTTTTAAGATTTTGAAAAAGTCCCATTATTCTAATTTTGTTTAATCAAAACTGTACATACAATGAATATTCAGATTTAACTTGTGCAAATGTAAACATTTAAAAGCTGATGTCCCTGTTACAAAAACATTTCCTCCTAAGGTTGTCAGTTGCTAATGTGAGAGATCAAAATTAACTTCATTATCAGACTATCCACTGGTTGTTGACCACAGTACAGCAAATATCCACAATACGCTAGTTTTTATCGGGAAAACAACTGAAAAAGTTAAGTGCACATGGCATTGTCAAGATGTCAGCTCTGCTGGTAGGCTCATAATTACGTAAAAAACCACAAGGTTTGTACAATATCAAGGTCACAAGCTTGCCTCACTGACATTCAAGCAAGGTAACTGAGCTAACAGGGATAATAATTATCCCTGTTAGCTCAGTTACCTTGGGAACATATAGCAAATTCACTTGGAAAACAGCCTTTCACTGGCTTCAACGGCAAATTCTCAACCATTAAGTTTGAAAACACTTAGCAAGCAGTCAAATATCCACAACAGACTCGATTTTTACTCTAGTTTTTTTGCTGGAACTTGATCAGGAAAACAACTGAAAAAGTTAAGTGGCACATGGCATTGTCGTGATGTCAGCTCTGTTGGTTGGCTCATAATTACGTAAAAAAACCACAAGGTTTGTACGATATCAAAGTGACAAGCCTGCCTCACTTACATTCAAGCGAGGTACATGTAACTGAGCCAACAGGGAAAATTGGGAACATATAGCAAATTCACTTGGAAAACACCCTTTGACGGGCTTCAACGGCAAATCTCAACCATTAGTTTGAAAACATTTAGCAAGCAGTCAAATAAATTATTGCATGAGATAAGTTTTTTACAAATATTTTCAATTTTCTTTAAATAGCAACAGAAACATTGCTCAAGGAAATGAAACACTTAACAATGGCACTATTAATTTGCAATTCTTTACAAAGCACATTACTTCCTGGTTTGTAAAAAAACACAACGAGAGGCAATGGCACTATTAATTTGCAATTTCTTTCAAAGTGCATCACTCCATTACTTTGCAATTCACTACAAAGCACATTACTTCCTGGTTTCTGGAAAAAACACAACACAAGAGGCAAATAATTCGATCCCAAACAGCTAAAATCTAACCAAACGCCATGGAAAAACCCACAGGGAAAAAATCTAGAGAGGTGACAAAAAAAATAAACTACACACATTTTAAAGTTGATTTACTTGTATCAAATTTGTCACTTCATTGAGTGCATTCAATTGAAAAACTACAAAAAAAAAAGAAATTACAAACATCAAGCTTCCTTCTCCTTCTTTACGTTGTTATAAGGTTCCCCTGCAGTTCCAAGAATGGTTGCAATTTCTCCCTGCATGAAGGCCCATGGCAAATCACTGCCTTGAAGTGGGCACCTTTCACCACTAGGGCAGAACACTTCTGATCCAGCACCCTGCTTCTTTATGCTCTCACGAGAACATGGGAAACAGAACTTGTGATGATTCACAGATGGACACTGAACAAAATGAGTGTCCTCCAGCTTATCGTGGCACAGGCTGCATGTCAAAATAGTCATGGAAGAAGTGCCACGTCCTTTTGCCTCTCCATCCACTTGAGCATCACCTTTAATTCCCCCTGGTGAGGGCCTGGGTGACTGGCGTGGCCGTGGGGACAATCGTTCTGTGTTGGGTGAGACAGGTACAAGTGTACTTGGCCCATTTCGTGAATCATCTCGTAGGACAGAACTGGGTGGCAACTCAAAGCGATTCACCATTGTGCCCATTGGAGATTTTACTTGTCCACGGGCATGTTGTTCAGAGGCTACCAAATTTGCCTTTGAAACTGGCAATGCAACCATTGGTGGGACAGATGCAGATGGTATGGAGGTGACTGGTGTTCCTGGAGGAAGAGGCGTGCCTTGCATATGTACAGGTAATTTCACAGCTTCTCCTGATTGGCTTGGTACCCAGACACCGTGCAATGTGTCATCACGAGTCACACGACCATGGACAGGTCCCATGCGTTTCCCAGCTGCTATTTCAAATTCCTCCAAATCAAGTGCTCCCTTTCGCTTACGACCGTAAGCTGGGCCAGACCTGTTAAAGCTAAGATTAACATGAGGTACAACTGGATATTCAGGATCGAGTTGAGGCTTGGCCAAGAACTCGGGATTTATAGCTTCTTTAAACAGCCGAACCGGCTCAGGAAGAAAATCGCCCAGCAGTCGCCATTCTCCAGTTGAACGATCTTTCTCGTATTCCAAGTATTTGAATCCAGAAGAAAGCGGTTTGGCTATTTCTTTTAGCGAGTCTGTGCACATCTGTTTCGCTACGCCTGAAGCGCTTTGAAAAACACATCCAGAACCCCTCGGATATTCGATGAAAATTTTGAGTTCAAAATCGATGCCAGGCTTGCAGCTTACGTCGAAAGCAAACACGCGCCCGATGAGCCCATAGTCCTTCTTAAATCTGATATCAAAAGGACAAGACCTGTTCAATGCACTTAAACTTTCCCGTATTACTTCAGGCCGAGGACCGTCAAGAACGAAATTTTGTTGGGCTCCATTTGGGGTTAAGGGTGGATGCTGTCTTTGTAAGGTATTTCCGTTAGCAACTGCTGCATGTCTAACATCTTCGATGTTGAAATTAGAACCTCTTCTTTCCATTTCACGAGAAGCAATATTTCCCATAGATCGAGGCCCTTTGCAGCCATTCACCGCTTCACCAGCGCCATGTCCGAGTACATTTTCCACACTTTCTTCACTTCCCCTATGAGCGTTTTGATGTTTTCCAAGGGCTTTTCTTTGCTCCGAAAATTGTGGTGGGTAGCTGTTTGCTCCATTAGCTGGTGGCGGACTAGGAGTGGAAGACATGGACGAACCCGCTGAATTTAGCCGCTCTGTTTTCGAGCTGCGATTTCTGTTGGCTTCGTTGCTTTCCCATGTTCGTCGCAAAATCCTAGAATAGTGTATGACATCTTCAATGCGATCAGCTCCCTCATAATTGCAACAGCCTCGACAAACGGTTTCAGAGAAATCGTGTAAAATTGCCCATGGAGAATGCGGTAGATCACACAAAAAGCAGTGTTGACGATGAAAACGAGGGGCCGACATGATTGACTTGCTTTTGGCTTGCTCCCTGTGATTTCACCCGGAATCGAACAGTTAAAATAAAGTGGTTTGTAATTTACAGAAAACAGTCGTTTCCACGTTGCTGATATGAAATCTCCAGCTTGAAAACTTTCATAGCCTGCCACCAACTACAGTGTATCCGCTCTTGATTCTATCGATGTGGAAATTACGTTATCAGAGGCACGTGTGATCATAAAACTCGACTAGTTCTTGATCACTTAAAATCGAGCAAGCGTGTCGGAAAAAACGCCAGCACAGCGACCCCGAAATTTTGATCTTTCAAGGAACGGGTTAAAACAATTGGCAACGAATAAATATGTGACGCGAAACTTGATCACCGTATGAGCCCTCTTAGTTCTAAATTTAGGGCAGTTTGTGAATTATCATATTTGTGAGCGAACCGCGAGCTTTCACGCCAATGCGTCAAAACAATCACTCACACACTCTTCCTGTGACGTCATACTATTCGTTGAATCATCAAGGCCATCAAGAAGTACAAACATTTTAGAGCGCGGTGTCCATTGGTCGATATACTGTATAGCAAATTTAGATATCCGACCACAAGAAACTAAATTCATTGTTTACTGCTAGAGGAGAGATTTGACTTGGATACAGAAAGACGAAGAATGCAATTCAAGTGTGATGTCATCTATGAATATTAAATTTCTTTCTCATTTGCCAAAATCACGTGATATGTTCTTCGATCTTTTCGGAAAATATCACCTGGATTTGGAAGGGAGAAATAATACATATCCTGTCGTTTTGACATTGACGTATAAGACTGTCGAAAATTCGAAGTTCATTCAATCATTTGTGTCGGAACAACGCTGGAATGAAACAAGAAAATTCACAGATCACCAATGTTCGTTCGAGAAACTTCAGTAACAAAGACACTGACGCACGTAAATAATGCATAGGATGTAATACAATGACGTTATAGGTATCCTTGGGAACCAACCCAAGGAAATTATTGAGAATGATAACATCAGAGGCCGCCGCTTTGGATGAGTTTTACGTGCTTTGGGCTTTTTTTCCCGGGAACAACCACAGGGAATGGTTGAGTGTTCGCGGAGACAATAAATTGCATGTGAAATATTAATTCTCGTAATGAATACCACATTTAAATTGCAAAAGATGGCGCCATCCGATCAAACAGCAAACAGACATTGCTCAATATCATACTTTTTACCAAAGAAAAAAATTTGAAGCATGAATGGCGTGTTTGCATTTTATTATTTAGAAAAATTTTTTTGAATGCACTCCAGAGGTGATCGAGACACTGATAAGTTGACACAGCTCAAATCGCCGGCCCATAAACGTGTCATTTGAGAACATGACATGCAAATTTGGATCGCATTTTGACAAAGGGTGGAACTAAATGACAGCGCAAATGAGTTACGCGTCAAATGGTTTATAAAAAGTTGCGTCATTTCCAGACGCCCAGGTGGCTTTTCAAGCTTGTAAACACTTTTCGTGACAAAGAAGTATCACCTTATAGGGAAACATGAAACGTTTCATTCATCAATGCTCAGCGAATGTGTAAATGTGATATCTTTTCACAAAGTGGACACGCGAAATCGCAGCAATTTTAACACCCGAGATAAAGTTGGAACGCTGCACGTCATGAGAATCATATTTAATTAAAATAGTTTTAGCTACAGTAGCCTTTACCAAAACGTCTGTTAGCAAACTAGTGGCATCAATGTTTTAAAAAATTTCCTAAGTCGATTATTACATTCTGACTTTTGCAAGACACGCCTGGGCGTATCTGTTCGCGCATTACTTCGGTGCACAAACACGAAAGTAAAAATAAAAGCTGTAATGCATCGAAAGGGCGAATCAATGTAGTTATTCTTCAGATGCAATAGGTGCTCGGATGAAAAAACACCATTGTTATGGAACCAAACAGTTTACATTTATTTCATTGTCAAAAGAGTCATATTCAATAATTAAAAAACAACAGTGGATTTTTTAGTTCATCTCATGACAAAAAATCCCTTTAAATAAAGTCATGTGCACGCGATCCAACGCAAACCGTACACGCTGTGAGCGAAGGGTGTTATTTTCTTGCCGTACTCGAGCAAGAAAACTCAGCATTGAAAACTAACCTGCCAAAAACTATCAACCATTTACAGCGATTGAAGGGAAACTTTTTGTTTGCCGATTTAAAGATCATTTATCAATAAGAAAATGGTGAATCAGATGAAAGGGCAATGGATGTTTGCTTTTTTTTACCAGTGATGCAACCACAGGTGTATTAGTCCCCAGGCTTGAAACAGCATTCATTGCAGACTGTTTGTATAACAAATTAAACCCCATCTTGGGCGAAAGATCGAAAAGAACGCAGTAATGTAGGGCGACTTGCCAAAAATTTGTGAGCGTCTTCTGACCCTTTCCGGGTTCAACGACGCTAAAAGCGAAAATAGAACGACACGTTTCACAAACCAGAGCGGCACGTGCAAGACAGAAGTCACCGTACCATCAAAACAACATTCATCTTCTTTTGGCAAATTTCCCGCCGAATTCCTGACAGCCTGCCCGATAACAGTATCACGTTTCCTTGCGCGATGAGAAGGGAGGAAAAGACGAGGGAGAAATATTACGAATTCCAAGGCACTTTGTCAGCAGTGAAGTAAAGTGATGTTGGTCATAGGATCAGTGCATGACCAAGACCCAACGCATGGAGTCGTTTCAGAACAAAACGCAGTTGTAGAAATCTCATTTTTCCACAATTACTGGAACTTATTTGAAGTTCAAGTCGGAACGATTTACACTGTTTTCAAATTGACTCCCTCGGCGATGTGAGGAAAAAAAACGTCAGATTAACTATATTAAGAACTGCATCATCGTCTCTCAGTGGGCGCCAGAGAAAACACTCCAAACTCTAAAAAAAATACTACTGATTATAACCCATAGCACCTACTGTGCATGCGCAGGTTATGTGCTGTAACAAAGATAAGAAGTAAGAGCTGCTCGCTGTGGGCAAAGGAGTCACATATATATCTTAAACATTCTCTTATAATAAGTCAAGCAATTCAAACGATTACATGCTTCACGGTCCAACATGCAAGTTGTGCTCTAGATTCTTCTTTGCGACCGTCCTTGATTCATGGATTCATTTTAACGTCTACTGGATAATAGTTTTCTTTGCCACTGATATCCAACACTTTAAAACTGACAACCAAAGTCCACCGGAAATTACACAGCACATATCAAAAGCACGTATCAAAAGTGTTCATCAATCTCAGATGACATTGACCTTCCTCGAGATTTCTCCAGCGTTGATTAAATTATTGGGATTTCATGTTGGGTGTGGTGGAATCTACGATCTTCACGTAAGCAAAATAAGTTGTTTCTGCTCTTACGACACGACACGAGGACGCTGTTTTCGCCACAAAACTTCTCTTCACGTGTACCAAGACTAGGCTTGAACACACACAGACCGAAAATTCAAAAGATTTTTTTTTCTGGCTTTTCAAGCAGCAGACAATAGCAATTGTTAACTTGAATAGAAAAAAAAACCGTATCTGTTTCTCAAATCGTGCATGGCGCCATTCGAAAGATTGAAATAAATATCGCATCCGAACGCAACACAAAGCGACGCCCACGTCAAAGACAACTCAACGGAACAATTAATAAGTTCAAGGAGCAAATACAAATACTAAGCTAAAAACACCCCCTTAGCTTGCATTTTTTTGCGTTCCGTTTCCACAATAACGGCGTAAGACGGCTCTTTTCAAAGATGGAAGACCACGACGGAGTTATATGATACTGTTCAAAAATGATACCAGTGTCTGATTAGCTAACCACGCCCTGTAGCCTGCGAGAAGGCTCATATTAGTATCAAGTCCTTGTTTGCTGTTGAAATTTTTTCTTCTAGCCAATGTTCAACCGGGCTTGCAATAAGGCGTTGCTCGGCTCCGAAACGCTAGTAAAAACGAACAAAAATGTTTATTTAACAAAGTTCCTGAAAAGCCACTTGAGGCAACAAAAACGGAACATGCAAGCTCCTGTTATAACGTCTGGCTAACTTTAAACACTTAGAAACTGAACTGTCGGTAACTAAAGAGCTCAAGTCAAGCGTTCATAAATCTTTTGTATTCATTTTTCCGGACAATCGCTATTTCGGCATCCTTTTGTGCTGCAACTAAATCACAGTTTATGGTTTCCTGTAGTGTGACAAGAGCATGCAAAATGGCAAAGTTCGCGCCCGCTAAGACATCCGGTGGGATGCAGAAGAACTCGGAAACTTCGAGTTAACACAACGACAGCGTAAAGAACACGTACCACAAAAAACCAGTATGTCGCAAATTGTATTAATATTAGACTTTGGCGCCACAACGCTATTTCGCAATACGGGAATCGCACCTTTGAAATGTCTACGATTGCTTGGAGTGCAACAGGAAACACTAGTTAGACTTTCGAATCAGGGAAGATAGCCACATGATAAACGAAGCACCAAAGCAGCGCATGAATGTTCGTTTCAGCGGAAAAGGAAGTTTTTTTAACAGTTCAGGTGTGTCGTCTTAGTTATGACACAGTTAATCGAGGGGCTGGTTATGAAACCTTAAAACCATTCAAAAGCGAGAACAATGTTGTCGCAATCGATGTTGAATTGACCCTGCACAATCTCTTGTTTCCGCTTCGCACGGGTTTGCAAATTAGTTGCGCACAATTTAATTGAAAGATTCGATTGATTATCTTCTCGAAAAAAGGTGTAAACAAAGGAACTTGTCGAGTTTCATAACCGCCGCCATGCATTAACTATGGTTACGAAAGAAACTTAGCGCTTTCACCAAGTTCATTTTACCGAATCCTGCTTCATCCTAACTCTAAAAAGAAGACAAGGGAAAGCTTAGTTTTGATATTCTGTTGGCAACAAAAATCCTTGTTTTTTCTTGTGATTCATTCAAATTTGTAAAGTTTAAAAATGTGTGCTCGAGAAAAATGTGATTCTTTTATGCGAGTGAATGAAATATATGTATACATTTAGGGTGCGTTCGATTGACCGTATTCCGGAATAGGAATATATGGAATATAAGTTAGAAATCCTTCGTTTTTACGGAGATTCACATTAAAATTGTCCAACATCTGCTAAAATGCTATTTTAAACATATTTTTATCATCCTTGCTGCTTCGAAACGCGCCAAACATACCGTTTTAATCATCGATCCACGTATTCTTATTCCGGAATAGGGTCCATCGAACGCGCCCTTAAACTGCGGGTTAGATAAATGAAAGGGAGCCCTTTTCACGGTTAGTCTTTCTCATTTGCATTACAATGTAATCTAACGTGGATACGAGGCAATTTCGGGTTAAAACAACAAAATAGCCCGAAATTGCCTCACATACGTGCTAGATTATATTGTAATGCAAATGAGAAAAACTAACCGTGAAAAGGGCTATTGTTTCTTATAGACACCTGAAAATTCAGATCCCTTTAAAGCCAACTGAATTTTTCAGGTGTTTGATTAAGGAGGTTCGAAATAGATTCTCTTGTTTTCAAACAAATACACATATTCTGTTCTTAGATACAGTTAGGGTAATCATATCAAGACGAAATTTGGCCAGGTTATTAAGTACCCATCATAAATTTCTCACATCACATTTTCCTCCAAAATAACGTTGCCATGGCAACGATATAAGGCATTTCTTTGCATTACCAGATAATGTTAGAAATAATCTCTAAAATATTTAAAATTCAACAAAACCTGTAGGTCAGTTTTTCAGAAAAATCAGTTTTTGTGAAATGTCTCTAATTTTTTTTTTCACCTACAGAATTTTTTTAAATTTGAAAGACAAACGCTTCAAATTAATCTAAGCTAACATGCAAAAAAATGAAAAAAATTTACCGTCCGGAAGCAGAGATGGAAACGAGTAAAGTTGCAAAATCAGGAAAAATGAGGGAGTTACAAGATCAGCATTTACGCATGCGTCACCCGCTCATTCGAGTGCACGCGCGAGTGAAGCTACAGGCCAACACAAACGGATTTAAGTGACCATTAAACCGTTTTATGTACAACTTTCGTAGTTTTCGTGAATAGGACATGTCTATTTATATTCCATATATATAGGAATGAGAAGAAAGGTGAACGAAATTAGCGGTATTTGTTTTTATTTCTGGTGAACCATTTTGAATCATGAGCTGACCCGAGCAGCTTTTAGAATTGCGTGTGTGGCTTACGCGCGCGCGCTCAGCTGGAAACCCTTTCGAGGATCGCTTCTTGATTAATACGAGTGTTACGACTATTGAGAGCAAAACAGAACATACGTTCTCATAGACAACACTCGTCACTCAAGGCTAACCGGTTGTGACGCAATCAGCAGATGTTGAAGCAGGTGTTCTTTAATAATTTTCGTTCCAGTCGAAATACCAACACATGACAGGCCGCACGTTGGTCTGGTGCATGAGATAGCATCCGGTTTTTCCAGCTCTTGAAAAAACACCGGATGTTCTCGTGGGCCACTCTATCAGTAAAACTTCCTTTCCTGTGTCGTTTATTTTTATCATATGCAGAAATGCCATTAGACCGTGACTGCGCTCAAAAAGGCCGTCAATATTTCCTCAAGGAAATGTCGGGGAGAAATAAGAAATAAGAACTGAAACAATTCCTTGAGAAATAAACTAATTTCACATTTCCGAACAGTTTTAACCTTTTCATGAAAACCAGTACCAGAGATTCGAGAGTATTCTCGGAGATAGTATCCGTGATGCTTTGAATTTCTATTAAATTGCTTGAAATAACAATGACTTAGGTGCGTCTATCCGAAGTACACGGAGACTCATTTAGAAATTCTTAAGTACCTTACGTTACTCGACGGGCAAGTCGGAGAACAGTGCCATGTTTTGAACATTTTCATATTCAACTCTACGTGACCATCAAACAAAAGGAGGCCGCAATTCTATCGCTCCCACTGACATAATGACCGCAGATACGTCATATATGGTTATTATCATGTTTTTCAAGAGCTTCAGCCATTTTCAAAGGAAAATAAACCGCTGGTGGGTGTGGTGTAAAACGAAGTGTAATTATGAAGTGATAAAAAGCACTAAATATAAAGTGACAGTTAAAAAACGTAACTTGTAGCTAACTGCAACTGAAAAAGACAACGATAATTGAGAGATCTGCCTATTTAGAGTAACGTCTCCTTGAGAGGTATCCGCTAAGATGGCGGCTGAACGGTGGGTAAACATGGCCACAACCCTAAAGCGCCGCCAAAATGTTTAAACAAGGACCCTGAGTATAAAAGGACCTTTGCCCTGGGCAAGCCGTCAGTCCTACCTCTCTGGACACCGAATTGTCCATCTTTCTCATTTGGCCTTTGGCCCATCAGTTTACTGTATCACCTAAATTAAGAATACAGGTCCCGCCAAATTATGGCCAATCAGATTGGATCTCATGACCACAGCACCTTTGGTTGGTCGTCAACCAAGTCGTCGCACATCCTTCAATGCAAAATCAAGGAACAAGGCAAAAAACAACACGGTCACGTTTTTTCCCACAAAAATCTGGCAGTATCCGTCCTAAAAATAGGAACCGGTAATACCGAAATACCTGATGGACAGCATTCCATCGTGGCTCGAAATTTCTGGTTTTAAGTCAAAAACGCGAGTGAAAGAAGTTCACGGGTAACCTTTCTTTTTGTGGAATCTGGCCTTCGAGCAATGTCGAAAAAGTGCCAAAATCAATTTGTAAGGAACATGAAGGTCCAAATCAGAAAAGCGGTTCCAATGACTGGGCCACCTTGGAACATAAACGTCTTTAAGCTGATCAGGCTACTGCACTCCATTATGACCGCTCTATGAACCATCATATGCCATCTGAATTTGTTATGTATCCTAGTCCTAATAGACGTCCTAATGTAGCTTATCACAAGAGTCCATTACCCATGATGCAATGCCGCGTTCTTCAATACAGCTATTCCTTTATCTGGAAGTTTACTACCAGTTGCGGCTGTGCGAGAGAAAGGATTACGGGGATTCAGGACATCGCGGTGCCATTTCATCTCAAGAAGCTGTGCTTTAAACTGAATTTCTTTTCTTTTTGAGTTTAATCTTATTTGACTGATTGTAGCAGCTGTCGCAGTTTTTATGTCCTCCTAGTATTAGCTTTATGTGCTACTTGTGAGTGTATTTAACTAAGAACTAAGAATGACATTAGCAGATTTTGATCCCTCCCGGATAGGTTCCAATGAACTAAAGGGGTGCGATTCTCCCCTAGGGTAACGCCATAGGATCAACATTATAGAGAGTGGTTTGCACGGAACTGAGTTTGGTTTTCACTTGTTACATAAAACAAGAACTTAGTCTTGAATGTTTTTTTTTTTTTGAAAACAATTATATCGGTTTGCGCCATTAAAAAATTTGGCAATTAAACAAGTGCTAACTGTCGAGACATACTGCCAAGACTGCATGTGCTGTCAACTGGAGACACATTTCAACTGAGTTGGAGAGTATAGGATTAAGTTCTTAAGGAAAATGAATGGGATGACGAATTTACCGGTAATGACGCGGACAAACTTCGAAATCAATGTCCATCAGTTTAATGGATCGGATACTCTACCACATAGCTACGAGAGACTCGACTGGGCTACCACAAATGCAGGATTAGATAAACAATGCATACCCGAAATGTAGACTCGTGATCCTCGAACTTCACGGGAAAATTTAAGCAATTGCGCCACTTGTAGACAGCTGAAAAATTCACGTGGCTCCAACGGAATAGACCAATTTCGATATATTAAAATTCAGTCCGAAACAAAAGGCATCATCTCGAGGCTCTGAAGATTAAGCTCACACAAATCCTTATATTTATTCCCCAGAGCCTCGAGATGATGTCTTTTGTTTCGGACTGAATTTTAATATATCGAAATTGGTCTATTCGAACCCAAGACCTCTGCGATGACATTCCAGTGCTCTACCAACTGAACTATGAAGCCACTCAGTTGGGAACAGGTCAATTTATTGGGCTCATTTGTTCTCGTCAAGTACTCGATGATCGAAAGAAACGTATATATTTAAAGTGCGGGTTATAGACGAAATGTAGAAGTGATCCCCGCACTTAACTAGACACCAGAAAAATTACGACGGCTTCAACTGGACACTTTTAGGAATTAATAGCCGATGAATGGAAGATATACCTCTAACTAAACAAGCTCAAGGGCCGTTCTTGTTCACATGTGTTATGCTTCAAGACGTGCAACATAAATTTAATAGCAAGTCTCGTTTCCCGCGCAGTGGAAATAATGAATTTAAGAAATGTTAATATACCTATCAGGAGGTTTCTCCGTTTTGAGACTCGTCTTGAAGCGGTTGGCCGCAGGGTCCTGGGACACAAGTTCTCTCACGAGACCTCGCCCTGAAGGAGAAAAAAATTGAATAGAAAAAATCGAGGAGGCATCAGACAAGAAGATCATGCCTGAAAACTATGAATCGACATCGCTGGCATCGCTTTCTAACTTTCATTTCATGTTTATTCCTTGGTTCAAATATATGATATTTCATATTTTCGCTTATGAGGATTGGAATACCGTAAAATCCCGAAAGAAATGACCCTTGTCTTTGGGGTGCCCTAATTTCATGGCGTAAGGGGAGTCTAACTTTTGGGGTATTAATTTAGGTCGCGGTCAATTAGGAAATCTTTCCATTTTACAGAAATGACCGGCCAGACCAGTCATTTGGAAGGACTAACTCTACAACCCCTTCAGATTAACACACATCGAGGATGACATATACTTCTCCAGAAGAATGCGAAGGATTACCATGCAAGTGTTTCCTCAAATTGTTGCATTCTCTTTGCACTTGACGGGCCTCGCCGGCCAGTTCTGACAAAGAGAAAGTGCCCTAAGGTTAGAGCATGCAATCTGGATGTTAGGAAACTGTTGTGCTAACGGACACAAAAACAGAAAATGCATTTCGCCGCAGGTTTGTTAATTGAAACGGTCCCAGACAAATTCCAGACACAATCACGTCCCAATTAAGGTACCAGTATACCCCAAAATTGATGATTTTG
>OX421455.1:22983347-22985847 GCA_949126865.1 Montipora capitata | reverse complement strand
AATGAATCTTTTTTTTTTTTAACCACGGCATCAAAGAATACAAGCTTTACCAGGTGTTAGAGCTGGTCTCCCACAACATGTAATTGTCAATTTTACATCAAAAGAAGTGGAAGAACAACCGCAATAACAAACACCAACGATGATGATAATAACTGGAAAAGAAAACTGTGCAGTGCCGGTAATGAAGCATTGAGCGAAGGAGTTGAGGAATGAATGGCGACAATGCTCATGCTTATTTCTCGGTTTTCACGTGACGTCATAGCCGCCACGTTGGTGCGCCCTATAAACGGCGGCCATGTTGATGTCCCGACCCAATTCTCCGTTGAATCATGTTGAAAAACATGGCTGTTGATCACGTCATTGCTAACTAACAACAAGACTACGGTACCTTAAGGGTACTAGAGGAGGATAAAATCCAGCAAAATGAAGGAATACTTTCGCCAGGTACAGATGACATTAAAGTCTAAGGGGGTGTTTACATGATACCGGTACGAGTTTCATTCTGGTACGAGTTCATCCCGGTTCTTACTTATCGCTCTGTATTTGTTTACATGATACCGGTGAAAAAGTCTCATACCAGTACAACTCATACCGGTATGAGTTCATCCCGGTAGTTGTACCGGATCGAAATTCTCATAACGGTATGAAAAGTTATATCGGTATCATGTAAACGCTACATTGACTCCCATTCCGGTACGAGTCGTCAAGTCGTGGTGGACTGGGACTATCGACGCATGCGTTGTATTTCTAAATATTCGTCAAGATGGCGTCCGGTAATCGATGGACTTGGGATGTGTCAATATTTGTGTCGTCCATGTAAACGCGGTATGAAATTGACAACTCGTACCAGAATGAAACTCGTACCGGTATCATGTAAACACCCCCTAAACTGAATGGTGGCAGGGTCCGAAATTGCCACCAGCTGGTCGCCAATGCGACTGAAAGTTGAGCCTTGGCGACCGGAATTTACAGGCTGGTCACCAGCTGGAGACTGATCATGAAGTCTTTCAACCTCGCGTCCAACTAAGCCAGCGATCGAAGAAATAACTTCTTTTTAAATCGAAAAATTAATGCACTGTTCTAGCTCAAAAGTGGAAGAACGATTCCATAAATTTACCCACTTGATACTTGTCTCCCACGCAATGTTATCAGCTGCCGGCATATTTTTCCATGATACTATGCCCCATACATGAAGTAATTACCTACCGACAAGATGCACAAACACGTGCTTTCATTAACTTTCGTTGACTATTCGACTGAAATGTCTGCTGGGGGCTGCACAAGTTTGTGAGCTACGTTACATCCAAATAAGGAAAATTTTAAACTCAAAAAACCCCAGCTCTGAACCAGAGTCAAACGTTTCAAGGTCATGAGCCTCTGTCCTGCATTAACGACTCACCAAATATTGACCGGCTTTCTTGATGCGTATGGAGACCTTTTACGGGATTTTGAGCTTCAAAGGTGGTGCGGAGCCCTTGTCGAGCCACAGCATTTTGTATGTCAGCATTACGATCCTGATGAACTACTCCAGGAACCTGATGATAAGGGACTGTGGAACCCGGTGGGTAGATCACAGTGCTTGTGGCATGCCGAGCTGATGGCGTCATCTCCGCTTGATTCACAGGGGTGGGATCATGGGTTGTTGTGGTTTGTAAATTTTGAACACCAACATTTGAAACCGGTAGAGAGCGTACAGACTACAAGCAAAACAAAACACCACCAAATGTTACTTTTTTTGTGCTGCCGGTGGTGCAATTATTAGGAGGGGGCAAATTAATTCCAGAGCTGCGCTAACTAAAATCACCACAGCTACACTGTAACAAATTTAAATCTGAAAAGAAAATCGACAAGACTTTTGCAGAATTGTGAAAAATTCATTTTAATAACCTTCAGCCTACAAATAAATCACATGGAAAGTGTCTTTTTTAAGGACGTTGCCTACTAATTCAAAGTTATTTTTGAGTGGTTTATGAATATGCGGGAAAAGCAGATCTTAACAAGTGTTGTTGAAATCCAAAAAGAAAACTGGGGGTAACCATGCACTTTTCAAAGATAATTAATAAATAATATTTGTGAAATGCTTTCCCAATTTGAAACTTAATTGTCTCTGAAAATTCATGGTTGCCCCCAATTTTCTTTTTGGATACCAAGAGCGCTTGCTAAATTCTGCTTTCTCCGCATAGTTTTAAACGACGCAAAAATATCCCTGTATTAGTAAGCATCACCCATAGGAAATCCGAGTATCTCGAGATGCGCAAAACCTACCAGTACAACTATGCACAATAACAGTAGTTGGCACCGTCCTTAACATAATTGAGCGACTTCAATCTAAAAAGCCTAGATGTGGCATTTCATTTTAGTCCCAGAAGAGAGTGAGGCTCATTGTCTTTGCCTCATTGGTAGGTGTCGTCGTCATCGCGGCGGCGGCGTCAGTTCGTGACCAAGAATCAATTTCTTCTCACAGTATCGTCTCCTCTTCTTTGAGGACCTCGGAGGTGGA
>OX421455.1:22965847-22978347 GCA_949126865.1 Montipora capitata | reverse complement strand
AACGTGTAACGCGCGTTCATAGCTTCCGAATATTCAGAATATTGGTTTCATGTTTCAGTGCTAAGTACCATATTTGGAAACCCCTCGCTCTTGTTGTTCCAAATATGGTACTTAGCAAATTGAATACTCAGAAGCTTGTTTCCCAGCACACAAGGGGCCGTTACACGTTTCAACCCTTATGGGTTTCTGATATCATTTCATCACATATCAAATAAAGCTACAACAAGTTGCAAAAATAGTGGAGACACTTCACCTTCTTGGGGCATTATTAATTTACCTATTATCTCTCACACTGCAGCCCCCCTCCCCCCCCCCCCCCCCCCCTTATCAGTGTTGCTAGTAAGACAAAAAATTGTTGAAAACTTAAACAGTCAACATTGAAAGGGGGAGAGGGGAAGGGAAGTGGGAAAGGTTTTAATTCTAGATACGGTGGGTATTGGAAACTAGAAAATGTGTTTTTTAATGAAAGTGTCTCAACAATTTTGGAACTTGTCCAGTAACAATACAAAGAAATGCTGAAAACTTGAACACTCAACATTGAAAGGGGGAGAGGGAGGGGGCAAGTGGGAAAGGTTGGAATTCTAGATCCGGCAGGTCTTGAAAGCTAGAAAAGGTGTTTTTTTAACTGGAGTGTCTCACCAATAATTTTTTTGCAACCTGTTGAGCTGGTTGTCATTGTATTGCAATATGGTCACTTTGTATACAGTACAGGAAGACATATATCTTTTGCCTTATTTTAATGTTAGTGGTGTTTCCAAAAAAAAGATTTCATTTGCAATCTGCTGTGAATGGAAAATGGCCACCGATAAACTGGATTCTGGCAGGGTTTTGGTATCACGTAATTTCAAGCTATTTCAATGCTTTCTGTGAGTTACACGGAATTCGAAAACACATATAATTTGGTAGATCAAACGGTACAATTTCAACCCTTTAGCTTTTTACAGTAAGCTAGAAACACCTTGGAACCGATGTCGAAATAATTTGCGTTAAACAAGTATAATTATTTTGGTCGACACATGACATCTAAAACACATGCAAAATTTACTAAATTAGCTGTTGTTTACGTATGACGCCAGATGACTTTTGAATGGGTCAATGACATAAATTTTGAAACAAACAGGGTTATTCCTACTGTACCTGAAGGAAAGGTCCTGTTGCTGCTGAAGCTGCTGCTGCAGCAATAGCTGCCGCTGTTGCCACAGGATTCACATCTGAGCCACCTGTTGAATCTTGAGCATCTCTTGTGTCACCAGCAATACTTGAGACAAGTGTTGGCTGTACAACTTTTTTCGAAGGTTTTCTTTGGTCTTGTCTGTTTGTGAAGAAAATAAAATATATCCACTAGCAGAAGCAATTTTGTTTTGTTTTGTAATTTGCTGAGCTGATGAGCAGATTCAAGTAAAGAGATTTGAGGCTACCCTTGGTTGAAATTGACTGTGGGGCTATATATATTGTTTGACTTCTGTGGTCGCACTGGAAGACACCAGAACTCCTGTAGGGAAATGTACAGGACACAGCAGTCTCAAGTCACTCCCATCAAACATATGAGCGAGCAAGTACATGTCCAAGATGGTGGAGAGCACTTGAATTAAAGGAAGATTCAACCCATCTCAGAGGTCTCTTCAACATATACCTTGCTCATCAGCCCACCAAATAAAATAAAAAGAGCCTGACTGTTAACAGGGTGGAACATACATCAAAGTGCTCTGGCTAAAAAGTATCATTCCATATTAAATACGTAATTCATTTTTCTAAAACTTCAAGTTATTTAAAACTTTGATGAAGTTTGATCATCTGGCAGGGTTTAGAATTGACACATACATCCCCCTGTACATGTGTACATGCTGTAGATCAAAAATAAAACTCATTTCAATAATTAATTGCATCCTAGTTTGAGTCCAACCTTTCTACCTTTCTTTGTTTTCTAAATACTAGGAAACAGAAAACAAAGGAAATATATTGCTCATACATGGTGGAAATCGTTTTACAATATTATTCTAACCTTAAATTATTTACAATTGTCAGAAATAATGGTGAGGCATCAGACTGACTGAACTGAAAATTCATTCTAAACTACAACTTACACATGTTGACAACCAGAGCCAAACTCCTTTTCGGAATCAATGCCACCATGCTTAGTTCTTTCCAAGTCTCTACTCACCCAGAAGATCGACTACCACTTCATCTACCGGTAATATGTATGACGCCTGGTTTCAAACTATTTACAACACAAGTTACCTTTTGAGAAACTGCTCCTTCAAAGCTTTTTCTTTATCATTCAGGACAAACCGTTTGATTTTTAAGTCACCTTAATTTAAGGAAAAAGAAGAGAGAGAAATGACAATCTTAGTGTAGCGAAGCTGCAAATGTATTAGTACAGTGGATGTGGTAGCTCAAAGCCCCATGTTCACCCAAAAACATTGCACACTTGTGTTGTTGATTTGAAATAGTTCCAACATTATGATTGGGTACTCCTCACCGGTGATTTGCAGATTTTCCGTCTGTGCAAAATTCAATGTGATGCGCAATGTCTTTGGAATGGATAAACATGGGGCATTAATTAATTAAATTAATTAAGACCCAGCTGGAAATTTTTCTTGTTGTATCAAATAAATAACATCAATTCACTTACAAGAATTTTCTTGCCTTGAATCAAAGACAGGAACTCCACTTTTTGGATGCCCCTGATACAAGCCCTTGCCAGATGCAGTCTTTAACAAAACAGACAAAAACATAGATCAACGGAAGATTGTAAACAATAATAGTACTAAACAAAAGTCCTATACCGTTGGAGGTGTTCTTGAATGTAAGTTTATTTAATCTCTGTCTTTCTTTTCTCTTACTTCATTTACTTTTTAATTTGGCCAATAATTAATTAAAATTATCAAATACTTCACAAAAAAATTATGGGGTAAATAAAGATTGCATTGATTACCAGACTAATGTATTAATTTTATCGTTAAAAAATGGAACCAAAGAGGACCTAAAATTTAAAAAAAAAACATCTTTTCCTCCAATTATATTTGGTGTTCAGTTTCATATTTCTCATGCTGTCAAAAGTAGCCTGGGATAAGAGTTACCGGTACACTCATTGGCAAGATGGGCTTGAGGTTTTGGCACCTGAGGAAGTCATGCTGGATGTTCATATCCACAGACATGGTAACCCCTACCACAATCCACGCAAGGCTGTGCTCTAACGGTGCCCGGTCACCTGAGGCCACTAACATTTGGCTTCGGGCGAGTGAGAAAAATTACCTGGTCCCCCAGCCGGGTACTCTGGCCTATTGTATTTTTAGCAGATAAGGCGGCTAGAAATTTAATATGCTGGTGGTTACAGTTTACGAAACCTCTCAGAAAATGTAGTTTTTTCTTCATACGAAACAATCGGTTCAAAGGCCATTCCACATAATTTCACATGTTACCCCGGTAGTAACATAATCTGTGACTTTGCATGATTCTTTCTCAAAAACTAGCATTAAATTTGGAACGTGGAATTTGGCTTTTCTTGATTATAGTTTTAAAAAAGAGTTGTTAGTTCTGCTCTGACAGCGGTAAGGCACGACCGGCGAAGCGGTGCAATTTACTTTTGTATGAACCCCGGGAATCGCAGCTTATGCAAATTTAGTATTTTTACCATTTTTCGGGGCTGCGCCTGCTTGGCTAAAATATATTTAGGTTATGGTAGTTTTTCCCCTGTATATGAAATAACGAAATAAACAAAGGGAAACATATCATGTTATTTGTTGTTGTTTTAGAAACAGAGCAATCCTGCATTGTCTTTGGTGTCATCGTGACAAATCATTGCATGCCCTAAACACATAACGCTGTGAATGGCGCTTTGACTGAATCCACAAAAAGCTCATTCCACTAAATATTTTACGGATAAATTATATAAGGAAAAAATTATTAGTTCTGTCCTGTAGTCTCAGAGATAATTTTCATCCAGATCAAGATGACTTGCTCAAAAAAAAACTGATAGCTTTTGGGCCGTGGTGGTTTCATCGTTTCACAGCAGTTTTCACAAAAGCTCCACGGGAATCAAGTGGCACTGACTCACTCTTTGAAAATGTATTTTCAACCCAACTAACCAGTAAAAAGGTTTACCTGTATTAGACCCAAATGCTTTTAAATCCGCAATCTTTAATTTTTCACTTTTAAACCTGAAAAAACATCAGTGGCATTGCCACTTTCTCGTCTTTCTCAAGACAGTATGGAGTTAAAAATTTGACGGGTTGCAGGCTTTTCTTGCACTAGTGAGTTCGACGATCACCGGAGCAGTAGCAGCAATGTTTTGTTGAGAGAGAGATAGATGAAGATCTTACTGTGTTGTTGATCTCAGATAATTAATTAAATAAATAATTAATAATTAATTCAGGCGACCAAGTTGGAGGGCTGGGCACCCCAGCTGAAATGCTTGGGAGCCCAAAGGGCTCCCCGAAATTTTCCTTAGAGCACAGCCTTGCCACGGTTAGCACCTATCACTCTTACTGGAGAGGCAGTCACCAATTAGAGGGACCAGGGGTAGAGGTGGAACTTAAAAGCTAAGTACATGTACAGAGAAACAACAAGAACACACACCGGATTAGATTCCCAATGATCTGCAACATTGTGCCTCCCTGTACAATGCAGGGGAATTCCAACAGCCCTTGTGCATAACACCACTGGTCAGCAATTCCTCCATCATCTTAAACTTTGGCTAAATTTCATTTCAGTGCTTAAAAGGTAGCCCCAGGCCTACATTGTTGTCTTTCAGGGGTTTTTACAGAGCTTTTTCACAGGAGATCATTAAGGTCCTGCAACCAGGCAATAATTGGGATTTCGCCAGTAGAAAGAGCGCAAAGACAATCAAAACTACTGAAAGTATCTGGAAAAGTATCTGGAAAAGTCCCTTAAAGTTTACAGTCAATATGCCTGGTGCCTTGCACTTCATGAAGCCCCAGTATTCTTGCTGACTAGATTACTGCATTGTTTGTTAGCAGGTGTCATATTTTTTTCTTAGTTTGATTGGCGATTGAGCAGATTTTGACAACTCTTATTCTTGTCACTTCCTCAATATAACCTAGGCCTGGAATAAGTCATGAAATCAATTATTCTTGTCCATCCAAGTTTAGGAGTCTGTATTAAATGTCTTCTACAGCACAGAGGACAGATTTATAGAAAGAGTTGTTGCACATGCCTAAATGTTCTGTATGAAACTTGAATTCGAATTTCAAGAAATGGTTTCATTTTTCACAGCTGTGAATTACAAGTGTTGTGATTGGTGGATTTCAATCCACTTTCTCAGTTTCTGTTTTGAGGGCTTGGCCGATGTAATTCAGTGCTGGAAATAACAGTCGGTCATCTGACATTGTCCAACCAAATTTTGAAAATGTCCGGCCAATTTCACATTATGATCGGACACGATGGCCGAACATGTCACCAGCACATCTTGAGTTCTCTTCTTCAACGTGTTGTCAGTCAATAAATTATGTCCGGTCCAATTTGTCAAATGTCCGACCAAAAGGAAGATTTGAAAGGACATATGTCCTCTGAATAAAGAAAAATTATTTCCAGCACTGTGATTGTCAATGGTCTTCAGGGTTTTCAATATGAATTTTGGAAGGCGGCAAACCCTAAGGTGTGGGCGGAGAATGGACAAGGCGCGCTTTCCAAGGGCTGAAGGCACTAGCTTGTAGGGAGCCCCCTGGGCATCCTCTGGCTGGAAAATTTTGAGATTTGGGTATCTTCGAATACATTTCCTGCATTCTGGAGCACAAATCAGTGTATTTGAACACATTACACTAAGATCATTAAATTTTGGCTTTTTCTATTCAAAGCAGAGTTAGTGGAGGTTACTCTGTTCACAGAGAGTACATGAATACTTTAAATTTTTTTAATTCATTTGACAGCAAGACAAATTTTGGATTTTGAAAAAAACGTTAAAATAGTGTGACATAGCTCCTTTGCATTCTGTACAGCTGCGTGCAATGTATTTCATCTGCCGTGACTGAAATGACCTTTTGCAGATGTCATCTTGTCACACTTCAAATGTAGTTTGTAACTCAGGCAGCTTACATGTACATCAAGTACTGGATTGCTGGACCACTGCCTCATGAATTGTGTGTGCTTGATCCTTGATCACCGCCTTTGATGTGGACAGGGAAACAGAAATCACCGCTAAAAATACTCAGAGTTCAGGCATCTCTTTTCTTTTTCATGAACAAGACTTTCCCGATCCAAGGCTCATGTTCTGTTCGAATGTTTCTCGTGTTATTCGTAAATTTGGGATAATTTCCAAGGAAAACTAGGTGGTGAGTTCACATGCAATAGCCAGTGAATTTCGCCGGCTGCCAGCTCTTACTGAAAACCCTGGGTCTCGACAGTAGCAATTAGAGCACCATCCAAACCCTCCTTGGATTATTGAAAGTTGCAGACCTGTCCTGTTTGGAAAGTCACCAAGTAAAGCTAATACATGTAATTATAACTGGTAGTAATCTCGGATTATTGAAGTGCGTTCGACAGTATCTTAGCCTGTGTGTCTCCGTAGGGTTCCAAGCTACAAAACTAAGCAATCATCAGATCGAGATCAAAACACGTACGAGAATCCAAGCGAGGGTACCCCTGCAAACAACAAAGGAATCTTTGGGGCGGCTATTTTTGTGACCCTTATAGCAAAAAATCTTGATTCCTTTTGGCAAGACCACACAATCAGCCAATCTGAACAAAATTACAAAACGTTCTCCTTCAATCGAATGCAATAATAATATTATTATTGATATTGCCACTTTTCTATCATAAAGATTGAAAGTTCCCCAAACTTCATTTTCAGCATGTCAGACTATGACTCCACCCACCTGCTTTCCAACCAAACCTCTTTCCTCTAAACTGTCCTCTGTTGGTTTACTGGTTAGATGATTTCTGGAAGGCTCAGCATGAGTGCTTATGGGCTCAATATCTCTTTCACTGCCATGCAGATCACCCTTTCTGGGTGAAACTACCCAGCCTGATGGACCATCAACATGCCTGATTACTTTGGCTGAAGTGGATCTTGTTTCATCATCAACTGAAAAAGCAAAAAGCAAGAAACATGAATATTGAGTAATGTTATAAGACATTATATCCCTTGCATGGTTCACAAAACATGTTTAACCAGTTTGGCAATCCATAATTTTAACAGAAAGGCTTGCTTATATTACTGTGTGCTTTCTCGTATGATTTGCCTCCAGCTTGGGTATCAATCCCATCACATTATGTGTTACAAGAGCTGCTACATGGCTCTAACTCCTGGGTCAAGACTCAGCTGCAAACAATCCCGGAATGATTTCCGTACAGGTCCCTACTTCATTATGCATGCAGAATGAATTAATTATTCATTCGCGCTATTGTTTTGTAGAACAATGCGTATACCCAAGAGAATCGAATATATACATGACTAATTTGTACTTACGGGATGAATAAAAACGGATCTCATTTTTTCTCTCCCTCCCTCTCTCTCTTCTTTCTCTTCATCGCCCACACCGTTACTCGTTTTTGTCCCAGCTTTCCCCTTTCTATCCCTTCGTCTTGTTCTTATTTCCAGATCCCGCTCGGCTTTTTATCCCACGATATGTCACTCGCAGCTTGCCTTGAACTCCGACCCACTGTAAACCTCTGGATTACTTGTCCCTGTTCTTTACCACTGAACTAACGTGTCAAGTTGCTAATTCACACCTTGAAAATGATATTTATTTTGAATTCTGGCTGACTATTTACATAACAATGATACGTAATTATACACACGTGCCGTGCCGAGCAGCTACAATCGAACTTACACTTGTAGGTTACCGTTAAGAGATCCCTGTTTTACTACTCTTGAAACAACCCATCCCTTTAATAATGCTAACCGTAACCCTAATTACGACTAAAGGCACTGTTTAGGCTTAAGGTCAATCCCTGTGATAGTTTTAGGTTTTCCAGTATTGCTGTGAACTGTGACCTGCTTTTCCTTCATGCCCCGTGCGTGCGGCACACTTATAAGTTCACTGCTTGGAAGAGTATACCACGCTTAAAGTCTGATTGGTGCATCTTTCATGGGAAACTTTCATGCACGAGTTCATTGCAGTTAAAATCGTTTCATATTTCTCTTCTTTTGAAGCAAACTTGTGTCTTCGTAATAATCAAGATGGCTACCGAAGTAAAAGGGTCACAGCAATGGGAGATTTGATCATTTGGAAATTGTCCCTGCTTTATAGCCTTTCCAGAGTTGTGCATAGAGTGGTGCAAAGAAAACAATTTACTTTCGTCTTCTGTGCCCAAAACCTGTGTGAAAACGCAGTCAGTTGGCAAAGACAAAGTGCCGCATCGGGAGATGGATCTGTTTCGCGATGCTCAAGAAAAAACTGCAATGGATAGCCTTCAATCCGCCAGAACACATATTAATTTTCTCACCGTAAACTTTCCTTGAAAAAATATTAGCCCTAGCTACCTGTGGCCGGAAAGTTTACAACTGCCTACAAGACAAGGGCTAACATCATCTCACCGCAGTTAACCAGCGCCTAAACTTCGTCGACCCAGACAAACGAGCCCACAGCAGGGCATTGAAAAGACATGATGGGGAGTGAAACGAAGTATGCCTCATAGGGGAACATCCATGGATCTCTACCAAAGCTATTTACTTGGAAGTATCATTGAGCATATTGCCGATCTCTACAAAGAGCGATAAATCGCAAAATCCCTCTAAATGCACCGTTCGTGATCCTAAATACAGGAAAGGAAGAAAATATACACTTTGCAGTGTCTCGGCGAATTTTTAAGCAGACAGGAAGAACAATTTCACGATAAAAAGAGCAGGTAGCCATTATATTTCTTATGACAGTACTTTTGTTTGGTTTGTTTGTTATGTTTGCCCTATTACTGAACCCTGAACCCTATTACAACGATTGCTTGAAACTCCACTTCTTGCGCTTATTCTAAAACTGAAAAATAGGTAAAATTGCAGGAAAAGTGCCGAAATTGCAGGAAAAACTGTTCGATTTTCCGTATTTCAGACAGAAGTTCGACCGACTTTTTTTAAGTCCATATAGACTTAGAAAAAAAACCTCTAAAAAGAAAGAACAAAACGCCACAGTCCCAAAGGACGTCTATTGTTTTCGCTATTGTTTTCTTGAAACAAAGGAGTGTATGCATAATGAAGTAGGGACCTGTGCGGAAATCTTGCCACAATCCCCCCCCCGCCCCAGAACTGCCTGCCTGGGGATCCCCCAGGGGAAGTAGTGATACAAGGTCCCTCTCATGATCATTGATACTGACCTCCAGTGTTCGAAACAACCGGTATTTTTATTGATTCCACAGATAAGGGACTCCTTTCCAGGGGTGGCTTAATTTCTCGCAGCATTCTCGAGGGTACTCTCACTCTCTGAGTACCACTGAAAGACGGAGGCGTTGATAATGAGTTCTCTTTAGATTCTCCACTTGAACTCTCTGCAAGTTTATCGCTGGGGGAGGAACGGAAACTTTTTGAACTGCGCGACACGTCATCTTCTTTAACAACTGTTTGCAGCGATCCTTGTTGTAAAGACAATCTCTTGTCAGAAACTTGAACATCCTTTGCTCTAGACAACGCATCAACTGCAGCACTTGTGATTGAAAGTATTTGTTTTGAATGCAACATATTTTACAAAGATCTGCTACGATGACGACGTCTTCCAAATACCGCGCATTATGATCTTTTTTGAATACCACATCTCTTATTCGTTTTCCATCTTTACTGTCTAGTGATCAAATATAAAGAATTCTTTTAGCCCATCGATTCTCCGACGCTTGACAAATTGTTTGCTCTTACCAGAAATGCCAGAAATCCCCGCCATTTTTAAATTTTGCATTTCCTGCGCCTGCAGTAACACAAACTGCGGAAACTAAGGAGTGGTTGCTGAGCCATAAGTTCCAAGTTCGCTTACGTCGGCAAAAATAAACATTTATTAATTAAACATGGACTCAGTCGCGGATGTAACTCTTCTTCAAGAACTAGGCCAAATCGTTAGCGATCTTACCACTTCTGGCAGTCCATCATTAGACAGTAATCTTTTGAAGAAGCTGAAGGCGATCTGCAAGAAGTCAGAGGTTTATGTGAATCACACATATCACTTGGTCTTGACACAGTTGAAAAAGAATCACGCTGAAATTCGTTTGTCGTCGTTTCAGGTCATCAGTGAACTGTTCTTTCGGTCTCACGCTTTTAGAGAACTTCTGTTGATCGATTTTCAAATATTTTTGGAGCTTACAGTGGAAACAGACCCTAAACATCCTTTACCACCGCCCAAGTCTGTGGCCAAGAGCCTCAAAGATAAGGTTTTGCAGGCGATTGAAAGTTGGTATAAAAAGTTCGGTCCTCATTACAAGAAGCTAGATTTAGGCTATAATTATTTAAAGAGAGTAAAAAATGTGGAATTCAATGCAGTAACTGCTAGAACTGAAGCTGAAAGGCGCCAATCTGAGGAGAGAGCACGCAGAAAAAGGGACTTTATAAATGGACAAATCATTCGTGTGGAGAATGAGATGGTCGAGATGATAAGTGAAATGGAACTGTGTGCACTTGAAATTGAAAACTGCTTTAACCTATTATTGCCTCATCCAGATGATTTTGACATGTTCCATGCCAATGAAGCTACCACTAAGACAGTGATTCTGAACAATGTAGCTTCCAGCGGTCAAGATCAGCAAGAGGACAAAGTCGTGGAGAGACACATGAACTCTACTCCATCGACGAGCAAGGCAATTGATGTCTTAGAAGAAGATGAATCCTCTGAATTAGGGGTTGGGGACACAGAAAGTGATGTGAATACAGATAAAGATGATAATGAAGAACAGCTCTTGTCCAATCACGGCCTTGGTACAAGATCCTACCAATTGAACATTGAAATAGACGTTGGAGGACCACAAATCAGAGAAACTGATGACAACAGCATTGTGTTGAAGACACTGAAAGAGATGCATAAAGAAATGACCCACAAACATCTACCCATGATAAATAAATGGCTGTCTGTGTTAACAAAGGGAGAGGGAACACAACAAAAAATCAAACAGCTTATTGATCTGAAAAGGACATTGGAAGCCACAAAGGATAAATTTTCAGAACTTAAAATAACCCCAAATGTTGATGCAATGGACAAAATGTCTTGCATTGGAGAATCAGAAGATGAAGAGGATGATACTGATGAATTTGAAGATGTCCCTGAGAAGGAAGGACTTGAGCTTGTCGTTCCCCCAAGCAAGAAAGCTGAATATGACCTTGAAACTGTGTCCACTTCAAATCAGTCCTTGAAAGGTAAGCAATAACTTTTAACTGGAAAGAAAAACCAAGACTTTAGCGTAAACGATTAGCTTAGGATTGGAGATGCAGCTTATTTGTGGAGAAGGTTAAGCTTTGATGCAAATATATCAAACACGAGAAGGAGTGTTTCATCAGATATCCAAACACCGAGAAGTGAGTTGAAAAACGAGGCAGAAGGCTGAGTTTTTTAACCGCTTTTAAGGTGGTTGGATATCTGATGAAACACTCTATTGAGTGTTTGATATTGCTTCTCAAAGGAATCAGTATTTTAAGAGATATTTGGGATCAAAGTTGGCGAGATCTCATGCTAATTAAGACCACATATCCAAACTTCCTTCACAGTTGTGATTTCTTTTGTTTTTGGCTTATGAATTATTAATGAGTTTAAGAAGAATAAATCCATCATTGTTCTATCGTTGGTTTTCACTCACGTGATCAACAGCCATGTTTTTCAATAAAACAAAAGGAAGCGTTTGCATAATAATAGAGTTAAATTCCCGGAGGATTTGGTCGGGGCACCAACATGGCCACCTTTTCTTTGTTTAGGGGCACCAACATGGCGGTCGTGACATCATGTGAAAACCAAGAATTGAAGGCAAACTTGAAAATGGCATTCAGTCATCAATAATCAAAACTCTTTTGAACTAACTGAATATAAGAAAAATAGTTAACTTCTGCAAATCTTAATTAAAGTACTAGGACGCAAGAGAAAGTTATGTTGAAGTCATCTAGAAATTATTTGTGCATTAGGACAAGGTTTTGCCGCATCCTAATATACAAATAGTTTCAAGCACCACTGTATGTCACAGAAACTGGTAATCAAACCCAGAACACTTTAGTTCTCTTAATGATTTAGCTTCTACTCTGCGACAATTTTCAATGGCTGCTTTTCATTCATATGATCATATTTACCCTAGCTATTAACATGTGGAAAACAGAGTGCTGGCACAGGGAGGGATCGAATGTGGCCTTTAGGGCAAACTTTGTTTTGTGTTACAGTCATTCCTCTGACGAGGGGATTAATGAGTTCATTATTCCAAATTTTATTTCAGTAATCATTTCAATAATCTGTTCGTCGGATGAATAATGCAAAATTCAAATCAAGCCTCAGTTCAAAACTCAAATTTTGATTTTGCTGGCTTTCGGTGCCAGGCTGGCGAGAGAATTTCACAGGTTTACTGATTTGCATAATCTGTCAAACAACAGTCATTTC
>OX421455.1:22920847-22958347 GCA_949126865.1 Montipora capitata | reverse complement strand
ATTTTGTGGTTTTAGTTTGCTTTTTGTGAGAGCAAAAACTCCATATACAAGATGATGATCAGAAATACCAAGATCTAGAGAGCCAGACTTAAGACAATTTAAATTAGGGCTAGTGATGACAAGATCCAGTAAGGAGGTACTGTTCTTGGTAATTCTTGTTGGGGACTTAATAACATTCAGGTAGCCAAACATGTTTAAAATCCTTTGAACTTTGGTTCCACATAAGGATAAATCTTGATCTTGATTAGAGGCAGGAAGCAGATTTGAATTTAGATCGCCAATCAGCACAACATTCTTTCTTTTTGACCCAGATTTTGTTTAACAGACCCTGTAAGGAACTGAAAAATGTCATATCTTTAGGTGGACGATAAAGACATCCAATTAGGGTTGACTGAGAGCGCAAGGTGACATTAATCCAAACTGCTTCCAACTCTTGAATATCCCATTTTAAGTCTTGATGGACAGTTAAACTTTCTTGATAGCAAATTAAAACTCCGCCTCCTTTAGAACTAGATCTATCCTTCCTGACAAAGTCATAACCATGCAGGTATTCTTAGCAGGTTGTCAGGGGTAGATGCAGTCAAATGAGTCTCTGTAATACCGAGAATATCTCATTCACTTCATTTAAAAGGACATGGACTTCATTTAGCTTGTTGATAATGCCGTTTATATTGATGTGCCCTACCTTCAGATTTTTATTGCCAAGGGAGTCTTTTAACGATTTGTAGATATCAGTATGGTCGACAGCAGGTTCTTGTTCGCCTTCGCGCGACAAAATTGATGCATCAGCAAAAGGTAAGGCGGTTAAAAAACATGCTGGGCAAATCCAGTTGAACTGATTCATTTGCTGGAGACGTTTGTAATCCTTGAGTTTCACTTGACCGCACTTCATATGGCACCACAGCGTGCATTGGTCGCAACTTAATGCTCGATGGTTTCTGGCAATTACTTTGTTGCAAACAGAGCAGTTAGTAGGGCCAGGATTTGATTCGATGTCCCCACTGACAATAACACCCATAAGTTGAAATCTTGAATCAGAATTCGGGTAGTACTGTACACGTGACGCTAAGAAAACTCTCCGAGGAGAGGAGAATCCAGAATGGCGGACTTTACAAACACGGGCGTCAAGGAGCAAGAGCCGTAAATCCGATGACACGTTTGCAAACAGAGTACCAAACTCATTGTCCTGTAGAGTGTTGTTTTACCTTTCTCTTCATAGCCAGGTCTGATTATGTTCAAGAGTAAGAGCAGAATAAAAAGCCACAAATATCGAAAGCAAAAGCACGAGAGTAAAGTAAACTGAAGACAGTTTCAGTGTGGCTCGCCCAATACACAGTTGTAGCGTTAGCTGAAATGCTCCTACTCTACGTTCCTAGACTGATTTCTTGTTTTTCAAGTTTACCTAGTCTGCAAACGGGTGTTGAATCCAACAACAATTTCTTTTTCTTGTAAATAAACACAAGCTGACCTTCTGACCTCTATAGTTTTCCAGACCAAGAAGAAAAATGTCACACACAAGCAGTTACAAGCTTGCTTCCACAAAATTCAGTTTTATTGTCAGCGAGAAAATTAAATTAACAGCAATGGATAAACACCTTTTACTGATTGTGATGGAGATCAGTATTCAAATGCTTGCCGAAGACTTGCCTTGCCTTCTTGTTCAGTGCCGGTTTCCTGAGCTCAAGACAATATTTGTACGGAGTCATTGATCCGACGGTGGATTTGCTGTTCGTAATTCTTTACAACGTAGTCTAAGGAGTAATTTCTTCATTTTCCAGAAATGATAATACATTATAATACATTAATTCTGATCGCTCTAGCCATTAATCTCAATTTCGGTACTCTTCGCTGCCACTCCAAGAGAAGATGGTTCAAAAATGATTCCGTTCCACTCGATAATTAACGTGTTGCGAAGAGCGAGTCATACATAAATAATATAAAGCTTATTTTCCAATGGAAAACAGCATTGTATAGCCCATTTGATGTCCGATGGAAACAGATTACTTTACGCAGTCATAGAATTCAGAGTTTCGGTTGCTCTGAAAATGGTGACTGAAGTAATGTGGGCGCGCAATGTAAAGTGGGTGAGTAAGGTTCTTTAAAGAAGGAAATCGGCTTTTAAAAAGAACCCCCTTCGGACAAAGTGTTGGCTACCCGTAGCCTCTTTTTTGGTATTAGTTAAGGCCCCGGGGAAGAAGGGGGGGGGGGGGGGGACTCCCACATAAAAAGGAGAGAGGTGCTCGTCGTTTCTTTTAGGAGTCAAAAAAGCGGTTTTGGTACCTCTTAGGGTGTTAAGCCTCAAAAGGTCCACAGCGGGAGCTTTCGCGGCACCTGTCACGGTGTTGAGCCGAAAAATTATGACAGGCGACGTTTGACAATTAACTAATTTTTAATTTTGTCAAATTAAAGTCCATAATTTGGTACCACGTCCACAAGACAGGATCTTGGTACATCTCTTAGGGGTTCTTTTCAAAATTTCCGACGAGCAACCCCGTTATTTTTATATGGGAGTCACCCCCCCCCCCCCGGGGTTAAGGCCCGGGCAAACAGCTTCAATATTTGCTTCAACATCCCTTCGACTTTGTTGAAACAGCTCCCCCCTCCCCCTCCCCCTCCCCCTCCCCTTTCAACCGTGTTGAAAGATATTGAACGAAGTTGAATCGGTGGAATCGTTGTTGAATCGTTAAACTTCGCTTCAACAACCATTCAACATTTCTTTGAATTTGTTTTCGCTCTTTTCAACATCGTTAGGTATGCGCGTGCGAACTAATCAGTCTCTCAATGACGTATCCGTGTCCGTATCCATAGTAAAAAGTCTGTTACTCATATAATATAAAAACCGCGACTGTAGCCTGGGACTGAATGCCAGACCTCTAATGATCAAATGTTCATGATGAGTTGAAACCGGTCAATAAGTTGGGCAAACGCCCACCACAGCACACAACATGATTCAACATCATTCAACACTAAAATCAAACGGATGTTGAAGCAAATGTCAAAGCCGTTTGCCCTGGCTTTAGCTACCAGTATCAAGTAACTTGGGACTCGAATCAAAATGAAATAATTTTCATGTTTTTCTGACAAGCAGCATCCTGCCGTTTCCCGCTTGCTGTTTCACGAAAACGCGATCCTAAATCTCTCTAGTACCTGGTCACTATACACTAGTTAAGTATTGTTACTAAAGAACTCTGGGAAAATGTCAGCTGCTCTAGATCTATATAGCTTATTTGGCAAAGCTTCTCGAATAACAATTCTTATTGCTTCAATTCACTTTAACGAAGGCCCCACACTAGTTGATGTAAACTGTTGTAATAAGTCTGCCTATGTAATAAGTGTTAAGCATGCGTCGAATTTCCTCCGTTCATTTATTAATTTTTTTGAGTATCGACAGACGAATCTGAATAAATAGATAATTGGATAATGAAATAAAGTTTACGAAAGAAAGAAATGATTCTAGAACTTATCTGGACAAGTTAAGATCATTTAAGTTTCTTGCGACTCTTCCATAAACTATGACAAAAAAAGCACGGAAATTTAGTTGTTTCAAATACTAACATTGATAAAGGCTAATTTTAAACCGAAGGGAGACGTGTTCTTGAGGACTCTGGGGACGAGAACCAGCGGGAGAACGAGGAAAGAAGAAAGGAAGGGGTCTTCCTCTCGCGCCCTCCTCGTTACCCCGGCAGTTCTCCCTTTCCGTCCCCTTCGAACGACTTCCACGCAGGCTAATCTTTCGGTATGTAGGTATATCTATGACAAAATTCAATGATCAGTATTTGAAATAAAATCGTCCAAATCATGAATGCGTCAATCCAAAGCTGAATGGCAACAAGCCGATTCTGCAAATAGCCATCATGGAAAGAGGTAGAACGCAAAAAGCCATAACGAAGACAGCCATAACGCAAAGAGGCATAACGCAAGTAGGCAAAAAGGCATGACGCATAACGCAAATGGCCATAGCGCAAAAAGGACAACGCAATGAGGCATAACGCAGAGTCATAACGCAGAGGCATAACTTAAACAGGAAGAAAAAGTTCGATAGCGATTATATGTTCTTTCCCTTGAACAATCAATTGACGTTTTTTTTAGAGCTGAAATTATTTACGGAGTACACAGCTAGTCTCCATTCTTCAAAGGGCCTTTGCGTTATGGCTATTTTACGTTATGCCTTTGCGTTATGAATATTTGCGTTATGCTTTACTGCGTTATGCCTTTTTGCGTTATGCCTCTTTATGGCTGTTTGCGTTATGGCTATTTGCGTTATGCCTCTGCGCTATACGGGGGCATTCGTCGTCTGTCTGCCGTGGAACGCTATTATGCAAAAAATACTGCGGAGGTCTGAACATGAGATAACCCATAGGCCTCTTCAGTCTCCAAACAACATGGCGGACATGTAAGCACGCGATAGATGATTGATAGAAGCACGAGCAGCTGTATTTGGAAGAACTAAGAAAGTTTTAGAACGCATAGTTTAAAGGAGTAATCATGCAATCGGGTATAGTTCCAAACCAACAACAGGAAATGGAAGTAAAGCAGGTGAGAGAGTGAATTTCGCCAAACATGTTACAGTCACGTGTTGTAATGCTGATATAAAGAAGTGATGTTGTTTTCCCGTTGCAGTTTCAGAATTTCTTACAGTACTACAACAAACTGACAGAAATGTGCTTCTCTGACTGCATCCATGACTTTACAAACAGAAAAATATCAACTAACGAGGTAAATGACTTGTAGACTAGAAAATAAGCTTGATAGACCATTTTTATACAGTTCTGTGCTCAGTTACCAGGCCTTTGAATAAAAGCGAGGCTGGAGTTAACCTTGCTTTGATACAAAACTCATTGCTTTTCTCATACAAATCATGTTGTTGTAATTGTAAAGAGTTTCTATTTACATAAGAAAAACAGTGAGGTTTGTATCAAAGCTGTAGGTCAACTCCAACCTCACTTTCATTCAAAGGCCTCGTAACTGAGCATGGAACTGTAAAATGGTCTTTTTACAATGACTGCAATTCTCTCGTGCTCATTGGCTAATTTTTATTGTCAATAAGCAGACAGACACATATTTTTATAATTTATGCGATATTGACGTGGTGTTGGTCACAGTCGCTCCTATGTACTTATTAACATGGCAAAGGCCAAACATTTTTCTTATCCAGTTGATTTAGTTCCTATACGGGAGCAAAGAGTTTTTCACCGTCTGGGAGACTCTCAAATAATCCATAAGAAATGCCAGGAAAACCACCGATCTGTGGAATGGGCGGGAATTTATGTGTCTGTGCCCCGCCCACTTTCGCTTGTAAATAGTTCAAATTCTTGAGAGGTATTGTGTTCGACCATGGCAGAACTGAGCCTTGGTGGCTGTATAATCGTGGAAAAGCTCTCAGAGAAGACTTGAGAAGGAAGATTAGAAGACATAATCGGAATTGGGGAGATTTCACCACAGGTTTCTTTTTGGGAAGTTTTCTGCGATTGCCAAAGAAAACAGAGTTAAATTTTGAAAAGGTATGATTTCATGGTTGCGGGCATTCCGGTTCACCTAAGCCCGTGGGAAAGTGGGCAGGACAGGGACTCGGTGGTTTTTGAAGTAGTTTGATGTGACGTAGTAAATAGGCCACCATACAGAGATTCTAAAAGCTGACGTTTCGAGCGTTAGCCCAGGGCGCTTATAGGAATAAGGGGGCTTATGAAATAAGTGGAGGTTGCAAAAAGATTCTACCAGTCTCGGGATCATTTTGGAGTAATTTAAAGTTATTAAGAACGACCTTATGATACTTATTTCATTCAAACCCGACAAAAATGTAGGCAACTTTTTAGTTAGAAGAGCGCTCAAAACTAACGAGCAACCCGGCACTTTCAAATGTGCATGCTCGCGATGCAAAACTTGTCTTCTCATTCTTAACATTAGCAAGATATCGGGATCTAAGCGATCTGTTAAGATCATCAATCGTTTCACATGTACATGTACGTCCACAAATGTCATTTATTGCATAACCTGTACGTTATGCAATAAATTATACATTGGTGAGACAGGTAGACGACCGATTCCGAGAAGAATGACAAGGATGCATCTAAGTCAGTCGCTCGTCATTTTAATGTCCCTAACCACTCCAAAAAACACATGGCTATCTGTGGCCTTTCCTACATCTAGGTTATTAATAACAAAAGCTTTTCATTTAACTGTTTCGACTTTTCCTATTTTTCACGTTGCCATTTTACCACCCATAGCGTAGCTCCTACTGTACTATAAAAACTATAGACGTAACCCACAATTCCTCTATTCGCTCTGACGAAGGGCTAACGCTCGAAACGTCAGCTTTTAGAATCTCTGTATGGTGGCCAATTTACATTATCAACTCTTTTGATAAAACCAAATTTTTGTATACTATTTCCCTGCCAACGCAGCACCACAGTTTCTTTAGAAACTACCCCCTTCATTCATTTGATGTGATTTAGGTTTGAAGGAAATAATTTGATTGTTGCTTTAAAGGTTACAAACTTCAAAGCCTCACTGTTTTGACACACCTTTCTATTGTCTTCCTAAAGTTAACAGTTTCTTAACAAAAGTGATTTTAACAAATACAGAAACTGCTTAAACCAAGCAACTTAAAATCTGGTAATTGTTGATTTTGGTTAACTTTGAATGTGATGGGCAAAACCTGGGCATATCTCTTTTATTTTGCAGAATAACTGTGCCATGCATTGTAGTGAAAAATTCTTGAAAGTCATGCAGAGAGTTGGAGTTCGCTTACAGGAGGTACAAGTCATGCAAAATGAAGGAATCTTAGGATCACCAGATCCACCAAATTAACCTCTGAACATTGTTGAATTTAAGTCATCCTTCATTGAATTAAGTCATGAAAAAAGGAAAGGAAAGAAACTTTATTTAAGTGTCTCGTCTTCTAGTGCTGGAGCACTAATTATATTGGACACACTGTAAACTGAAATCAACAAATAACACAAATCAAATTAAATGTTGGTTTTTGAGGAGAGAGGAAAACCAGAGTACTCACAGAAAAGCCTCTTGGAGCAGAGTAGAGAACCAACAAACTCAACCCACATACCTGTATGACACCAAGTCTGGGAATCAAACCCAAGCCACATTGGTGGAAGGTGAGTGCTCTCACCACTACACCAGCCCTGCACCTTTTCATAGTGAAATTATGCAGGATTACACTGACTGTGGGACCTCATGATCAATGCCAATGAAAAACAGCATGCAAAACTCAGGTTCTCACTTATGGGATACCAGTAAAGACACTTTCAATGTTTTGCTGGTACAAGTTTCTCATACCTTCATTACAGCCTTTAACTTCACAGATCTCATTGTGGGTGTATGTGTAATCGAGAACATTACTACTGTTTGCATGGGAAACATGTATGGCGATTATTAGTTTGTCTTTGACAACGGTGGCTGCTCGCTTTTCTGTCAAATGAACCACCTGACCACATTTATTCAAAGCATAAAAGTAACCAGTTTCACTTTGTTTCTGTGGAGTAAATTTATCGTAACAAGAACTGAAAGGTGCTAGGCGAAAGGTGTCATTGAAAGATAGAGCTTCAGGGAATTAGCCATGACACTCAATCACTTCTTTTCTGCCTCTTGTAATTTTTCGTGCATTGGTGTGTAATTTATGTCCAAGGAATTTATATATTAATTAATTAAAATTTAATATTTGTCATTATTAATCAAGTTAAATGCCATAACATTGGATGGTTTAATAACAAATAGCACCATTGTCTGTTTGTCAGCAGCTTAGTACATGCATTTGTGCATACGTTCTGCATACGTTCTGCAATGATTCTATTATGCTCATTTTCATTGATGGTGAAGCATTAGTGTTGGCAGGAATAGAGGGTGATTTCTTGTCTTCAGGAGTGTTTTGGGGTACAGGTAGAGCATGTGACTCTAAGGAGGCTCAAAAAGGATTTTCTGCAGATAACATTGGGTTTCAAATGGAAAAGGATGAGAAAACACCTTTCAGTAGGAAAACTTGAAAGGAGGAAGAGGAGGTTTGGAAGGGTTGTCAGCTGAGAGCATGCATGTAATACTTTCACTGCTCATGAATCAAAATGGGTGATTGGACATCCCCGAAAACTGGAAATAAATTTTGTTTGAGATGTTGAGCAATACTGGTGTCTTGGTGACTGTAACGTTTTATGCCTTATTTTAAACGTTAAGGAGAGAGCGAGACGAATGCTAGTCTTACAATACTTTTAATTCAGATCGCATCTACATGTATGTCGAGCAGTGCAACAAGATCACATTTTTGATAATCATTCATGTCAAATCATAACAAGAGTCTATTACAAGAATAAGAATGTCACACAATGTCACAATGCAGTATCATTACAGTGACCTACACTGATTTTTGCCTATGAGTAAGATTTGCTTTTTCTCATTGAAAGACAAATCCAATGGGAAACCCACAGTCTGTTTCCTGTGGAAAAACCTTTCAAACTTCCTTAATTCAAAGGAGGAAATCCCCAGTCTCCACTGTTTTTTGCAGTGAGATGGAGGCTTGCCTTCCTTGTCTCATGGCTCGGTTTCCAGGATTTTCCAGGATTTTCCAGCCACGGAAGAGGTCTGGCTGCTCCTGATAATTTATGGAGGAATCATAAAAGCTATCCAGCAAGTTCTAATGAAGTATTTCCTAAAAACTGCCTCCTTTCTATACACAGTTTTCCAGTCACAAGTCATAAATTTTTTCATAGCTATTTTCTATGGTTTGTTCTATTGTTTGTCTGTTTATGCAAAAGCAACTCAATTCCAACATTACAAAGACTAGGTTATAATGACCTCTATTACACTTTACAAGAAAAATTAGGATTTATTTAGGGTTTAATAATATCTCTTTTGCTTTGATACAATATATACAGTACAAAATTACAATTAGTAAAGAGAACATTATTTTTAACAAACACCTGAAACTGAATAATTGAAATAGGAGTCTACTTTACTTTGTGGATTTAGTTAATGAAGGATATAAAAAAATGTGTTGACATTCTACTTATCAAAAATAAGAAAAGGCCTTGACTTTAAAAATTCCAGCTTCATTAATGAAGGGCCAAAAAAATAAGGTGTTAAGTCAAACTAACAAACAATTCACCCAATCTTGTTACCTCTTTTTGAAGTCATTTTGGATGAAAGGATAAAAGCCAACTAAGATAATAATATTATTGACCCCTTCCAACTACTTTTGTCAATGGCATTATCTTTCAGGCCTTTCTCGTCCCTAAGACTAGAGTCTTTTGGTACCAAGGCAAGGATAACAAAGTCAGACTGGTTTAACCAGGAAGTCACAAAATCATAGACTAGAGAATTTGAGAAAAAGTTGCTCTCAGTTTTTACAAGAAGTGTCAGACATTCACTGCCTCAGCATGTATTTTAGGAACCAGCCAAAGGTTATGCTGTGAAGAAATGTAGTCTAGCCTCTGGGAACAAGAGGTTCTAAAAGATCAAAGAGAAGGCTTGGTACTCTGAGGTGTAGAAACATGGAGGCCTTAACCTTTTTTTTTTTTCTAACAGTGGCACTTACAGATTTTAATCTGTCTAATGCTAAATGATTTTACAGGTCCATGGGCAACCCTTTGGGGATGAAAGGATTTACTACATCTACTAGGTCCATTCAAACACCACGTCCCCTTTAATTAATTTAACCCATTGCCTCTTCTGAGCAGCATTTGCAGATTTTACTGTCTAATTCAAGATGATTTTACTCATCTATGCAAAACCCTCAGGGATGGAAAAGTAAAAGGTTCAATGGACACTATCAACCTACCCCTCCATCAAAATTGCCCTACTATGGGTTACACCACAGCTATCCCAACTTTCTGAAAGAACAGGCTACCCATTTATCCTGAACAACACTTAGATTGCTGCATCTGTGGCACAGCTGGAGAATAGCTTTCGTCAGTTCGATACTTGTGGGAGCACTCCACCATGTAATTGTTATGTGATTCTGACTGACAGCTTGAGGAGAACTCTAAAGGTGAACTTTGTAGAGCCAGGCAGTCCTGCAAGTCAGGCTTTTTACTCTCACCAGAAACACTTAGGATAGCTTGTACAAGAAGCTGCATTGATTCATCTGGAATACAATCAATGGGCATAAGAGTGAGAATCACATTCTGATTTTCCTTGGACAATAGAAGAATGGAGGAGGGGACTCTTCCATACTGTGAGCTGTGGATTGAAGTAAAGTCTCCCCAGAAGAAGTAAATTAATTCCTGCCAAACGACCAGCAACTAACTTGTCATATTTCTCTTGAATGCATTACTACCACTAAGTCGGCCACAGCCAAGCCACCCTCCTCACCAGCTTTCACCTGATGGGGGAGCCGGTTTAGTCACTGACTACCCCAACCATGCAGCAGGTTGTAATGAGTTACATGGTACCAGTAACACAGCACCTCTCACCTATGCAATATCAATGGTTGCCTTTAAGTTAACACATTTGGATTGTGTGAAGTCATATGACATTGTTGAGACCACAGACTGGTGACACTGCCTAAGGAGGACCTAGATTGAGATGAAATCCCTAGCATCAAATTGCCCTCTGGGCAAGCTGTAAGTTCATCTTACTAGCCCAAGTCTCCAAGGAGCTAGCCTAAAATATTTTTAGTTTGAATTAAATGCAAACGCGCGTGGCATGCTGCATGGCTTAAAAAAAATTGTTCAAATTTGAAGATCAATCGAAAATAACCAACAACAACTAAAAATCTATGGTGTAGTAACATTTTATTAAAAACACTATTAACGCAAGCTGCAAAGTAAACAAAGTTATTTCAAAAAGCAACCAACAATACCGCGCTCATGTTCAATAGGCCATTTCCAAGTTCATGTCTGCCTCCTCTTCAAAGCGAGTCTAAGTGCGAAGTTTTTGTGATGGTAATTAGTTCTACTTTACATATGAATGAATTCAAAACTCATTTTCATAAGAAAAACTTTGCACTTACTGACTCGTTTTGAAAAGGAGGCAGACACGGAAAAGGCCTATTGATGCCTGCCAATCGGGCAACACACGAAGAGAGGCAAAGCCCAAAACGTTCGTTGCACCCTGGATCAGAAACCAGGCTCCCACCCCCTTGACGAGATCTGGCAATTCAATGGGTAGAGCATCCAACTAGTGTTGGGGGGGGGGGGGGGGGGGGGTCATATGCATGCATGCATCCTGCCTGGGACTCTGATTTTTGAGAATTCATTTTGTCCTTTGCCAAGCAACTAGCTAATGAAATGATCAGATGTTTGCTACAAGCAAAGTAAGATGAAAACCAAAACCTGGGGCCTCTGTCTCAACCAAATTAAAACAACAACAAAGACCTACACAGCATAACTCCATAGCAAGACTGGGTATTTTGTCTTTTGTTTGCCGTCTACAGTACTGGTCGTGGCATTTCATGCAATCATCGGCAAGTTTGGACTCTGTGCCCATGTATAAAAGCTAAACAGGGACCACAATTTCGGATAAAGATAATGAAAAAAATGGTAAATGGCTTTGTTTTTACTTGAAGTGCATTTAACTATTGAGCTGGTGAACAGGCCCTCCACTCAAAAAAGTGAGAAAAACATTTAAACTTAAGCGAATAACAAATAATAATAATAATAATAATAATAATAATAATAATAATAATACATGCAATTAAGAACCCCAAGTGGCAGGAAACAACAAGTTGGATAATGGACTTTGGGACCATTGACTCAGAGACAGATTCCGCCTTGGGTCTGAGCAGGATTTGAGCATGGTGCAACCACATGCAAATCCAACACCCTAACTACTGGGCCAGGCTTGCCTCCTTCAAGGTCTTCTCTTTCCGCTTTCAACTAAAGTACTGTAATGTAGTCCACTCACCAATATTTTTATCTTCTTTTGCTGATGTTGGTAACCTGAAATGAAATTGCAAATTGTTTAATATGCAGTAAAAGATGAAGCATTTTTTAAAATTTATGGGAAAGTTGACACAGTTTTATATATGGGTGTATCTCCCAACCATCGTTGTCTTTAATTTACATGTAGTGTTTGTCTTTCTGAAGTTTCTGAGTATCATTAAAAGCACTCTAACTGATCAGTTATACATGTAGCAAGGATTTTAAAAGTAAGTTTAAGTATTTAAAATCATCATTAAGGAGCCCTTAATGCCATGAAGCTTTATGTGGGGAAGGTACAATCAACTAACTTAGATTAATAATTCACATTCCCTCAGTAATAATAATTTATTTTAGTATAAATACACAGGTGATTATACAAAATCGCGTGCTCTCATTGGCTCGCTATCTCGGATTATCAGCCGATAATCACCTTGACGGACAAAATGGCTGCCAGTAGTCGTTTTGCCACTGTAAGTTGAAGATGATTTCGCGTTGAAAGGTTTTTTTCTCTTTTTTGAAATAATCACCTGTGTATTTATACTAAAACAATTATTCGCCTTCGCCGAATAATTGTTAAATAATGATCAAATCAGAGGCCACAATCAGATGGGTGCAATTCTTAGCCTATGATTGGAAAGTTGTGCTCAAGAAATTTGAATTAACTCGATGTGGAAAGGTGGTCACCCTTTTTAGGTAAATCAAATGTTACAGAGCAGACATGGCATAGACAAACAAAAGCATAGTAATTGATGTACCAGGCTACAGACTGTAATTTTGGGATCCTGCTGTATATAATAATTGGATGATACACATACCAACCAATAAACCCATGCTCTTGGCAAAATTGGTTCAACTTGTTCTCATCATATGGGTAATCCTCCAGATCACACTGAAAGAGATGATTTTCTGAACTTAAGACATTATAAACCCACTTCACTGCTGTCAGGTAGTCACATTCCCAGCCAGGATAGTTCCAAAACCCATATTACTGGCAAGGAAAAATATTATTATTCGCACATACAGTATTTTCAAATGTGTCAGGGCACAACACTTATGGAAGGGGACATTGGGTTTGCCCAATACTGCATTTCCGCATCAAAAATTGGCAAATACTGAAATACTGCGTTCAAAAACAGTTGAATGTCTAATAAAGATTCTGTGACAGAAGCAAAAGCTTGCTGTCACAAGAAACTGTTGAGCCCTGAACTTAATAAGATGTTCATGTCTCATAACTTTTAATTTCCTTAGCTACTGGGTGAGGGTTCTGGATAAAAAAAAGTCAGCTTTTTTTGTAATAAAAATAACAGCATCTCACTTTGTTTGCTAGTAGAAGAACTGGAATTGGTTTTTCATTGGTCAACATCACCTTTTGATTGACATCCCAATGCCACTGTAAAAATACATGTACAATAAGCCAAATTACATCAACCCCATTTGTATTGTTTTAGACTTACTATAAATAGAGCACAGACAGTTATTACAGTTATTTGTTCCTCGTAATGTAAAACAAAATAGATTTCATGCTGCCATGCTTGCATCCTTTAGATACTATACATACCGGTAGATCATACATGTATAAGTAAGTTGAATGAGTTACCATGCACCAGTGTGGGAGGTTGTGAGTTCAACTCCGGCCAGACCAATATTCTGGGTCTTACAATACCGGTAACTCAGGAGAAAGTGCTGCCTTTGTCAATTTACACCCTGAAATGGTTAGACTTTCAAGTCTTCACAGATAAGGACTATAAACCATAACCCCTCATTTCACAACCCTTTGCAAGGCTGCCCCCTAACGGTTGCCTGGGGCAAATTATTTGCGAGCGCGGGCGACCAAATTTCTGAACAAGTAGCCCAAATGGGCGCCTTACTTGATTCATCCTCCCTTTCTCATAAATTTGATCCCAGCTAGAATTAATTAATTCTGGGCTCTTTTAAAAGTGAGTTGGGCTACTAGCTTTTAATGTTGGAAGCCCGAAGGGCTCCCAGAAGATTTTCTTAGGCAGCAGCCTTGCCTTGTTCAAAAAAACTCCATGGAACATTAATTTCGAACAGATCACACTGTCGCTGATTAAAAAGAACAACCTCTGTCATTGAAACAACCGTCATCTGTCATTGAAACAACCGACACAATTCTTAACGCTATTGATAAAAAGAAGTTAACTGCTGTTGTACTCTTAGATATGACCAAAGCCTTTGATAGTGTCAATCACGAGACATTAATTTTAAAATTGCAAGATGTCAGAACCTCCAGTCATACTCTCCAATGGTTTCGCAGTTACCTAAGCAACAGGAAACAAGTAGTACGAATCCACTCAACGCTGTCTGAGCCTTTGCCTGTGACCAGTGGTGTACCTCAAGGGAGTTTTTTTGGGGTCAGTACTATTTAGCATATATACGAATGATCTTTCCTCAATACCACAGAAATGCAGCACCCAGAGTTACGTAGATGATACGAAACTCATTACTTCCTTTCAACTAAAAGACAACCTGGATGCAATTACTGATTTGAAAGACAATCTGTTTAAAATAGGAGAATGGTGCTCCAATAACCTCTTGTTACTTAATCCTAGCAAAACCAAGTTAATGATATTTGGCAGCAAGCAAATGCGTGCAAAATTGCAATTTCACTCCCTTCCCTTTATGGGAAAGGACATCATGCCTTCAGACACTGACACTGATTTTGGATTCTAATTTAACTTACGATGAACACATAATTAAAACGGCTTCTTCTTGCATGTCCTGCCTCGGCCAAATAAACCGCGTCAAGCATGTTTTAAACAAACGTACACTCCTGACGATTATCAACTCTTTAGTTTTTAGTAAATTATTTTATTGTTCCAATGTATGGGCAAACACATCGAAGTGTAATATTAACAACCTGCAGGCTGTGCAAAACTTCGCCTGCCGCATTGTGAGCGGCGCGCGTAAATATGACCATATTACGCCTATTCGTAAAGAGCTCAATTGGCTACCTGTGGCAAACCAGTTATATTACCGAAGCGCTATAATGGCCTTTAAATGTATGACGGGCCACTCCCCTGAATATCTGTCTTCAAAATTTTTAAAGCGAGCCGAGGTGAGCGGTCGTAGCACCAGAACCTCGCAATTGTTGAACATTCCACTTTATAAAACCGCTAGCAGCCAAAGAACCTTTTATTATAGAATAGTTAATTTATGGAACTCTTAAGATTATTCTTTTAAACTGTGTGATTCAGTCACTGTTTTTAAAAATCACCTGAGGACCAAATTACTTAAAGAACTGTAATTTAATACATGTACTTATATATTTTAACAATTTTTAAAATTTTATCTTTTATCTTTTAATTGTAAATAGGAATATATTTGTGTTAATATTGTCTTTGAAAAGCCCCTTGGGGAAAGTCAATAAAGTATGTATGTATGTATGTATGTATGTATGTATGTATGTATGTATGTATGTATGTATGTATGTAACCTCGTTCCCAGGGTCTCTCTTCTCTGCCTCCATTAATTAACGACAATGGAGGCAGGAGGAGGTTGTGAAAAGGGTTTTGTTCTGGTCTGATTGAATGCCGCAAGTTCATTTAGCCTTACATGGCTATTACATGTTACCCTCATAAAAATAAAGACTTAACACCAATTTATCTGGCTGCCATGTTTTTTCCTTCACCTCATTTCAACATCAATTCAATCTAATTTCCACTTAGAGAAGAGACAAGAAAACATGAAAATTATAGAATTTGAGAAATAGATACTTGATATATTATAAAGCTCCCAGTTAATCATCCAATTAACATTCCAACACTATACCTTAAGAACTGCTTCAAATGTAGCAGGTCTGTCAAAACAAACAATAAATTATTGAGCAGTTTTCAATATATAGCATGCTAGACAAGTGTAAAACCATGCAATTTGTATAAATTTATAAATCATGGCAAAACATAAAAGAAGAATTAACAATCATATGAGCAGATAACATTGCATCACAATGTAAAATGCATACAACTGGTGCTATATAATATAAGCACAGTGAAATGAGTCTTAATTAACAAATGGCCCTTAATTCTCTGATAGGCTAAAAATGGGGAGAAATTTTTTAAGCCAATCACTTAAAGTGCGTTTTAAAGCAAATTGTTAATTGCAAAGCCAACCCTATTTGTGTAAACTTACCATAAGAAATTCAATTAAAGAAAACTAACTTGCAAAAAAAGACGCTGTCCTGAAGGATCAATAATATTAACTAGTGAAACTAATTAAAATTAAATTTTCAGTTACCTTGTGAGATCAAACACAATAATGGCAGCAATTCTGAAAATTAAAAATGTTGTACTCCATGTTACATTCATTTTGTTGCAAGGCAATATTTTTGATAGGTAGCAGAGCTCTAGATCGAATCAATTCAGAATGATGTTGAAATGGACAAGTACTTACGCATATTTATAGTACACTCTTGTCATGTGACCAAATCTTTCATGACCAGCAACATCCCTTAATGAAAGAAATTACTTTGAGATAAAAAAAATGCATCAAAATGATGGGCACTTTCAGAACTTTATCCTGACTCCTTTTGTTACAAAGATTGAAATATGAACTTGAAGTAATATTATTTAATATTGCTGTTAAAGCATCGCCATACAAATTAACCAATTTAAGTGAATACTTATTTGGACATAAAGTTGACCCGGCTGCCCAATATATAGCCAACTCAGTTTTCTAGATTTAAAATAAACTCTTTCTGACAAGCAATTTAGTTTAAATTTTGAAAATAAACCTTTGTTTAGTTGTATTTTCAAAATATAAAACAAATTAAATATTAAATTCACATTTCTACATTTTATAGAGGAAAAAATGACTTCAACTTTTTCACCCAACCTTTATATAAAATTGGAAAATGTTTATTACCTTCCTAGCTCATTTTAGCATTCTTCAGTGTTGTATACTTGGTTCCAAATTTCTTTAGGTGGTTTTACCTTTCTAACTTCCTTTCATTTTAATGGCATTTTTTTTGCTTGATAAAACAACCTATTATTTTGTAGTCTAGCAAATGGAATATTTTGTTAAGCACTGTGACCCAAATGGATTGAATTCCAAGCCAAATCTGAAACCTATCTGTTTAATATGCACTTTGTATTTCATCTGAAAGATTGAGGAGCTAGAGTAGAAAATGGAATAATATTATATTATTCATTTTACTGGGTAAGGATGGGATCATGATATCTTGAGACACATAATAGACGTTGGATTATGCTCCTTTTAAGAGATCAGATGAACATCAACATTAATACAGTCATGTAGATCAAGCTGAAATGCTTATGCATCAGCTGTTACAAACAAAGTTTATTTGACTTACGATCAGATATTAGTTCACTCACCAAAGCTGCAAATTTATCTTTGTCGTTTCATCCCAGTAAATAACTTTCAAAGCAAAGTCCACTCCGATGGTCAATTTATAATTTGGTGAAAAATACCCTGGAACACATGTACAAGACATTTTGACTGATCAATCCAATGCATATAATATTTGAATTAAAGATCACTTATTATTTTGTGTCAAATTGTGTGGTCATGACTTACAGATAACCTGAATAATTTGTTTTGCTTTACACAGTTCCCCCAATCGGTTTTAAATGCTAAATACACCTAAACCACTGATCCTTACCAAATCTAACAATGGACCAAACTCCAAAAACTACACTTCCAACTGAAACTGATCACAAATTAGTGAAAGGACTTAAGTTAATGCAAACTGGTCTGGTGAAACAACTTATACCATGAACTATGTGATTCTTTGACAATATGACCAAAAATTATCATTGGGGTCAATACGTCAAAGAGTGATTGAGATTCCACACTTTGGCAAAGCATGATATTCAGACACATGATTTTAGTTATATTTAACGTCCACAAATGATATTTCAATTATATTATTAGTTATCGGCAAGTGAATCTCAAGGTTTTGATTGGGTGAAAGAGTCCTTCTCTAAAACAGCTTCTCTGTATTTTAATTCCCTTACAATACTCAGATGTCCCTAGAGTATGATCACAGGGTCTGTATCAGCAAAACAAACAACAAACTATGTCAAAGTGAAGATGCCTTTTTGCTGTAGTTTACTCTCCATGTGCATGTTACTAATTCAAAAACAACTTGAATAAATAGTAAGACAAGAAAAGGGAAAAAATAGGAAATCCAATATGATGTCCTTCTGGTAAAGAAAGGCATCAATATAGTAGAAAAATAGATCTAAAGAGTACACATATGGCACAAAACACACTGAATGGAAGATACATGTAAATATTATGTTAAACTGATTAAAATGTTTAATTTTTAATGACACTTGTACACAAAAACTTAAAAGACTTTTGAACTTAATAACTTTACACATTTAAGTATGTGTATTAACAGCAATTTGGGATATGTACGTCTAGCTAAAAACGTTTAATATTGAGAAGGAACATTTTTACTAAGTGTTGTTAACTAAATTTTACAAAGGGTTCAGGATATGACTGACTATTAGCATGATTACCGCTGCAAATACAGTACAAGATTTGAATTTTATGCATACATGTACACTATGCATTGTGATATTAGGTTTCAAGCATGTGTCCTCAAAATGGAAAACTTAAAGTACTTGTAGTTGTAGTGGTATTTCTCCAACATTAAGGTTGGAATTGTGCATTACACAATGTCACCAAATATCACAAATTCTTCTTATAATAATTATTATTATTTACGCAACTCTGTCAGAAATCTACTATGGAATCTCTGGAATGCCCGTGCTCTCAGCTAATCAACTAATGCAGACATTGAAAGAAGTGAGTGCAAAATATTTTCAAAGTGGTTGTAATGGTTTTTTTAAAAAAAAAATATAGTAGATTACTGTGTAAAATGAATCATTAGAAAACATACGTTATTATTAGTGGTATTGTTGTTGTTGTTATTATTTAACAATTATTCGCCGAAGGCGAAGTGATTATCGGTGAATATTCACCGAGACGAAGTCGAATATTCACCGATAATCACTGAGCCTGAGGCGAATAATTGTTTTAGTATAAATACACAGGTGATTATTTCAAAAAAGAGAGAAAAAAAAACATTTCAACGCAAAAATCATCCTCACTTACAGTGGCAAAACGACTACTGGCAGCCATTTTGTCCGTTGAGGTGATTATCGGCTGATAATCTGAGATAGCGAGCCAATGAGAGCGCGCGATTTTGTATAATCACCTGTGTATTTATACTAATAATAATTATTATAGTAATTGTAAATAAGCACTTGCAAGATGTCAACACCGATTATACTCTCAAGACAGCGAGTTAGATCCTCTTAGACTAGTAAACCAACGGTCTCCTGAGATCTGTCTCCATTTACTGGTCTTACACTGTAATAATAATAATAATAATAATAATAATAATAATAATAATAATAATAATAATAATAACAATAATAATAATTATTATCATCATCATCATCATCATCATCATCATCATCATCATCATCATCATCATCATTATTATTGTTTTTTAACACAGCTTTCGCAGGAATAACAGAGACATCAGGCCACTTCCTGTGACCTCAGATGACCTCCAGTTCATCTCACGTCCCAATGCCTTAAGTCAGTCCCTTTCCAGGACTCCTCATAGAATCTGTTCAGATCCCAGTACATATGCTTTTTGCTTATTGGTATCATCATCATTATCATAATCATTGCAAGACTACTCAAGTCTGTATGTATGTATGTATAATATATGAAATGAACATATAACGGTGGAAATTGAAATACAAGAGAGTTGGAGATCAAAGCAGTTGTGAAGAAAGACTGATAAAATGGGGCTCTTATCCATTTGCACAGCATTTAGTGCTCTACCATCTGAGCTATCAAGCCAACTGATAGCTGTAGCGATAAGCGGTAGCGTAAGAGGTTAAAAGGCCTTTCCAGGCTCATACCTAGAGCTTTTGTTAATTCACCACAGACTCACCAACAACGAATATGGGGAAGCACTTGAAACGGAAGTGGAAACTGGGTACTGCGGTTTACACGCAGATGACCGTACCGGTATTATGCGGAAATAGAGCTTTCCTGTTTTATTATGGCGGCATCGTTTTACGAACAATGCTCATAGAAATAAACGCTATTCAGTTGCAAATAAGAAAAAGGTAACTTGTTCAGCAGCCAAAAAGTTTGAAGGTAACGTAAGTCGATCCCTTTATAATTATAATTAAGCTTAACTGTGAGTCACGAGTTCACTTACCTAGTAGACAATTAAAAGTTAACATTGAACTTGTTACAATGTTAAAACCACTCTTACCTTCAGTGTAACGACGAATGATCGACGTCTTGAGTTAACGAACAAAAGCACAAAAAGAAAAAACTTCAATATTCCATATTTAAAACGCAACTTCAGATAAAACCGAAAGTGCTGAAAATCTGCAATTTGACGGGAGCAACGAGAAAACTGCTTACCTTCCCTGGAAAGGAAATGAAAAAGATATTAAGTCCATTGTAAATAAGAATTTAAACGCTAAAGGAAGGCAAATACGCTCACCTACTCCGTATTCTCCAATAACAAGTACTTTGTACAAATGCTCTTTGGCTTCCATTACTTAACGGTGGAGGAGAGAACGCGCAGGGACTCATACTAGCCGGGATACGGGAACCTGCGGGACAGAGGAAAAAGGGCTAAAAAGGCTAACACTCATTTTTATTTGTAGCAAAACAACAAATTTCCCAAAGTTATTTCTGTTGTAGAAAGAACATATAATGTGTAATTGGAAGGAAAACTAACAGGAAACGACTCCCATGCCTTCGTATAAGAAAATATCGATATATTTAAAGATATCTGTGGGGTCTTTTTCGTCTCGTCTATATTCAGAACTTAAATGTTGTACTGTGTCATTAAATTAAGCAGCAGGAAGGTGTTCCCAGGATGCACAAACAACTCGTTTCCTTTTTGAGGGAAATATAATTAAATATTCAGTTTTCCATATGCAAATTGCAGGATGCGAAATGTTTTTATTTTCGCCGTTAAAACAAGCCTCGAGGCATAACTACAACCCTTCGTCACTTCGCAAACTTTTAGACGGAAAACGTGGTACATTTTCTGTACCAGGGTAAGTTCTGATTACAGCTTACAGTTAAAGAAAACAAATTATGAAGTGAAAAAAGAATTGCCAGTTTCTATCGGTAGATTTTTTATTGAAGAGGATTAAGCACAGCGACAACTGAATACTTACGAGTAAATCAATTCAAAATTTGTCCTTCTATAACAAGAGGGCTTATCATTACGTGTGCAACCCATAATTAACGAAAAGGCTTTTTGTTGATATGTTGATCCAGTATAATCACAAATCTTCAACTGACTCCATCGTGATTTATCGCTTAAGTACAGTATATTAGGATGATACAATAAACCCATGTTGATTAACACAAGGAATTGCGGTAACTTTCTTGAAGTAAATACATCAAATTTTGTTAGAGTTTTATTTTTCGTTGAGTTCCGCATTTGTGTGAACTCTGTGCAAATAAAACTTCACACGCATGTCGCAGTCCGACTTGAAAGATAATTGCGTAATCCTCGGGAAAGATCCAAAGCGTTTTCGCAAAAAGTAATTAAATTAAATGACACATCTTGCGTTTATTTACTAAGTCGACAAAAAGTTATTGCCCTTAGGTCAGAACTGAATAAGTTCGAAGACGTAGAAGCTCAGTTTTTGAAGCCGTCAGAGTTAAATTTGAAGTTTTGTTTGCCAAGGGGTTTCGGTTCAACACCGCTGTAAATGTTGACTGAATGGTTGTGGTCGCATTAGGGAGTTAACACTGGTTTTAAATCAAGTTCTATTGTTCAGTGTTCCCCTAGGGATTCAAGAGTAGTGTCAACAATTGTGTTACACTGTGTTTCTCTCAAGTGTGATCGCAACCAATGTTTGTTTTCAGTAACGGACCCGCTATCACTGTCTTATTCCATAGAACCTTCGAATTCACCGGCCCGTTTCTCGAAAGTCCCGATAACTTTTCGGGGCCCGAAAAGCGATTTACGGAACTGCCTTCCGCTTGTTTCATAAGCTGGTCTTTTAACACCTTTTCAAGATAACAAAAAGCAATATGATATTAAAGTAGCTCTAATTAGTCTAGATTAACATTAGAAAAGCACAAGTCACCGACAGACTCGCTTCCATTCTTAGGTCAGGTAACTTAGCTATAGCTGTAAAATGGTCTATTACTAGTGAGATTGTCTACAGTTTCCCTAGCTGTTCATGCTCCCAATATCTCTAAAAGCTTCCAAAAGTAAAAACATAGCATAAAGATCTGAATAAATAAAGATGCCAACCAATTCAATAAGGATTCGCAGCAGAGTTGAATTTGAGAGAGATGTATATACTGATAGATATATATTAATTTGAAGTGCGGACTTTAGACCAAAAATAGAAATGATCACCGCACTTTCTGGACAATTTAAGCAATTGCCTCTTTCGTTCAAAAAAGTGCGAGAACAAATGAGCCCAACAAATCTCCCAACTGAATGGCTTCATAGCTCACCAGTTGGTAGAGCATTGCACTGGCATCGCAGAGGTCATTGTTTCGAATCCCATTGGAATTGAACCACCTGCGTTTTTCAGCTGCTAAAAGAGACACTTGCTTAAATTGTCCAGCATTTCTCTATCGTAGAGTTGAACTTTTTTTACGGTTTTCCAGGGAATGGTGAGTCAACAATTAATATTGGATCATGCTCAACCAACAAATTTGTGGCCAGGGGCCTGTTTCTCGAAAGTCCCGAGAACTGAACTTTTCGGGCCCGAAAAGCCAGTCGTCAAACTGCAATCTGCTTGTTTTTAAAAGCTGATCATTTAACTTGTTTTTAATGAAAGAAAAACTAGTAAGAGGATTGCGAAGTTTGATGGCTTGGAACCTCGGCGTTGCGAAGATATAAAGGGAATTGTGGCACCCGAAATCGAAATAGGCCCGAAAACTTTCGGGACTTTTGAGAAACAGGCCACTGGCCTTAAGTTTTTGTGCTTATTAAGTTTCAGGTAAAGTAATGGAGGACCTTAAGAATAAAGCTGTATTAGTGGTGGCTCTTTTACTCGGATGCGCTGGGCTTGGAGCAGGTATGCAACACTGATCATTTTAACCGTCACGGTGGTAATCTACTTCTGAACAGAGAGAAGTGAACGATGGTGAATTGCAACAGTGGACGGCATAGGTGCAATGCGTTGGCCGTCCAAGTTTTTAAGGCCGGGACACACTAGGCGATAAGTCGCTGCGACACGTCGCGGGGACAAGTCGCCGCAACAAATCGCCTTGTGTGACACGGTTAATTTCATGAAAATCATTGTCGCTGCGGCAGAATTTTGTCGCCGCGATCAGTCGCACGAATTCAAACCAGTTTGAATTCGTGCGACTAGTCGCAGCGACAAAATTAGCGAAAGCAGCGTTGTCGCATCGTGTGTACACTTCCCGCAACAAGTCGCTGCGACAAAATATAAATGAACCAATGAGAGAGCGTCATATGGTCAGCCATATTGAATTAGAAAACTAGTTCACATTCCCCCTCATACGAGATCACTGCGTGTGCTCCGAACAGGCGTCGTGTCGCAGCGACTTGTTTTGCAAGTAGTACACATGGAGCAACTTGCCGCAGAGACATGTCGCTGCGACTTGTCGCCTAGTGTGTCCCGGCCTTTATACAACAGACGCATAACTCGTCTGGGACGATCTTGGGCAAACATTTTTTCTGCGTCTGTTAAATTCGTCTAGTATAAAGCCGGGCACAAAACGAATTATGCTTCTGGACGAAGTATTCACTTCAGTGCGTCTTCAGAGACGCACTGGGGAGCTTTAGCAACGACAACGGCGACGGCAACGAGAACGTCACAAATATGCATATTCAGTGGGCAAAAACAATAGCTTTGCACGCCCCGCACGTGCGTTTTTCATTTTTGTCCATTTCTTTGCCGTCGTCAGCAAAGCAACAACGTGAATTGTTATACCTCCCAACTCAAATACGTTTTCTGATTGGAGGAGAACGTGTCACGTGTCATTGGTCAAAACTTCATGACGCCCTAGGGCGAACAAAACTTCATGACGCCCCCTAGGGCAACAACAACTTGAACTTTCGACTCACACGTGATCAGGTCGTGCACCTTTGAAACGGCTGCAAATCTGTACGCCAGCCGACGTCAAGCAAATAATTTTTATCTGTGTATTGTTCTATTTTGAGTTGGGAGGTATAAGAAAACACTTAATGACTGGCCCCTCGGGAAACACTGAGTTTTGTTTCCCCTCGACCTCAATGTTTCCCTCGGCTTCGCCTCGGGGAACATTGAGGGTCTCGGGGAAACAAAACTCACTGTTTCCCTTGGGGCCAGTCATTAAGTGCTTAATAACCAAGTTTGAAGTGTTATGGAGAACGTTAGCACTTGGAGATAAATTTTCATTTTTCTCCCCTAAATTAAGTGCCGCTAATACCGGTTTCATTCCTGAGGGACTGCCACACCTTTGTCTTATTAAAAAGCTTGGAACAGTTGCGAAGTGATCGCAAGAACGTGAGTTTATGTTTTTACAAGACGTTCTCGTTGCCGTTCCCGTCGTCGTTGCTAAAGCTCCCTATTAAACTGGTTAATTCGTCCAGACGCATCATGCGTCTTAGGCCCGTTTTAAACGTCGCGTTTCACATGCGGCCAAATCTAATGCAAGTGAGCAAAAACAATAGATTTTTCTCAATTGCATTAGATTCGGCACATGTGAAATGCAACGTTTACAACGGGCCTTATGTAGTTCGTCCCATCTTTACACCAGACCGACTAGACGGATCGATAACACGAGAGACGCATAATTCGTCTGAACGGATTATGCGTCTCCAGTAAAACAACGGTCATTGTCAACCAGTTGCTTCATAGCCTCCTTTGCAGCCGTTTTTTTTAAAAGGCTTTTCGCTTAAGTTTCTCGTTGGGTGCCCTTGTTCTCTGTTCATCATGATAGGCGAGGAAGAACGATATGCGAGTTTTGACGTGTAATTTCATTCTCTTTGTCAAAATTGATTCCAGCTTATTACATCTGGGTGTGGAGATGCCAGCTGCATAGCAAGTGTTTCTACAGCATGGATCCGCAAATTTTCGATGTTTAACTGAAGTGAGAATAAGAAAATAAAAGAACTGTCCAACCATTTTTTCCCCTAAATTAAGCTCCGTTACGACCAATGTCATTTTTGAGGAACTACCACACCTTTGTCACATTAAAAAGGTTGAAATAGTCACGAATTGATTACAATGACGTGAATTTATGTTTTGAGATGACTCTCTCGTTGCCGTGGATTTTAAGAAACGACAACGGCTACCGCAACGACAACGCCAAAAAGCAGTAATATTATTGGTTGAAAAAACCAAAATGATCGTGCTACACGTGCGGCACGCATTTGTGAACATTTCTCTCCCGTACTCGTCAAAACTACTACGTGAAATTACCAAATTTGAGGTTTTGACGACAACGTGGACAAACTACAGTGAATGTTTTAGTCTCGCTCTTTACTTCAAATCCGACCGTACCAATCCAGTTATAGGACACTTCGTACATATTGTATAATATAAACAAGATTGAATAATCCCGAAACACTTAGAATAGCTCAAACGTATATTTTGAATTGACGTTTTCGTCCCCGTAGCCGTCGTGGTTTCTTAAACTCCCTATTGCTTAAGGACGGCGCCTATTATTGTTATTGCGCATACGTTCTGCGCCTCTCGAGATACTCGGATTTCCTATGGGTTGTGTTTATTCATACAGGGATATTTTTACGCGGTTTAAAACTATCCGGAGAAAGTAGATCTTAGTAAGTACTCTTAAAATCCAAAAACAAAATTGGGGGTAACCATGCATTTTTGAGAGATAATTAAGCTTCAATTTCAGAAAGAACGCCATACATTGCTTTGTATTTGAAAGCTTTTTACAAATATCATTCATCAATTATCTTTAAAAATGCGTTGTTACCCCCACTTTTTTTTTTTTGATTTCAATAACACTTGTTAAGATCTACATTTTCTGCATAATCATGAACCGGGGCAAAAATACCTTTGAGACAGTGGGCACCGTCCTTAACGGCTCTCTAATCCGCAAAGACCTCCTGGCGGCAGTTAAAGGAACTGAATAGGGAGATGCGACGTTTTTGAGCCACGGAGCTTGCGGGAATGAACTGTTTTCCTTGATAACTTTCCTTGACTGACCACCACCACTTTTCGCTATTAGAGCCGGACGATTAGTTGAAAAATCTTGGAAGGACTAATGTCTCGGCATGCGAAAATTTCACTTCCGGTACTCGTCCGTGGCTTATAAACGTCCGATGCTCAAGCTCTTTAATCTCTAAGCCTTATTTTACACTTTTAAGCATCGATCGACAATTAAACTCTCAAACATTGTGCTGCAGGACAGACCTCTCTGGCCACTTCGCCCGTCACAACACAAGCAGGACCCTCACGGTCTGTTTCAAACCACACAGCGACGCTGAATTTGCCTGGAGCCTCTATCACAATACAATCCACTCACTCTTCGGCTGTAATTCTGACCCAGTCTTCATCGACAGTCAGCATTAGCAGCAGTGTAATGGGCGACCGTTCAACTCCTCCTTCACCGAGTGAGTGCATCTCAAGTCGTTAATTTTGGGAATTGTTTTTGGATGGGACGGGAATAAGGGGGCCTGGAGGGTGAGTTGTGGGAGGGGTTGGTTGAGTGAATGACGAAGAAAGCGAGTCAAAATTGAAATGTACGATCAATGGTTTTGTAGTTTTGATCTCTTCTTGTGACGTTCAAGGGAGAGCAAATAAGAAAAACGTCAGAGTTGCCCTTACGCTCAGTGTAGTTTGCCGGCGGATTGATGATTTACTGCTTACCCACCCGTATGATAGTGGGGGCCATAAACGACTCGCAGTGTTTTGGCACATGTGTTTGTGACTTCACATCACATTAACCAATAGAGTTTATACCACTTGTCGTGCACGAGGATCAAGGAAATCACATTTGAGAATTTTAGACTTCCAAGTTTAAGAACGAGGTATTTGTCCGCATTGGATTGAAAATTATTGCAAAGAAATTTGGAGAGAAATGCCGCCAGATCTGTCGCAGTGAACCATCACTTTGCATGAAGAGCTTACAGATAGAGACGCTATTTTCGAAAAGAACAGAGGACATTGGGAAGTCAGTATAAATTTTGAGTGTTATTTCTTTAAACGCACACTGATTAGTGAGAGATTTTCACGGCCTCTAATCCTGTCCTGAACTGAGCTAATTCAGTAATTTTCAACATTCACAAATTGTCTAACCGTTTGTATCTCTTGAACAGATGATAACAAGGATGACAATGAGGATGACGATAAGGAGAATAAAGAAAAGGAAAAGAAAGAAACAGCTATCATTGTTGCGTGTGCCGCTGGAGGAGCCGTGCTAATTACAGGAATATTTCTTGTCACATGTACTCACAGGAAAAATCAAAAACCATAACTCATATCCGTCAAGTTATTTTCAATATTTAGGGACAGATAACCAAGTTAAGAAATGAGAACAAGGACTCGACGTGCGCCGGTTAGCCTCAAGAGAAATTATGCGCTATATAATTATCGTACTGTGCATTTAACTGGACAAGCATGTTTCTTAGTTAATTTCAATCGAGCGCTGTGGATGTCTGGGCAGGAAGAAATGCTCCAGAAATTGCCCTCTCCGCAAGTAGCAAGCAACAGCCTGATATATGCGAAGCTTAATCTCTCACTTTTGTCCCGATTTATCGGCCTAGAGACGGGCATCCGTCTGGACTAACTTCGGCAAAGAACGGTAGTTCGTCTGAAAATTCTGTGCTTGAAGTACTGTGATTACTCGTCTGGACGGATGATCGTTCTCTTAAATCAAGACCACGCGACCATGATTTTCCCGCCATTTTTCGCGTTTGGCGGTTGCTGTTTCTACGCGAAAGAAAGCATTTTCGCGTTTGCCGAATGAAAAACCTGAGCCCGCGACACAGAACACCCCCAGCAAACCATTGTTTTTTAACGAAAACCGCTGGTCAGCAACCTGGTTCTGGTCATTGTTGTCTAAGGTCTTCCTTGCCGAATACGTGGAGTTTTCTTCTCTTTTTTCTTCTACATAGCACATTGTTTGTGGAAAAAAAGAACCCAAAAATTATTTTCCGGTAAGTCCAACAAGTAAAACTTAGGTTTCATGGTTATAGGTCAAGGCAAACGTCGGCTTGCCGACGTAAAATAGAGAGAAGGGTGCGACTTTTAGCTTCGCGTGGCCTAAGGCAACTCGAGTATTTAAAAACTAAAAAGCAAAAACAAGACTCTGAGTCTTTTCAAACAGTATTCGTAGAAAAAAGATGCTATATAAAATGAAAATCCTTACTCGTCAAATTTTGAGAGTTTCGATGAAGCTGTTTTGTCGGTCAACAGAGAGGCAAGGAGTCAGTTATGAACGATCAATAACCATGAAACGTAATTTTTCCTCCTTTGGCATAGCGGAAAAATGTTTTGGGGTACTTTTTTCCCGCAAACAACTTCTTGTGTAGAAGAAAATGAGAAGAAAATTTCACGTAAATGGCAAACGCCTACTTCCAACGTAGAAACGGCAAGCGGCAGCCGGCAAACGTAGAAAATGGCGGGAAAATCATAGTCACGTGGTCTCTTTTGCCGTTCGCGTTTCACGTAAACGTGATGTAAAATCTCTATAATGTTTAAAATCCAGGGACCGCGGAACAGGGGTAGCTGGAGGGCTCTAGCTGCCCCAATAATTTTTTCAAAAATATTGTATTTTTTGAAATAAAAAAGAAACTGTTTCTGAAAAGAGGAATCTGGAGAAAATGAGAAGAAAATGGAGACACAAATGAGATGATATTTTTTGGTGATTACGAAAAATTAGAGGCATTTCCAGCGATTTCAGAATTTTGGACCCCTGGACCCCCGTAAAGATGCACGCGCCTTCCGCGTTCGTTGGCTCGCGTTTCGCGCGAGCTAGCCGCCCTAATACAAAATAACCTCCGCGGACTCCGAGGTTTTGTTTCAGAGTCCATTCCAAGTTTAACGCGAAACGACAAGCCGACGCTTGCCGTTTCAAGTAAACGTCATGCTACATTGCGATCTCTCTATAAATCATCTGCTGTTAACACGAAGACTAATAGCAATGCAAGACGGCCAAAACGGTCAACGCAAGGACAACAAATTTGAGCGAAGTTTTACGAGTTTATTAGAGTCAAAAGAGTGATATAATGACAAATAAATAAAAAACGGGAACGAGTAACACAAGTGTTATTGATAACTACACATCTGAGAAGACTTGGAAAATGACTTGTCTTGAAGACTGACACTCTTCAGATAAATTAACTGAACCAACTGAACTTACTGAGTAAATGGTAGCCAATTTAAAATGGGATTCAGGAAAATAGAAAAATAACTAAAAACCAAATAAGGCTACAGAGTAAATTTACTACCCACTAATACAGGATTTACCTAAGGAAGGAGTTTACCACTCCTACACAACAGAAATTAGGTAAGAGAAATGTGTGGGAAAACATAACTACACAACGCAAAACAACCAAACAATAGTAATAAGGATAATGAAAATAATTGGAATAAAAATAAACACAAAATTAGCACAAGTGACCTAGCCACAACAATAATAATAATAATGATGATGATGATAATAAAAACAATAATAATAATGATAATGATGATGATGACGATAATAATAATAATAATAATAATAATAATAATAATAATAATAATAATAATAATATCAAGTGAAGCTATGATCCTCGCAGTTATGAACGCAATTTTTGCAATTGCGTAAAGAAGCCTGAAATTGCTAAAATTGCATTCATAAGTGCGACGGTCATAGCTTCACTTGATTTCATATCCGCAGTTCAATATATGGTTCATTTCATATATCATATTCACGGAAACTACGAAACTTTTGCACAAACTGTTTTATGGTCAATTTTAAAATCCCTTTTTGTAGCCTTTTAGTTGTACGCGAGCACGGACTCGAATGAAGCATGCGTAAATGCCGATATTGTATCCCACTCATTTTTCCTGATTTTGCAACTTAACTCGTTAATGTCTCTGCTTCCGGACGGTAACTTTTTTTCATTTTTTGCATATGAACTTAAATTAATTTGACATTGATTTCTTTCAAATCTTAAAAAATTCTGTTGGTGAAAAAAATTGAGAGATATATTTCAAAAAACCTAAATATTTTAGTGATTATTCCTAACATTATCAGGTAACGCTGTATACGAAGATTTCACGATTTCATCCCGGGTTTAAGACCCGATCTGGGCCCCGTTTCTCGAAAGTCCCGAAACTTTACGGGCCATTTTCGGGTGTCGCAGTTCCTTTTGCATCTCAAGAACGGAGAGGCTTTAATTCGTTAAACTTCACAGTCATTTATCTTTTTTTTCCCTTAAAAGCATTTCAAAAGATGGACTTTCCAAAACAAGCGGTTGGCAGTTTTACAAATGGCTTTTCGGGCCAGAAAAGTTTTCGGGACTTTCGAGAAACGGGTCCCTGATCACTGGTTGAAATGTTCCTGGTAGTCCCTGGTTCAACTTCCCAGCTGCACTTGTAAATAGCCAACTGGCAGTTGTTGTTGTTGTTGTGTTGCGTCGTTTCGTTAACTGTGTTTCATTGGCCCTGAAAAGCCCATATGGGAAGCGGTCAATTAAGTATGTATTGTATTGTATTGTAAACTCAACCCACATGTGACGCCGAGTCTAGAAATCGAACCCGGGTCACATTGGTGGGAGGTGAGTGCTCTCACCACTGGGCCACCCCAGCTCCCTGCAAATCTACTATAGAAAAAGCTCCTAAAGGAAAATAATAGATCAATAGTAACTTTAGCCTAAGCGCAGACTGTGCTCAGATAATACAAGGCGTGTTTGGCTGCTATTTCATGAGCGCTGTTCTTGGTTGGCCCGCTTCCACTGCAAACTGTTGGTGGTTTGGTGTTTAGCCTTACAAAACACAAATAATTGCCAGAATACCCTTTTTCCGGTAAGTCATGATAAGTAGCTTGAAACCCGGATTGCCTTCCTTTGTCTTCAAGCGATGAGCAAAACTCGTCAGTGATATCTTCGAGAAATGAGCTTGGTTTGACCTCCGGCTCAAAGCTGCTGTCATGTTCCATGACATCGCAAAGCGGGCTTGATAGAAAGGAGACTGGTGATGACGAGCGTTTTGGTCCCTGGTCAGGAAAGTTCCTAAACAGGTTTCTTGATGGCCTTGAAGAAGCACCGGGAGAGAGACTCTAAAATTGTATATGTTGCATCACTTAGATTCTTGCTAAAATAAAAATAGGTACGCAATGCGTACATGTGTGGGCTTAACCACACTTGAATTGCACCCCCTCAGCCTTTCCCTGGTACTCCTCCCGTACCATCTTTCCACGCGCTAGTACCCATGCCTCTGCAAACTCTTAAAGATTACGTGACCATTCTCGTATACCGACAAACAAATACCTATGCTGCCAACTTAGTGTGGGCAAAGCCAAAACAAAAACGAGGCAGCAGGCTGGGCCCAAAGATTTTTGCACAGTGTAAGTATGTGGATGCTCCAGGTTAAAAATGCCACTTTGATCACAAACCTCATTTGCCTTCGTTGGTTTTTATTTCACTCCTCCTGGATCCCATAACCAAGGTCATCCACATTATGTACTCTAAAACGCCCGAACACGCACTACACGAGTAGTAACGGCGACTAAATAAGGGACAACAATGGTGTTGCACGAGCGGCATGCTTTTTTCGTCTCTCAGTGCACAATAAAGGTTAAATACACGTGCTGGAACGTACTTCATCGGATTAGGAGTTGCTTACTGAAGCATTTTACAAGAAAAATTAAAATCACGGTTAATCGACGTTTCGATGTATCAAACATCATTCTCAAGATTGAGGTCGTTTATGCTAATGTCAAAGTTGTTAAGAGAGAGTTGAAGATTTTGAATATCTAATATGCGCATTCCACAGTGCTTGATGGTTTTACCAATCGACACCTCTTTCAACGCATCAACGAACACACCAACTCAAGATCTTCAATTGGCAAGCACATGAAACTACAACACGGAGTCCAACGACCAGCCATTGCAGAAAATCTCACCGTCCTACAAACGTGCCGGAGTAAACTGAACTGTTTGTCCTACGAAATGTTAATCATAAAAGAACTAAAACCATCACTCAACGTACAGTCAGACTCGACCCGCGCGAAGTTATTCACTGATGCTTAACTAAAACATTTACACAACATCAAGCACTGTGGAATGCGCATATTAGATATTCAAAATCTTCAACTCTCTCTTAACAACTTTGACATCAGCATAAACGACCTCAATCTTGAGAATGATGTTTGATACATCGAAATGTCGATTAACCGTGATTTTAATTTTTTCTTGGAACGTACTTAGCCCACGAAATACCTTGCTGGTATAAAAGTACAGTCGTTAAAGGGGCTAGGTCACGCAATTTTAGGCAATTGCAATGGTTATAGAATTAACTAAAATATCAAAATAACTGTTAAAAACTATAGAAGAACTCTAACAAAACACAGGGAAGCCAAGAAGGGACATGGATGGACAAAACTGGAGAGGATTGAAATGGATTTAATTTGGGTAAATTTGAAAAACGTCGACCCACCTTTTTTCAAATTTATATCAGTCTATATCAAAATGTCATTTACACAGCTGGAAAATCATTCTCAGTTGTTATGTGGCCGTGATTTTGCAAATGAAAGACTCTTGCTCTGCCAATTTGACGTTTAGAGCTCATAATTAACAAAATTAAACAAAATTACCTAAAATAGCGTGACCTAGCCCCTTTAAAATAGACGCTTCTTTAGCCGACTCTTGGCCAACTTGTGCTAAGTCGAGGACTGCTTTTGCGATTTGTGACTTGAGCATTACCAAGTTGACTTAAGTGTCGTCTTCACAGGCAGTTTTGTGAAATAAATTTTGATTGAGGGGGGAGGAAAAACCAATGACCAATTGTTAGTCCCTCCCCCAAAAAATGCTTCTTGCAATCTGTTATATGCATGATACAAGTTGCTCGGCAACGGGCGACAGGAAAAGTGAAAAATTAAAGTCTTTAGGCTTTGGGCAGGAGTCAAATCTACGATCTCAGTAACACTGGTCGGATGCTCTAACCATTGAGCTTCAGTGTACTAGAACTGCTAGAATTCGTGTATTTGTAAAATTAAGGCGCTTGACTTCGAAGAGCCCGAAGACCAGCGGGACACAAGTCATTATCCGTCCAGGACCTAGATAAACGACCGGTTGTTGCTCCTTGCAGCCTGCGTAGCTGGAGGTATTATTGGCGCGGAGAATGGTGCGCCTCTCCCCATTCTCCGTGCGGCTTCGGCGTTCGTTGATTTCCTTTTCGCGCCAACAATACCGCCAATCTACGCCAATCTCGACCCCAGAGCTCTTCTCTTGACTGAGGGAGAGAAGAGCTCTGGGGCACCCTGAAACAAAGTGTCTTCTCATTGGTTTTCGTGAAGAACAATCAAAAGCGTCTCTGATCGGTGCATTCATGTTAGCACGAGAAATGAACAGGCTCCGTAAGGTTCAAATAGCTAATTTTTGGCTATAAGAACCCCACGGCGTATGTTTTCTTAAACAGAGATTCCCAGAGCCTTGGGTCGACCCGAGGCTCTGGTGACGAGACTGCAGCTACGCAGGCTAAGCTCCCTGGGGGTACTAGTATCTCAATGAGCAAAGCATCCAATCAGTGGTACGGAGGTTTGACTCCTCCCTAGGACTCGGATTTTCCAGTTGCGCTTTCGCCCGTTGCCAAGCAACTTGTATCATATCCTTCCTCATGGGCCCATTACCCCTTCTTGGTATTCATGTACTGTATTTATAATACGCATTTTCAAAGAGCTTTATCCTATTCGTATTTAAAGCTAAAATAAATCCTGTGTTGCATAAACCAAATGGACAGTGAATGGTTGCGTGTTCTGTGTAAAGTTTCCTTGTATAAACCATCTTGGCCGAGATCTCTAAGGACTATAAAACATCGGCTTTGTTTTGCTTTGGTGACTGGTCACAGCCAGGAACCCATGACCCGGAGCCTACAACTCTACTGTGTTCGTGTAACGGCGTTTTCACAGACCGATTTATTTTTAGATTGAATTTCCCGCGAATGAGACTCCCACAGGAGCCCGATGACTAATTACAAGAAATTAAGCTGACGTCATAGGGTCACCGAACCGGAACTGCCTTTGTTTTTTTCCGGAAAAGATAGTCTAAAAATAGATCGGTCTGTAAAAATGCCGTTACATAGGCCCAGTATGGGAGCTGTAGGCTCCGGGTCATGGGTTCCTGTCACAGCCCACTCTCGCGCGCTTCAAGTCGCTGAATTTTTGTCCTAATGGATTGTGCCCCATTGCCTCAACGATAAATGAAAATGAAATCCGTTTGATGTTTGATTTCTGATGTCTTAAAAAAAACGGGGGGAAGGACACCCTCCAAACGTCGCAGAATTTTTTAAAGGAAACGCTTTGGAATACAGCTATTGATAGCAGTGATGGTGTGCAACCGTGAGAAAGATGAGGCATTAATGGCTTTGTAAAGGGCAAAAGGACATCTGTAATAATAATTTTATTTAAACTGAAAAGACCGATCAGCAAAATCAAAAGATTTCCTGGTATAAACCGGTGATCAGTAACAATATTATTATAAAGCGATATTTCTTGTTTACAAACATGGACGTCACACTTTTTTTGAATTCAAATTTGCCAACCACGGAACAAAGAAGTCATTGTTTCAACAGCCAATTAGGTTTTGGTTGGCATATTAATAACAGTGGGTGACGTCATGAGAAAAATACATATAGCAAATGCTACGTGTGATTAACCGACAGATTCCAAGTCTACATGTAGATACGCCAACCATAACAATTAATTAGTAAGGAAGTATACAGCAGTGCAAACCGAACTCAGCAAATATATATGGCAGTTCAAGGTAGACTATATGATCAGATAGAAAATACTGGACAGGGCGCAGTCATACTCCAGCATAACTAAAAGATGCAAATTGTGCACTCTGGAAAAGTTTTACATCATATGCAAACCAGAGTTAACCACTATTAGTATCACCCAACTAGTGGACTAATGTAAATCCTGCATTTTAATTGGCTACGCTACTAGATGACTATTAGTAATAGTCCTTGAGTAGCGAAAAGCATGGCGCTTTCTTTCGTTTTATTTAAATATTTCTTTAACTTGCATTTGCCAACTTTATTATTGCCTTTTCTGTCCGACTAGTTGGGTGATACTAAAACAATTAGACCCTTCGCCCTCAAGGGCCACGGGTCAATAGCCCATTCGGCTTATGGGCTATTGACCGGTAGCCCATGCAGGCTACGGGTCTAATTGTTAATTAACAAAAGATCAGAACTTGCGAACACTTGTTGGCACGCAAACAAGTTCTTATTGAAAAACACCTAGCGATGTGCAAGCACCCGTGACTCCCAGCAGATAACCTTGGAAAGTACATGTACTCTTCCATTTAAATCACAAGTTCACATTTAAAAAAATGGCCAAATTGGTAACACCCAGTACCTCCTTGTAATAGTAACAGATGTGATGCAGACTTACTGCTTTGTCAGTCAATTAACTGGAACTAGAGCTAGTAACAAGTAATATTTCCCATCAAGAAGCACACAATATTCTCTTACCAAAGCACTGGGAGGAGTCTCACCAATCATACTCAGCATATTTTCTGCTGACAGTTTCTTGGCAGTTTTTTTTGTTTTTCCTTGTCCCTGAGCAATCAGAGACTCAATCTATACAGTGAAATAAATAGAGGATATTACATGGTGGAGCGAAGATATGTCAGATACGAATTTTCATGACTGGCAAGAAGAATCTCTCACGAGTGATCAGAGGACAGCGAACTAGTGAGATATTGTTCTTTCCAAGGGAATGTGTTCATAAAATTCATATCTTCAAGCTAACATGTAATTTTCTTTTTATTATATGGGCAATAAAAAAAAAATTAATATACTTGGCAGAAATTGAAAAGAAGGCTAGTACAAATACTGGGTTTACAAACAAAAAAGGCAGGAAAAAAAGGCAGGAATTGTGATGTCGTTAGGGACATTATGATGCAAATGAGATGGCCTAACCATGAGAAACTTACGATTCTGCAAAGTTATATTTGAGGTGACGTTTTTGTCAACATCGCCACTGTAGATCTTAAAGTCGCTGTTGCTCAATATGATTACCAGTGTTACATACATAGAGGATATTACACGGTGGCGAGAAGATATGAATTTTATGTTCGAGTGGCAAGAACAATATCTCACGAGTTAGCGAAGCGAATGAGTGAGATATTGTTCTTTCCACGAGAACATAAAATTCATATCCTCGAGCCAACGTGTAATGTCCTTTTTATTATACAGACTAAGGGCGCGTTCGATTGACCCTATTCCGGAATAAAAATACGTGGAGTGATGATTAAAATGGTATGTTTGGCGCGTTTCGAAGCAGCAAGGATAACAAAAATATGTTTAAAATAGCATTTTAGCAGATATTTGAAAATTTTAATGTGAATCCCCGTAAAAACGAAGGATTTTTGACTTATATTCCATGTATTCCTATTCCGGAATATGGTCAATCAAACGCACCCTAAATATTGAATATTTCCGATTTTATTGCGTTTCAAAGTAGTCAAGTTTTACAAATATGGCTGGGCTTTAAAAAAAAAGGCGGGAAAAAAAGGGCGGGAATCGTGACGTCATTGAACGATGTGACACTCACAAAGGTGACATACGGAAAATATGCCACTCGGGTTCCGGATGAAGTGGCGTACGGAATCTACGAGTGGTTTAGTTCCCAGTAAAACACTCTCCTCCACATAATAAAAAAATATATGCCATTCCATTCCCTGATGTAGTGGTCGTATTGATTCTACATGTACTAGTGCTTCACTTACCCGTAAAACACTCCCATCCAATGGCAAATAATTAGTGGAATTCTTACACTTTAATCCCAAACACATCATGTCATATTAAAATAAATTATTTTGGTTTTATCAAACGAGTTCATAAAGGAAAGTTCACGGGAAGGTTTAAAACACAGGTTACAAGTCACAGGTCCCCTGTTTTACCAATACAGAAACAACCCTAACCATGAAATTTACCAATGCTAACATTAAGCCTAAAAACTCTTGTTTAGGTCTAAAATCAGGCCTAAGCTTAGCTTCAATGAATGTTCAGGATTTTTTCCATATTGGTAAAAGAATGAACTATGACCTGTGTTTTGTACCTGCCCATTCACCACTGCAAGAAAGATTTGTAAGCTGACATTTTGAGTGATAGCCCTTTGCCAGAGCATCCCTAATTTACTCTAAACACCCAAAATGTCAGCTTGAAAGTATCTCTTACAGTAATCTACTGCTGCTCCCCAGTACTGCAGCACCACAATTTCTTTAGAAACTATTTCATTTGCCTCATTTGTTATAACTCAAACATTGCCTTTTGTTGAGGAATCTACCCTAGGTCAAATGCAAGAGCTCGATTACCAATTCTACTTCCTTGACTCCCTGACTTAACACCCTACTCCACAATTCTCACACTGATTTTGAATATGCAAAGGAAATTTTCAAGTAACAAGTTATAGTCAAAGTCAAAGTACCGTAAACGTC
>OX421455.1:22900847-22915847 GCA_949126865.1 Montipora capitata | reverse complement strand
TCTACATATTCCAGCACTCGGCAAAGTCCCTTTTTGACTTGTGGCTGTTTCTACTTAGTGGCCTCATACAATCCAAGCCTTTCTAGAGACATCACCGCCAAGCCGGTCACTTCTGCTTGAGAGAACAGGACAGCCACAACACCGGGGACTTAATCTCTTACTTTTCTCGAATAGTGTGGGGGTTCATTAACGTCCCACAGGGAACTTATGAACGTAGAGTAGTTCAGAGTAGCTCAAAGTAGTTTTTATAATAGGTATCCGGATGTTTCGCCCACACGGCGATTCAGACCTGAGGGGTGATTCGCCCACAATCAAGAGGTTTCGCCTTTTTGTTTTTTAAGGTGAAAGAAATAGTGCTTTAGGCCGAAAAGCCTTTTTATCTGAGAGCCCATGGGTTGCTTCACAGTGCAGTTATTTTTATCCGTTCAGCGTCCCTTGGTTTATTGGAGAACAAAGCTATGCAAATTTTGGGATCCCCCATAATTATTGGACAGAACATAGTTTCAGGACAATACCGCATACTTTTAAACAAAAATTCTTAATCACCTTTTTCCCCTAATTTCACTTTATTGTTATCATTTTTATCTCACTATATATTCTCCGAATTTTTACTTCGTTCATCTTTTTGCCCTTTGAAGACCTCAGCTTTAGTGGTCGAAAGCTTGCAGCAATTTTTAATGTTTTTTAGCCACAGAACGCCCATTCAAGTCTTTTATAAAAAAAACAAACATGTTTGATATTTTTGGCCTCTCGAGGCAAATTTCTCACTGTGTGCGGCCATCGTGAGAATCGAGCCGAGCTCGGTCAATCAAGCATCCAATAAAATACATGGCATTCTCACGTGACTTCAGTGGTTCAAGATGGGGTCGGAGTTTCTTCTTTGATGCCTCGTGAAAATGCCGTGTATTTTATTGGACGCTTGATTGACCGAGCTCAACTCGATTCTCACGATGGCCGCACGCAGTGAGAAATTTGCCTCGCGAGACCAAAAATATCAAACATGTTTGATTTTATCCTCATGGCCTCGCGAGGCGAATTTCTTACCAAAATTTCTCCGCACACTAGAGGAAACGGGTGAGCATACCGCCTCGCGAGGCAGTTTGCTCAGCTCTTTCCTCACCGTGTGCGGCGGGCTTTAGCGACCCACGATTGGTCAGTGGGTACAATGGTGACCAAGGTAGGTACTTGGTGTCTCCTCTTCTATTGCTTCAAATGTTTTTAAACAAGGTATAAAATGTTCAGTAATTATACAATTACCCTAACCTAACCCTAACGCTAACCCTAACGCTAACCCTAATCCTAACCCTGAAGGTTTTACCGTGTTTAGATAATTTTGTGCAATAGATAACCACTAAATGACAAAATACACCAAGTACCTACCATGACCAATCAGTGAGTCTTACGCCGAGTCGCTAAGCGATCTTCCAACAATTTCGGTTACGCGGCTGTTGAATAAAGCCTTATCAGATGGCTCTCGATGCAAATGTTTGCAAGTTTGGCGGCCCTTAATTCCTTCTCAGTGTAAAAGCAGCTCAGAACGAATGGGTAGCGGAGGTATCGTCTGTGATCTAAGTGGAATTTCGAGGCGATCGAAGCCTTGGGAACGACTTTCACCCTTTTCCCTCGGTGATCTCCGTGCGGCGGCTTCGTTTCGGTTTCCAACCTTGGGAAAGGATAGATAGGAGGAAAAGAGGAGGAACCAAAAACCACCTAAATCACTCTTAATTAATCAACCCAGAAACCGTACGAAAGACAAAGAAACACAAGACTGAAGCTAGGTTTTCCCTGGTCCCAGAGGTTTTTCTTGAGCCGTGAGAGAGCCGCAAAGCGGCGAAGATGAGTCACGAAGCGACGAGAAGAGAAAAACCTCTGGTTACCTTGGACTTGAATTCAAGTCCAAGGTAACCAGAGGTTTTTCTCTTCTTGCCGCTTCGCGGCTCTCTTGCGGCTAAATAAACTGAAAAACCTCTGGGACCAGGGTAAAGCTAGGTAAGAATATTTTTTTTAATTTGAGAAAAATGGTTTTCCCTATACCGTGAAAACCTTATATTTCTACTCTTTGCGTAATATATTACAGTATAAATACTCATATATCGAGCTTGGGCTACCTGTGGTTTCATTTCCTGAAGTCTACACTGCCGGTGAGCTAAATTGTTCTCCTCTCTGTTTGATTTTTTTTTTCATTAATATTTTCGGACGTGATCTTATATCAGACAACCCATGGCTGAATGATTTTGGGTCTTATAAAGCTTATGTCAGGGTCAAACGTTCCTGGTATTGTCTAAAACGAGCAATCTGTTTGTGTAAGTGACTTGATTGCAACGGTTGCAGAAGAATCTGTATGAACAACTGATTTGCCACAAATTGTATAGTATCGAACAAAATAATAGTATTTCTTTTTCATGTTGTTGTAAAAAGACAAACGTCCAGCCTTTTCTTTACAAGAACGAAGAATCGAAAACAATACTTTTAACGATGTCTGTTTGTCTCTGTTTTATATTTGAATCGCTGTCGCGTCGCTGGCCACGTTGGGTGAGGAAACCCAGATTATCTTTGATTAGTGTTAGAGCCTCCCTTTGTTTTATTTATTGTAAATATAGATTTCCATTCCTCAAGCCGACTTTTCTTCCGTTCGCTTGTAGAAAAGGACACAAATTGTTGCTTATCTTTTTCCGAATGACTACATCATATATGACTACATCAAGCAGAATCAAAACATAAACAAATGCGCGCAAAGCATGCCGTTCGACGGAGTTTTAAAATGCCCCTGTGATCAAAAATTCACATCCTCTTTTTTTTTCAGAGTTTGAAAGTGCGTTTGCTTAAAATCTGACTGGCAAAATTTTGGGCTTTGATTTTTATCCAAAGGACGTTTACTTTGAGCGCAAGTTTTGAGTTTCACGGTCCGCCATTACTTACGTTCAAAACTCACAGGGTTGGATCGTGGAAAAAGTGACGTCAAATGCTCACTAGCTTAAAATACAGCCTAATTATTTATGCAAAACGCGATTTTAAAAGTCTGAAAGCCCAAAACTCACGTGCTGCATACTAATTCTGCGGCGTAGACACCCACTTCCTTCTTAAACTAGTGAGCCTTTGACGTCTTTTTCTCCTCAATTCAGCTCTCTCAAGATCTAAAAGTTAGTAATGGCGGATCATTAAATAGGAAAATTTCAGTTAAAATAAACAGGTGTCTTTTTTAAATCAAGGATTAAAATTTTGGTCGCTTAGTGTTAACTTAACATAGTTTTAAAATCCAAAGAAAAACATGAATTTATTTTTTGGTCACAGGGGCACTTTAAGGAAATGGTTCTTGTGACCAGCGGTTAACAGCAGGAGCCCGTTTCTCGAAAGTCCCGATAACTTTTCGGGCCCAAAAAGCCATTTATAAAACAGCCATCTGCTTTTTTTGATAACTGGTCTTTGAACATATTTTCAACATAATAAAATGCAAAATGATTGTGAAGTAAGATAACTCAAAACCTCTCCTTTCTTAATGAGGCAGTGTCACGCTATGTCAGTCAAACTCCAAAACACTAAAACACGTCTATGCATCAATCAAGACCAAAAAGTAATGGTGTAGTTTTGTTGCCAATAAAAACTGAAGTGCACTGAAGCTATTCTTTGTTATTCGCATCCATGGATGAAAAGGATGAAAATGGATTGAAACTTGAAAAAACTGGCCATTTTTTTCAAGTTTGGAGATGGTTTTCAGAGAAAGCCGCCGAAAATTAAATACGAATAGCTCTTTGTGCACTGAATATATTTCATATCTCGTCAGTGGGTTATCAGGAATGTTGTACGTGTGAGCCTAAGTACTAGTTTAGATTTTTACCCAATTTTCAAATCTCAAATACTTGAATCCAGGGAAAAGTGACGTCATAGGCGCACTAACTTGAAATTTCAGCGTGTAAAATGCAGCTTATTATACATGCGAAACGCGAGTTTAAAAAAATCCCGTGCTACATATTAATTCTGAAGCGTATACACCCATTGCATTTTTAAACTAGGGTGGTGCCTTTGACGTCTTTTTCTCCTCGATCCAGTTAGCTCAAGATTTGAAAGTTAGTTATGGTGAACCATTAAATAGGAAAATTCCAGTTAAAATAAAAAGATGTCGTTTTTAAATCGAGGATTAAAACTCTCGTCGCTTAGTGGTAAGTTAACATAGTTTTGAAATCCAAAGAAAAATAAGAATTGATTTCCTGAACAAGGAGTTGTGACACCCGAAAAGGTCCGATGAAAAGTCGCGGGACTTTCGAGACTAAAGGGACCCCAGGCTTATTCAAGATTTATTATCACTTTGCACGATAGTTGATCTGCATCGAAGGAACGCTAATATCATGACAATATTAAGGACAATATAATTGAGGAAGAAACAAAGATTATTTCAGTAGAAACAGAGGTATAAAAAGGCTTAAATTCGGGTATTCTTTGAATAATAGTTTTTCCTCAATTATTTTATTTTTAATTTTTTTTATTAAGCTTGGCCAGAATGTAATGACTGAAAAAAGTAAATGAAATAACTGGGGGGACACCACGAGAGCGGGAGGCGCGGTGGCCTCATGGTTAGTGCGCTCGACTCGACTCCGGATCGAGTGGTCCGGGTTCGGGTCCTGGATGGGGACATTGCGTTGTCTCATTGGGCAAGACACTTTACTCTCACGGTGCCTCTCTCCACTCAGGTGTATAAATGGGTACCGGCGAAAATGCTGGGGGTAACCCTGCGATGGACTAGCATCTTATCCAGGGGGAAGTAGAAATGCTCCTAGTCGCTTCATGCTACAGAAACCGGAGATAAGCACCGGCCTGATGGGCCTTCCAGGCTCGTAGCAAACTTTACCTTCTACCCTTACACCACGAGAGCAGAAACCACTTACTGTGGGCCCTGAACTACAAGAAACTAGCACTTATAAGACTAAAATGCGGCTGGAAAGACTGCGCGCACAGTTGCATTTGAGGAAAACAGTTTTCCAGAATCTAGGGTCCTCAGGGTCATACGACGTCACAAAAGCGCTAGAGTAGTAACTGCGGAGAAGCACCTTGAAAGTGTTTAGACTAATTTGTATGTTCCTTGATCGTGAGTGTGCGGGCAGTTCTAGAGGCCCGGCTAAAAAACGAGCGCTGGTACGTTACGTACGGTCTTACATTTCGGACGGCGGAAAGCTAGCACATTCGCATCCATAGATCTAGTTAAACTCACAGAAAGTATTGGAGTTGGAAGTGTAGGAGTTGGAAGGCCGCTAACACATTAAAAGAAGAAAACTAAGTCTAAGTATTCATGCCAGTATGTTAGCGGCATAAGTTCCAACGTGATCAGCCTCTTGCGGTAGGTTTCCTCCTAAAGAAATGGTAGCCTTAGGATTAACTTAAGCCTGGCTGTCAATAGCGACGCAAGTAAAAGCGCAAGCGCATGCGCAAGCATAAGCAGCTTATGCTAGTGAAAACGAACGTTGACATAAGCATCAAAATCAACCACGGCATCCGCCGTTTTGTTCAAATGCTCAGACGCAGGGAATCTGGAACGAGTGCTTTAATTGGCCAGATGCAGCTTATGCTATGTTTCGTTTCCCAGGACGCAAGCGAACGCAAGCATAAGTGAAAGCACAAGGAAAGCAAAAAACTTGATCCTTGTGCTTGTGCTTGTGATTATGCTTGCGTCAACCCCGTTTTCACAGTGAAATAAGCTTACTTACTTACTTACTCTATTTATTTATACACGGTAAAATCTTCAGTGTATATTACAATAAAAAGTTTCATTACAACTACAATGTACACTGTTTTACAAGATTGCCGTGTGGGAGTCCGACCGGCACCTACTATATAGTTCGTCAATTTCCCTTTTAAAGTATTCTAGGGAGTCTGATTGTCGCAAGCTGATGGGCAAACTATTCCATAACAGTGCTCCGCTATAACAAAAAGCACGCTTGCCATAATTTGTGCGCGGCAAAGGCAACTCAAGTTTAGCCTCTACGTTTCTTAAGTTGTATTGCGTACTGCGGGTACTGAATGAATTCTGGAGGTACGCTGGGGTGAGTCCATTGATTGTTTTAAACATTAATATAGCTTTAAGCTTTTGTCGGCGAGTAGTTAGATCATCCCAATTTAACAGATTTAAAAGGAAAGTGGCACTTGTGTCGTAATTGGACCTGGTAATCGCCCTGGCAGCCCTATTTTGAAGCTTTTGAGGTTTATCACTTAAGGTTAAGTTGCAATCGCCCCAAACGGAGCTACAATAATCAAAGTGGGGTAAGATCAACGCTTGATAGATTTGGAGGGCAGTGCGCTTTGAGATGTATGGTCTTATTCGTTTAAGGGCGCCTATAGCTGAAGATATCTTCTTGCGAAGATCTCCTATATGCTCGCGCTTGTGCTTGTGCTTGGGTCGCTAGTAAAAAACAGGCTTTAGAGGATTCAATATCAATGTTACAGTAGTGTAACGCCTCAATTGAACTTTTGGCAGTTTCATTTAAAATAATACTGAAGGACAACACCCAACGATTATACAGGCTCGTGTATTTAAACCGAATACGGCACTCAGGGAGAGATAAGTCGGCCACTAAACCATATGAGACAAATCCCACGCCTACTCACAGCTCCAAACCGCCCTTGTCATTAAAATTTATCCTAGGATTTCAATCGCTTTTATATTCAAAACTCAGTGATACAGATAAAATCAGATAGCGCATTGCGCAACTTAGCTGATACGTAAGAAACGGAACTAAGACCATGACTGGTTGTTATAGGTTTATTGAGGGACAGAATGTAATTTCCGCGAAGATCATGCATAAGAAGAAGACAGGAAGGAAAACGTATCTTTCATACAAGCAGGAAAAACCTTTAAAGAAACAAAAATAACGTACTTTTATACAGTAATATGAGGAAATTTTGACTTAGATTGGTAAGAGGGCAGGTAATTTGCAAATATAAATCTCAGTATTCTCTTATTTACATTATACGGTTCTTTTGACGAGAAAGTACCGAAGGCCAGTTGTTTGCTACGAGAATAACAGTGAAAAAAGCACTACTTTGTCGCGAATTTTCTATAATAAAAACTTGTTCAGAAATCAAAAGTCTACGTTAACAGCACACACCAGGGCTATTCCTTAGTATCGGGCTGGAAATCTTCTTCTCACTACTTTTTCCCCCGGCCGCGCTTCAGCCATTTGATGAGGGTCAGTCTCTGCTTGCTTCTCAAGTTGCCTGGTTCATGCTCAAAAAGAATTTTGGGTAATTCTGCCATTACATGACAAGGGAAGATCTCCGATTCTCATTTCATTGATTTTTTGTAAGTGTCGGGTCACCCAGTCCTACCAGCAAAATACAGCACCGACTGAATTTTTTAGCTTTCAAAACTTGCCCAAATTGCATCGGTAGGTGCTGGAATTCATCCACAGAAAGGCCAGAGAAACAACTTCGCTCGTGAATCGCCATGTTTTCAACAGAGCCATTTTAGGCGTCCCAGTTTGCATGAAACCATCTCTCACCTCTGTCTCCAGAAGACCAGACACGCACGGTTCTTACCTTACGTTTATGCCTGTAGACTCAAGTACTGAAATCTCAATTCCATGTAAAAACTAACCAGCATCTTAATCGTTTTTGGCAGGCTAGGTATCGGAGAGCCAGAACATTTGCGCATGCGCTGACGGAATCTTTGAACAAGAGAGAAAAATGCAGTACCTCCAGACGTGGCGCTGGAGCGTCGTACCAAACGAGTCATCCCGGGATTTCGGCCCGTGCGATCGCTTTTGGACACAGTTGGTCCTTCGCTGCTTTCTGCTACCGACCTTGCCTCCCGGTACGGCATTGAGGGAGAGATATGTCGGCCCCTAAGCCATATGAGACAAATCCCACGCCTACTCACAGCTCCAAACCGCCCTTGTCATTACAACTTAGCGTAGGCTTTCGATCGCTTATATATTTAAGAGAAAAGTCATTTTATCTGCCATAGGGTAAGCACTGGAGTCCCAGAATACAAAGTGTACGCATGCGCCCTGCTAAAGGTAACATACACACATGCTTAAAGTTTATTTCGTCTCGAATTTCAGAACAACTACAAGAGCTAATATCTTCCAGGCATTACATTTACAGCTAAAATACATAGTATATACAGGTACATAACTAAATACACAATATTTAGAGATATATTAATTGAAAAGAAAAGCCGCTGTACAGAATGCGGTCCTTGATTCTCTTTTAAAACCAGTAAACAAAATCAGATAGCGCATTGCGCAACTTAGCTGATACGTAAGAAAAAGAACTAAGACCATGACTAGTTGTTCTAGGTTTATTGAGGGACAGAATATAATTTCCGCGAAGATCATGCATAAGAAGAGGATGGGAGAGAAAACATATCTCTCATATAAGCAGGAAAAACCTTTAAAGAAACAACAACAACGTACTTTTACACAGTAATATGAGGAAATTCTGAATGCGCTTATTGCTTCAGCCATTTGACGAGAGTCAGTCTCTGCTTGCTTCTCAAGTTGTTCTGGGTAATTCTGCCATTACATGACAAGGGAAGATCCCCGATTCTCATTTTATTGATTTTTTAATAAGTGTCGGGTCACCCAGTCCTACCAGCAAAATACAGCACCGACTGAACTTTTTAGCTTTCAAAACTTGCCCAAATTGCATCGGTAGGTGCTGGAATTCATCCACAGAACGGCCAGAGAGTCAACTTCGCTCGTGAACCGCCATGTTTTCAACAGAGCATTTTAGGCGTCCCAGTCTGCATGAAACCATCTCTCGCCTCTGTTTTCTTTCAAAGGCTTGCCTTTACCAGTATTCCAGCTTAATGATGCCAGCCGGGGGGGCTTCTGTAGACGAAGATGGCCCGAAAAGCACTTATAAAATGATTATCCTACCATATTTGAGCCAACTCGCTTACCGTACTCTCCCAACACGAAACCGTTGACATTCGTCACGTGACGCCCCACAGGCCCCTGAAGCTGAGTTTAAGGGAAAGCAACAAAAATATAAGGATAAGTATGGGAATCCCGATAAAAGGCCTGAGAAGATAATTTTACGAAAAAGTTCTTAATTAACCTTATTGCCTTTGGTGCATGGTCGCTTCCTTCCTGTGTGTTTTTTTCCAGATTCGACGCGATGTTAGCCATTATCAGCTCTTCGGTTGTCAAAGGTGATATGCATCATAAAATACCAAGGCTGAACACTGAATTCTCAAGAGCATTTACTGAGGTAGTAGCTAAAACGCGGGGCCGATTGAAATTGCAGTTTTTGTTGGGAATATAAGCTAACTCCTAGAGACACTGAAGACTCGCTTAACTCCACATTCTCAAACCACATTTTAATGTTTACTCTCTTTTATTATCCGGGAATCTTTGAGGTGATTTGTTTTTATATGGGGTCGCGCAACTCTTTTGCAAATTATCCTTATAGCTTTTTTTTTTCTCTTTCATTACTATTATTTTATTTTTTTTTGTTAATATGCCATTAAATTGTAACTGAAATAAATAAATAAATAAATAAATAAATAGAAACAAACATAGTCAGTTCCACGATGGTTGTCAATGTTGTTGTGTTTTCTATCGTAAAATCGATCCCTTGACGTCCGAATATATATAGAATTGGCTAGCAAGTTCCTGTGCGAGTCTGACTTTACTACAAACCGTTTGTAGTAAAGTCAGACGACAACATTGATGACAACACGAACAAACAAGGAAATTAGAACGTTGCGTGACTGCGTGACGGCCATTCTGTTGTTGTTTTTTTACGAAGTCAACTTTGCAATTTAAACAAAGTGTAGAGCTCAACGAGTCTTCAGTGTCTCTGGCAGTTGGCGTTTATTCCATAATCCAATTAGGGAAATTTCTCTTAATTTCGAAAAACAAACTCAGATGCTCGGAAAAACAAACTTCGATTTTAAAACCCAGTCCGATTTAGAAAAAAAAGAGATGTCCCTTAAAAGCTCCTTCCGTAGATTCCTTAATTTTTATTTATTTTATGTTTTTTCTACCATAAATGAAGGACAGATGTCGGTCATTTGAAAATAACAGTACAGGAGAATTGAAGGACAAAAATTGAAACAAATTTATCGCCTTTAGACTGATTTAGGACGGTGCCTACTAATTCAAAGGTATTTTTGCGCAGCCTTTACTGAATATGCGGGAAAGGTAGATCTTAACAAGTGTTACTGAAATCCAAAAAGAAAATTGGGGGTAACTACGCATTTTTCGAAGGTAATTAATCAACAGTATTTGTAAAAAGCTTGAATATACGAAGAGATGTATGGCGTTCTTTTCCAAATTGAAGCTTAATTATCTCTGAAAAATGCTTGGTTACCCCCAATTTTCTTTTAGGATACCAAGAGCACTTGCTAAGTTCTGCTTTCTCCGCATAGTTTTGAACCGCGCAAAAATATCCCTGTATTAAGCACCACCCATAGGAAATCCGAGTATCTCGAGATGCGCAGAATGTATGCGCAATAACAATAGTAGGCACCGTCCTTAAGCGCCTTGGAGGTTTAGTTTTGAAGGACAAACAAGATGAAGCGTTGAAAAATTTGCTGGATGGCAAAGATGTGTTTTCTGTACTACCTACTGGCTTTGGGAAGACCTTACTGTATCAAAGCTTCGTCATTGCAAAAGAAATGGAGGGCTGCGTTACTGATCCGTGTTGTTTAATTATCGTCCCGCTTCGCAGCATCGTGGAAGAGCAAGTAAACGACAACGATTATGGCATGAAGGCCAAGGGTTTCAAGAAATCCAGCGAAGCCTTGAAGGACATTAAAAGCAAGAAATATAAATTAATCTATGCCACCGCTGAGCAAGCCTTATCGAGCGAATTTCTAATTGCGCTTTTTAATTGAGAATTTTTTCGTAAAATTATCTTCTCAGGGGCCCGTTTCTCGAAAGTCCCGAAAACTTTTCGGGTCCGAAAAGCCATTTGTGAAACTGCCAACCACTTGTTATGGAAAGCCGATCTTTTAACGTGTTTTCAAGGTAACAGAAAGAAAAATAACTATGAAGTTTGACGACTTAAATCAACTCCGTTCTTGTGACACCCGAAAATGGCCCGTAAAGTTTCGGGACTTTCGAGAAGAGGGCCCCAGGTCTTTTATCGAGATTCCCTACAAATCCTTACAGTTTTTGCTTGTTCCCCTCACAGTGATCTTGGGGGCCTGCGAATGCCTAAACCTGAGCCCACATTGACCCAATACCGCAGACGTTGCAATGAGAGCTTCTTAGAAGACGAAGCCAAGTGCCGTAGACCGTTTATCGCCTAAAAAAATGTGCTGAAAAAATAGCATGCACTTGGTCCTTAAACGTAACGGTTAAAAGAGATCAATATTCACAAATCGTCTGGACACATCGCCATCCCACTCTGCAGATGAATGAATTTTATGGTGGAATCGTAATTATCCGATTATATCAACTCCCACAAGGAGCTTCATAGTTGTGAGACCTCTTTCCTCAGGTTGACATAAGCATGAGTGGAGGATGATCCGTGATAGGGGTACGGAATTGTTGGGAACATCTCTGCGGATCTCTCCAAAGCGTTTGATTTAATGCAGTATCCACTTCTTCTCTCCAAGCTTAACGCTTACTGCAGTGGACGATGCAAGTCGAGCTTTACCGAGGAACTATCTCTCAGGCAGATCTCAGAGATTTCAGTCTTCCAGCTGGGGGAGCGCCGGTCAAGCGTGGTGTCCCGCAAGGGAGTGTCTTTTAACCAATGCTATTTTAGATCTCTTATTCCACATTGCGATGACCAAGCTTAAGCAGAGGACCATCAGCTTTATTATTATTCCCACTGCATATCGGTCAATTCTACTATTCACAAAAAGCGAGGAAGAGCTTTGAAATTACAATAGTCATTTTCATTTTTTTTATTCGTTAGCACGATAAATAAACGTTAACAGGTTGAAAATAACTTGTTTCTAATGGTAAAATGGAGAATTTTAATTCTCGGCTCTCTCCCAATATCTGTGATTTCTCGCCTCATTTCCGTCCACACCCTTTAAAGCTAGGATACTAGAGAAGTAAGGATGGCACATTCGGTTTATAGTGGCGGCCTTGGTGAAAGAGGTCCTGAGTTCGATTCCCGGATCTCACATCCTTATTTCGAGTTCTTTCCTTACAGTGCAGCTTAAGTAGCTTTAAGTAAAAAAAAAAACCGGAGCACTGATGGAGAGGGGGGAGTAAAATGAGCGCAGCAGCGTCGCTAAATAAATTTGTACAAAATAGGTTTGAGTAAATATCACTGATGTACTACTACTCTGGTCTTTTTTCTGGGAAACAAAACTCGCACTGTTTCCCTTGGGGCCAGTCATTAAGTGCTTATTAATGACTCGTGATTAAAATCCGACAACTATGTTTAATATATGTTATAAAGCAGTTGCAGAATAATAGAGTAAAAATTGTGCTGTCTATTGCAACTTTCTGGGAAATCGACTTCAAGGGCATTAGGCCCGTTTTAAACGTTGCATTTTACATGTGCCGAATCTAAATGAGCGAAAACAATAGAGCGAAAAATGCAAATGAGCGAAAGCAATAGATTTTTCTCATTTGCATTAGATTCGGCACATGTAAAATGCGACGTTTAAAACGGGTCTTAGAAAGCTACCACATAGTAGAGTAATATGGTAACCTTTTAAATTCCTCGGGGTGGGGGCATTTGATCACCTCTACTGAAAAGGACCTATGAAGGTGGATTTAAACGGTATTTTGGCTCGGGGAGGGGGGGATTTGAACAATAATTTTCCAAAAAAGTAGAATTCCCGGGGGGGGGGAGGAGATGTTAAAGCTTAGATTTGACGGAGACATCATGATAAATTTCGAGCATGGCATAAAACGTAAGAGTTACAGTTATTCTATCACCTTGAAACAGTCAATCCGAATATCAAGTTCCTTTTAATTATAATAATTGTTTTAACGCTGAAATGATATATGAAATGAATCGTATATATATGGTTCATTTCATATTTTATTTCATCCTTGATTCATTCATCATGGGAACATTAGAACCCACAGATGACCATCTTCCAACGTCAGTGGCTTCATAGCTCAGTTGGTTAGAACGTCGCACCGGTATCGTGCGGTCAAGGGCTCAAAACCCGTTGAAGTCTTAAAATTTTCAGGCTTGTCTACGCAATTGCTAGAATTGCGAGGATCATAGCTTCACTTAGTAATTGTTTTAGTAAAATATTTCTTTTCCTATCGTGACCCACTGACTCACTACCGTAGGGGTACGCCTCTTCAAGCTATCAGGTGTGCTTAGATTTAATCTGTCATCTACGAACAACAAGAACCTCTTGGGCGTAAACGTAGAAAGCAGTAGATCAAAATTGAAAGAGGGGACTGGTTTTGAAGCTCGGCAAACATCAAAGGAGCAGACAAAGATGCCAAGATTTAGGTTAGAAAGTTCACGACCGTGCACAATCTTTTGTTTTGCCCTCATACACTATGCATGAATTACGTAACCAATACGATTCTATTGGTTAGTTCCTCAGTACGGAGTAAACCGCCATTGAAAGGCCAAAAAAGAGAACAAAAACAAAAACGTACAACAAAGAAATTAACCCGGTTTCATAACCATTCCCCTCTATTAACTATGAGTAGACTGAACGCCCAAGGGGACAAGGAAGAGCAGTTGAAAGAAATGCAAAATCGGTCTGGGATCAAGCTGAATGCATGCAGCTTTAACACTTCGGTTTGAAGTCTCATTTTTATTTATGTTCCTGGCCTCCTCACCACCAATCCCCCCCCCCCCCCCCTCGATTCATGTATTTTGATGATTTGATGTATTACGTATTGTCGAGATTTTAAACTCTTACCGCCGTGTACTAACCTCGGCCTGTGACCTACAGATGACGTAGTCCCGTTAGTCTTCATGATCCTAGATCAAAGTTACGCACCACCTGGCTTCGGTTGTTCAAAAGGTGGACAACGCTATCCACCGGATGAATCATTATCCAGCCGATAAACACTAGTAAAACCAATTGAGTTATCCAGTGGATAGCGACTTATCCGGTGGATAGCGCTATCCACCCTTCGAACAACTGGGGCCAGTATGTTGCGTGAACACCACTTTGAAAATTGTTTTCTTGGTGAATACTTATCTTTTTCCTTCTTTAGCTTTGAAAAGAATCAAGCAAAAGTATGCTCAAATGCATGCTGAACTCTTGACATAACTAGTTTGCTGGGATATACGAAACGACAAATCCCGCATCGATTTTTTAACCATGTTGCACACCGTCGACGTTTTTGAGACGCGGATGGCAACCGGAATTGAACATTTGTCGTCAACATCTCTGGGCATTTCAGAAATATGTCTCAAGTAGTGCGATCCGGGCCTAAAGTTCACTTCTTTTGGGCGCGTTTTGTCAACGGATCAATTAATGCTAGCCCGTTTGCTCGTTGACCTGTTTTTATATTTGTGCTAACCTGTGGTAATCGAAGTTTGAGGACTATTGAATCTACTGGATATCGTCACAGAAGTAGGTGACCAATGATATGAGAAACTGAATTAGGCGCTTTAGTCCATATTTCGTTGTACTTCATACAAGCTGAAATTTTGTGATATTTTCCTTTGTAGATTGAATAAAAAGATATTAAGAGAATTATACGATTTGCGTAATCCAGTGCATTAGTAACCATTTTTCCCCAGATTAGTGTCTCCCAGATTTCTAAACTAATCATCTTTAATGGAGCAATGCTTATCAAAATAAAATGCGATTGTTTGAGTACATGTACAAGTTAAAAAGGGAAACAGCTCACTTCCGGTTGCAGTCCGTGTCTGCTCCCTAGTTAATTTGCTCAGTGTCGTGATGATGAGTACGTTCATCATACCCCATCATACAACCAACAGCTCACGTACAAAACTATTGCAAAACGATCTGAGTCAACCATTTGCAAAGGAGCAAAATATTGGTTTGAAACTCGTTGACTTGTGCATCAGATCGCACGTAGTCCTTCATTTAGGAGAAAAAATTTGAGAGAAGTGGGTTGAAACGGTTTTTACCGGTTCTTGCACCAG
>OX421455.1:22883347-22895847 GCA_949126865.1 Montipora capitata | reverse complement strand
GTGAAGTGTGTAGTCGACCGTTATAAATGGCATCGATCGTTTCAAATGGCAACAATCGTTCTGAGAAATGGCAACGACCGTTCTGAGAAATGGCAACGACCGTTTACGAAAGGGAAATTTGCAGCGGGGACATGTAGCAGGGAAAAAATCACAACATGTGCACACACATGAAAATATTGCGGGTAAATGTCCCAGGGATATGTTGCAGCAACATGTCCCCTCGTGTGAACGGATACTTTTATCAGTAATTGTGCAACACCAGTTTGGGGGTGATTTTGTCCCCGCGACGTGTCAACAAGTTGAACTTCATGGGACAGGTTGCTGCAACATATCGCTGCAACATATCCCTGAAACACGTACCCGCAACATTTTCATGTTTGTGCAAATGTTGTGATTTTGTCCCTGCTACATCAGGTCCCCGCTACAAGACCTTAATGCATGTCGCCTCACTGCGTACTACACACCTTTTTGTAGCGGCAACATGTCGCTGCAACATGTCTCTGCAACATGACCCCTCGTGTCTGCGCACCCTATAATTTATGATAAAGGTTCACTTATTTGGAAAGTTAAGTGTTCTCGGAAGAGGTGCCCAAGCTAACAATGTAATTTGAGCATCACGATCAGTTAAAATTATAAGCGTTTGTATGAAAATTTGAGATAAAGAACATGAATCGAACATAATTGCCTTACCTTGTCTTCTCGATACCTTGTCAGTGTTTTGGCCATTTCAGCGCTATTCCAGAGGGTTGTAGGTTCGCTGTTTTCTCTCTCTGTGAGAACTAGAGCAGCCAACGGTAGAACTATGAATCGCGCTGAAACGGCCAGAAATGCTAAGAACATACCATAAATAAGACAAGGAGGCAAGGTAAGAAATTCTGATGTATTTTTATTTCTATTTAAATGCCCTAAATAACGATCGCTAAATTCCCCATACAAACCCTCATAAACATGCACCGATGAAAGTGTTTTTGTAGCCTGCTTTTCACATGTTACAGAACCACCAATCTTAAACTTTGCATTTATCATTTTAGTTATATATATGTCACGGTTATCGGCGTTTCAGTGCTTCAATCAATGCCAGATAGACTGGCAGGTGTTATAAACTTAAAATCTCAAAAAATAGAGAAACTTGGCGAATAATTGTCGCTTGTTTTTGAACTGCCATTATTTGATTTGATTTGCGCCCTACAATCTATAGAATCTTCTGAGCTTCGAGCGAATGTCTTCCCTCAGAGCGAAGGGCTAACCGTTTTTCAGCCCCCCCACGATGGTCAATAAACTATTTCCTTTGCACTAACTCCCTCCTTTGATATATATCTACTTCCAAAAGCTCGTGGGTTGAAACAACCACTGATGCTGCTCGACAGTTCCTTTGAATAACTTGACAAACTTTCCTTTTTAAGCTACACAAGCCTGAGACTTATTGAAGTGTAGTTATTATAAGGTGCACGTTTACTGGACCCCCTAAACCCGAAATATTGTTTGTTAGCAGAATGTTTTGATGTTTATGAACCATTTGCCAAACACAACATTCAACGATGTTGAGAGCGTTTAGCCGGATATGACTAAATGCCGGATGACGGCACCTCAGTAACTTTGTTATGCAATCATTTATGAAAGTCAAGTAGACTATTGGACGACTGATAAATATTGTTGAATCAATTTTGACTGATCACGATCTTCTCTGATCTAACGCTGTTCAAGACTAATCGTCCACGGTTTTTGCAAAGGTTTAAAACCTCAACTTCATTATGCAACTATGTTGAACTAACTGATCGCACACCGGTGGCTCACTCACGGGTTGAGCACCGGGGTGCCATGCGGGAGTTCGTCAGTTCGATTCCGGCCGGTCCAATACTCTCAGGGTCTTAAAATAACTGAGCAGAAAGTGCTTCCTTTGAAATTACACCCGCACTGGTTCGACTTTCAAGGACTATTAATTATACGGTAGGCTCCGTCTCACAACCTTTCCTAAAAGCAACACTGAACAGTGTGGGACGTTAAAGAAACCGTGAAGAGTAGCAGAGGAGGTGGGGGAGACTCCGGGTGTTGTGGTCTGTTCCCCTTTCATATACATGCATGGGTCGGGTGGGTGGATGAGATTAAATATGGACTGAGACTAGAAGTGCCTTTTCATCCTACGTCCTATCTCACCCTGGAGAAATAATTATAAACCGGCCATGCCTGAGACCGAAACTTTGTGATATGTGCCGTATGCAATTCCTAAACCACAAATGGCTCTACTTAAGCGACAGCAGTTCTTCGCAGCTTGCGAGCAATTAACTTGAGTAGTTTCTCGGCAAAGGAAGTCTTACAAAGTTCAGGCTTGAACCTAAATTTTACGACGTCAGTGTTGTAACGCAGATCGTCGATCTCCAGTTTTGTCGTGCCAAGAGCCACAACACCCGTAGAGTTCATTTTACCAGTTTTTCAGCTGCATTTTTAACTTCTCGTAAATTTCACGCATTCGGTTTTACTGTGTGCTACAGACCCTAATGGCTGAAATGAACTGCCCTACCTGATTTACAGTTTTTGCTTTTTCTTCCTCACCCACTTCTAACAAGAACGTAGTTGAGGGGTTTCCATTTTAGGACATTGCTAGTGTTTACGCCAGCGTTGATTTGTGTCGCTTGATTGGCTAAACGGGCACTTCTATCAGTCAGTCAACTGATAGACTAACGGCTATTTCTCCTTAATTCCTAACAGAGATCGGAAACTTATAATCCCCTCTTATCTCACAACTGGTCTTTGATTTGGATGGCAAAGAAAACAAAGAATCAAGCAAAATAGAATTTATTTTCATAGATCTTTGAAGTCCACTCATGCATGATAACTCGTGCGTGATAAGTTGTTGTTGTTCGATTTATACGCGATAAGTTTGTCGTCCCTTGTCTTCAATTATGAGAGCAACCTGTGGTATTATTTTGGCCATGGCATTGGTTCCGATTTTATGGAATCTTAAGGTAAGTTTTCTTTTACTTTGTAAGCTAGCAATAATGTTGGTCACAAATAGTTGGTAACCTCCGTAACATCACTTCAACAGTTAAACCGTTTTTGCAGAGGAATTTTCTGGAAGGGCCGGATTTTTCGAAGTTTTCCAGAAGAATGGGCTAAGTTGATCGCAACTTACTCAGTTTTAAGTTATTTCACGCAAACATGACGGTAAAAAATTTGTTTCAAACTGAAAACATTGGAAGTGGCAAACCAATTTTTGATTCAGCTAGTTAATTTATTCCGTCTTCACAAATTTGATGAATGGTCAAATCTCGCAACTTCAATAAGCATCTTGTAATATTTACTTGCGACTGAAGATGTGAACAGCAATTTCCTGCAATAATCGAGGAGCCTTAATTAACCTCGGAGGCAAATTCAGGAAGAACATTAACTTGTGAATTTTGGATGCGGGTCAGTATCTGGGTTGTCGTCAGTGCCTTCGAAATTTTATTTTCCGGTCTCCTTTTTTGCGGTATTTAGTCAACAACAACGGATTATCCCATATCACGTATGAAATAATTATCTTCTGAAATATCAATCATTACCCTTAAGCTCAGGCTTTCGCTACTTTTTGGGCAAGAATACACATAACTTACTCGAAGAAAAATGCACTTCAGCTCGAGGGTAAAGTTCTTTTGCGGAAAAAGCATAATAAAGGTCATTTGATTTGCAGGAGTTTACCTGATAATGTTACCACGCTTTCGTTACTTTTTGGGCAAGAATACACATAACTTGCTCTGAGAAAAATGCACGTAAGCTCGAGGGTAAAGTTCTTTTGCGGAAAAAGCAGAACAAAGGTCATTTTATTTGCAGAAGTTTACCTGATAATATTACCAAATTACAACAAAAAGCCTGCAATTTGAATAGAATTTGACCTCAATGGGAGGCCTCATGATATCTCTTTAGGTAACTGATCTTTTTCTTCCGCACAATCATTAGCTGCACGATTGATATGGCTCCAAGTACAGGCTTGCCCAGCTGTCGTGTCACATTACGAAAATTGTTGCATTTGGCTTTTGTTCAATGGGGTTCAGAGACCTTGCATAATATTTATGTAACAATTTCAGTGAGGCCTCGTAGCTGACAGCAATGAATTTTGGACTTCGTGGCTGCGTGGGTGTATGCATGCCAGGAGAAAATAAAGAAGAAGGATTTTTGAATTCAGCATGATCTGGGATCTGGGAAACAAGGGTCATGTTGTACTGGTCTTTGAACATTTGGATGGGTAGGGGAGGAAAGGAGTGGAAATGCAGATGGGAGGGGAGGTAGGATGGGTCAGTAAGTTGGAAGGACCTGTACCTGAGGGATTTTGATTAAGTGAAATGTTATTTATTAAAATGAGGAGAAAACGAAAGGGTATAGAGAAAAACGTCCTCGAGCAGAATAAAGAACCACCAAAATTAACCCACATGAGGCCAAACCAGGCAATGCATAGAGCGTGTGCACAGAAGTGTAAGCGGAGTGCTCTCACCACTTTGCCACGCATGCTTATGTAATAAACTTTGAACAACAAGATATTACATGATGGAGACAGGTGATCGATCAGCAAGAGAGGATATCTCGCATATTGAGAGAGGAACGGCAAAATGGTTGTTGTAACAGAAAATGTCGGGATTCAAAAGAGAATTCTTTTGAATGACCACTCAAGCGTTCAAAAAACTCTCAAAGCGACTAGTAATTAAAATATTTGACGTTTTTAATGCATTCCAAAGCAAACTCATAATGAAAGATACACACCTGTGTAGCCCTTAGCTTTTTCATTGCTAGAAGTAATTTTCCGGACTACAGAGACACCAGGTGATACATAAATGAGAATACCGTTGTGCTGCTGACTACTCGAGTCTGTGGGTGCTTTAATTGTGCTCAACCTTAGCCAAAAAATCCGGAAATTTCGGTTTGAGGTCAAATGGAGAGGCAATTATCCGCAAAATCTTTTCGGAAATCGTGGATAACCTCCAGAGGTAGTCTACTTTTTCCGTTCGGAATGGAAATCGGGATTGCGAGAATCGTTCCTTTTCCAGGCCCTCTCTCACGAGATCGCAGGGTGGAATGCCGGGTGGACCTCGGGTGGACCATATTTGGTAAGCGACATTCTGAAATTTTTCAAAGGTAAGAGAATTAGAAGACTTCATACTTTCGCCAACCAGTGTTTGACTTCGCTTTTCCACGTAATTATTGCGGAAAATTAAACAATCTTCATGCCAACAATTTGTTTCACTTGGAGTTATTCTATTTTGTAGGGCTGGTTTGCCCAACGAAACGAACTTGTCACTGAAATCGAGGAATTAAAATAAGGAGTTAAGAAGGTTCTAAATGGATGCCAGGAAATACTATACACTTAATGTATGGTTCCGAGGGAAACAGTTAGTTTTGTTTACCCGAGAGTCGTGATGTTCGTCGAGGGAAGCATCAGGACTTGAGGGAAAACAAAACCAACTAGTTTTCCCAGGGACCAGACATTAAGTGCTTTGTTATATATTTAGACTTTTCCGTCAACAATCGCAGCAAAACATCCGGAGCGGGCAACAACTGTGGAATTGTATCCCGATCAGGATACATTTGAATTTGATCAGGGGCACGTGACCAAGAACCAACCAATCACAGTGCTTGTTTTGTTGAGTGAAAGGCTAGGTATGTAACAATAAGCACTTAATGACTGCATGGCCGGAAGGGAAACAGTGAGTTTTGTTTCCTCGAGACCCACAATGTTTGTCAAGGGGAACATTGAGGGTCGAGGGGAAACAAAACTTGCTGTTTCCCGTAGGGCCAGTCATTAAGTGTTTTGTTATACCTCCTAACTCAAAATAGAACAATACACGGATTTTTACACGGAATTTGCTGTTGTTTCAAATTTGCACGACCTGATCACATTCGAGTCGAAAGTTCAAGTCGTTGTTTCCCTAGGGAGTTAGTGAGTTTTGGTTCGCCCTAGGGAGTTAGTGAGGTTTGACCCATGACACATGACACTTTCTCCTCCAATTGGAAAACGTATGTGGTGGGAGGTATAACAAGACGGGTTATAAAATTATTAAAACAAAGCAACGTTCACCTCGAGTTCATGTGGATCCTTCACCAACTGCACTTCAATTTCCATTACAAATGAACTTCTAAAACCTCTGATTGAACGGTGAAAATGTTCAAACAAGCAGACTTTTGATTTAGATTTGCTGATTTAAACGGTGTTAACCATTTTGCTAGTTTGTGACGAGAATTTTAAGGAAACTTATTTAGATTTGCCATGTTTGAAGCTTCTGTAAATACTTTCGAGCATGCTTTGGATGAAAATAGAAAAATTCATGGATAAATTAATGAGTGAGTTGTGGGATTGTGAAAAATTAGTTCAGTTTTTTAAAGGAACCAGGCATGATACAATATGCTCCTTTGTTTTTTAATTTTTAATGCAAGATGGTTTTCTGCAATCCTGCACCTTAGTGAAACAGGTGGATTTCTTGTTACATCATTGCTTCCATGTTCATGGACGAAAACAAAAGATCTCTCGTTATCTCGTTTTGTTTTTCCACCAGCAATTGCATCGTTGTTATCTGTGTTTCAAGAGATTGGTTACAAACCATCTATTAATGATTTCACACCAGGTTACAGTGACAGCAAAACTAGGTGACCAAATGGCTGATAATAGAGAGCTTTAGATTCTAGGACGAGAGCGACTACGAGTACAAGATTTTCTCCTAGAGCAACAGTGAGCGCGCGAACCAGCGTCATTTTGGCGGGAAAAACGTGATGCCGTCATCATTTTAGCACGAGCTTTTGCCAAAATGTGGTCTGTCAAAACAAGTCAACAACATGGTATACGTAGCAGAATCTAAAGGTCTCTAATGCACCATTCTCAAAGAACTCATTTGTGAACTTGGGGAAAGTACCCTTAGAACGTAAATTGAATTCCTTGCTTCTACAGATTGTTGGAAGTGAGGAGATACGTGTATGCAGCTGCTGATGTGTGGTACCTTGATCTCTCTGCCATCTCTTTGACTAGTCCTTTTTATGGTGTGAAATCAATATTTTAGAACTCTTTTTCTCTTTAGTTTCTCCATTTTTTTCTGATGTTTTCTATTTTTGTTTCAGCCTGCCAATGCAAAGGGAACATTATCCATTCAATTTGTGGATTATAATAATCCAAGTTCACGGGATAAATTAGGTTTTTGCTGTGATTGCTGTAGTTTCTTTGGTTACTGTCCGAATGATTGTGATAACTTCTTCTGGCTCTATGCCGTGCCGTACCCTGTGAGTAGTTCCAGTGTTTCCAGTGCTTGGAAGCTATGGAAGACACATATCATGAGTGGAGGTGATAGCTTCACCTTTCCTGGCTATGGGCAATCTCTTGGTGATCATAATAATCCTGTGACGTATCACTTTGATGGAAGGTGGCCGGTAAGGAGAATGTTTAATATACAATAATAACAAATACTAATACTAATACTAATACTAATACTACTACTACTACTACTACTACTACTACTACTACTACTACTACTACTACTACTACTACTACTACTACTACTACTACTAATAATAATAATAATAATAATAATAATAATAATAATAATGATAATAATGAATTTATAAATACTCAACCTCAAGACTCGTTCTGACCACTCCTTGAATTTGTTCCTGGTAGTCCCTAGTTCAATTTCTTGGTTGTACTTGTAAGTAGCCAACTGGTTTGCCTCCGACCATTTGGGATTCTTAACAGTTGTTGTTTTTGTGTTCTGTCATTGTGTTGATTGTGTTTCATTGGCCCCCGAAAAGCCCCATGGGGAGTGGTCAATTAAGTATAGTGTATGTATGTATGTATGTATGTGCTGTATGTATGCCTATCTCAGTAAGTTATCTTTATTAAATTAACCTTACTTTGGTTAATAAAGCTCTGGTGTAGTATGTTCAGCTGGTAGCTGGTTATTTCATGGATTTTAAATTTATATGCACCCTAGTAAGCCATGAATAACTGCTGCAATTAAGAGCCATACCGATTGTACTTAATTTATTCAGACACTCTTAAAGTGCTTCTTTAAAAAGGGTCCTTATTTTAGGAAGGTAACATGTGACAGTGAACTAGAGTTACTGATAAACTTGTGGCCCTCAGGTCGCACCTTTTACCCCCTTCCTCCGTCAATGCTCTGTATTATGGGTATTCAAAGCTACAGCTACACAGATCAGAGGAAAGTTAAAACAGACATTGATTAAATGAGACGGAGATTGAACTGGCTATGGTACCTCTTAGACTAGCTCAGAAGGCTGTGCACTAACTGACTGAGGTACACCTGTCTCAGTCTACGAAATTGCGACTGGCTTAATACTTCTTTGAATTTAAATTTATTTGTGATAAGAAATTCCGACTTTTAAGTACACCATGAAGTCAACTAGGGTGACTGGTGTAGAAGATGGCCTGCTTAAATTGCTCAATCACAGCGTGTGTCAAGCTACCGGTATGTGAGCAACATGTAAATAACACCTTTAATAAGACTAGTACAACTGCTGTCTGAGAGATCTGATGTACTAGTTAACAACAGTAATATTGGTTTGGTCATTTCAGGAAGCTTTTGGTATTGTCTTAAAAGTTTGGGATGACGATAGTGGCAATATTTTAGGAATTGGACGTGCTGATGATCTGGTTGACCACATTTCAGTCAATGTTCCTGATGTTCCTGCACAAAAAGATTTGCAGAGTGCTGTAGCAAAGAGTGTTACGGTAAAAAAAGTTTAACTTTTACACACTGTGGCATGTTTTGAAATGCACATACCCTAATTAGAGGCTTACCCCGAATTTTGACAAGTGTCCCTTTCAGTCTATTGAGCATTTCAGGGCTCAAAATTGCGAGAATACAGTCACATTTGCGAATAAATTTTTTGCCTTTGTGACTAAAATATCTGGAGAAGTTGCAAATTTGCGATTTGTTGTCACCTTTGCTCTTTCAAAACAAAAGGGTTAGCAGACTTTGCTGTCACTTTCGCTAAAATAAATAAAGAAAGAAATGACAAAATTATTTTGTTTCTCGCGGTGAATTTTCGCTGAAGATAGCATAATTGTGGAGTAATTTAGCTGCAATGTGACGTCCACAACTCCATTCCTTCCATCATTCACCTTTTCAGTGGTTTCTTTACACACAAGTATTGCGGGCTCATATTTTTTGCTAAACCGCTGACAACACGATGCAGCATGGCAATTTTGCGACTAAAATTTGCAAAATTGTCACTAAATTTTCGTATCGTGTCGCAAAATTGCGACTGGATTTTTTCGTTAATTTCAAGCCCTGATCATGATCATTTGCCTCCTATTTCCAACAATATGGTAAGGGTACTGTACATGTAATTGTTATTATTATTTTTAGGGTTTAAGTAAATGCAGCTATATTGATCCGGCTTACTCGAGGAGCTACATTAATTTTGCAGGACACTTTGTGACGTTAATTTTCTATACTCCGAGACATGAGTGATGTTGAATTTGGCGATTGAAAAGAACAAGGGGACACTTTGTGACGCTGATTATTGAAATTGGTGTGCATCAAATTCTTTACATAAATTTCTGGACATACCTGTAGTATCAGTGTTACTGGAAAGTTCATAATTCTGCAGAAACCGTCTTCATTAGCGCTAACTACCAAAGTCCGTTTTGGCTTCTATCAATCGAGCTTCCGACGCCAACCACAGATATGCATGACATAACCCACCAATCAGCATCTTTGGTTCCCACAATACATTTGTACATTTGAACTCAATGCCACTGGAAGATGAAGGTGGAATATGTATTATCTTAAAGTTTTTACTGAAGATTTTCTAAAAACATATCATAATGGTATTCACGCTGCGAACTAAAAAGAAACTCTAGTTTACTTTCTGGAGAGGGAGTCAATCTTCCCAGTAATGTTTGGGAATTTGATTGATGGAAGCCAAAATGCAGTTTGGCATTTGGCGCTTGAAGGTGAGATTCCGCAGAATTATCATGAAAGAATCGGGTTGCATTAAAACAGCTTTCCAGGACAGCTGATGAGTGTGTGAACTTGATCCTGGATTGGATCATCAAACACAGTACTGAAAGAACTAACTGGTGACATCTTTCTGGCTTTGTACATATACCATGTCTGAGTTCAGATCATGCTGTCATTTGGCATTATAAAATAACTTGAATAATCAATTTAAGGTGATTCCCTTGTTTTGCACCACACATCTTATATTGCGCAAAACATTGCAACTTCGTAGATGGTGGCATTTCTCGCTGCCTATCTGACGAGAGACAACAATCGCCGCTTTTGCTGTCCAAAAGCTTTAAAGTGCAATCACGATAACTCCTCTTGGTTAAGAAATTGTTGTTTTGGAATTCGCCCCAGTCTTTTTGTGGAAAATGATCATTTTGAAGCTGACATTGCCCCTTTGCTGTACGTCATTTGTCGACGTGTTGGGAAGAAACAAGAACAGTGACCCCCTGCACTCTATGGTAAACTCGTAAAAGGTACACGGAAAACATTTTAAGGAGAAAAAGTTGGATAGTAGAAGTTAAAGTATTAATAAACAATTATAAATGATGTGAAACTGCATTTGGAGTCAGACACTGAGTGCAAGGTGATGACTGCTACAGCAGTGGTCCAATTTGCTTACATTGCTTTGCAAGATTGAGCAAATTTGTAATCACTTTAATTTGTAGCCTGGACAAACAAATAGGCTCAAGTTTTCAGTACTATTCAGTATCTTTTTCTATATAAGAAAATGCTTCTTGCATAATTTGGTAAAAAAAAAAGACTTAGAATAAAGGGCATGCACTGCAAGAACAAGCATGGTGACCCCATCCTTTTATTGCATTTTTTTAATGTCCTGTGTATGAATATCAATTGTGCCAAGTTTGACAAAAATCTGGGTAGTACAATGTAAGTCATTTTCAAGGGAATAACCTTATTAATATAAGGATTTTGTAAGTTACTAATTTGAAGTGTGTTTATAATATGATTAGTCTATTGTACTTATTAGAACTCTCTTCTTTTCTGATAGGTGACAGGCCTCAGATCTACCACTAGATTTCTAGTTCGTGTTTATTGTGATGCTAATTACTATGGTACAGATTGTAATACATACTGTGTTGCAAGGGATGATGCTGGTGGTCACTACAGGTGTGATAAGGACACTGGAAATAAAATCTGTTTGGATGGCTGGATAGGACCCAGCTGTCTTACTCGTAAGTACTGTAGCTGGGAGTTTGTTAGACTGTGTGCCTGGGTGATTTTTTTTTATGAACTCAGACCAGTTTGATCAGTATATCGTACCGTTAACATGCATGACATTAAACAATTATTGGATGAGGTTGAGCATGATATCATGAATTATCAAAACCAAGGTCTGTGTTATCTGCCAAAGCCGAAGGCTGAGGCAGATAACACAGACCTCGGTTTTGATAATTCATGATATCATGCGAAAACCTAATTCAATAATTGTTTTATTATACATTTTTCACATGATTCATCCTCAGAAACAGAAGCGAAGTGTTCAGCCATTTTGTTTCTGAGGAGAACACTCCAAGGGGCTTAGTAACCAGGCAGACGGTGAACTTGACATGGTAAATGCAATATCTGCAGCAGATATTGCATTTATCATGTCAAGTTCACAAGCTATTGTGAATTGATTGAATTCTCTCGACCAATCAGATTTTTCATAGTGAGTCTGATGTATAATAATAAGTGTTACTGGTGCACTTGAAGACTGAGAGTCTTGTGATTTTTCAAGTGTGTACAATCTTGATGATTCCTCCGCATGCCAAACTGGTTGACCAAAAAATTTATTCCTTGGGAAAAAATATTGGGCTGGTTGAAAAATGTTTTTCGATTATGATATGGACAAAACCTGTTGACTGGTGAGTGTGAGATTTTTTTTGTCCAGTGACTGCATTTTGTTCCTGGTTGCAGTCTGACATAGGTGGAAGCTAAAATTCCAAAGCACTCACCTGGAAAAGTTTTCACTTGGCCAGTTTCCTTCATAGAAAAATTAGACCCACCCTCAAGTCCTCCCCTTACACATGTAAAAAATGCAACTTAAATTTAAAACCATGTTTGATATCCTTCCTTAGTTTTTGTTTTTAATAGCTAGTTCAAGACCTGTGGCTTTGTTACAAAAGTTCCGACGGTTTAAACTACAGCTGTATTGACCTACAGTGTATCTGTCAAGTATCCCTAAGTTTCCATTTTCAAGGCATTTCAGAACAGATGGTGATGGATGATGCAAATTCGCCATTTAATTTGCAAAATCCCGTGATACAGCACATTTTGGGGGTTATTTGCATTAAAACAATGGATTTCCAGTTCACTGAAGCATGATACAGTCCCAAGAGAAAATAACTTGTATTGTATTTATGTAAAGAACCCACCAAAATGTATTGCATTATAATGAAATCGGAAAAGAGTCTATTCACTAACCTTACGGCTTTGCCTCCTAATCCCCTGATATTAAAGGCAAAGGTAAAGTCTGCTACAAGCCTACATGTAGAAGGCCCACCAGGCTGGTACTTATCT
>OX421455.1:22868347-22873347 GCA_949126865.1 Montipora capitata | reverse complement strand
TTCGATTGGTTTTTTGTTCGGTTTTGTTCGATTGGATAGGTCGGGTTATTTGGCTAGAGATTATGTTAATAATAATTTTTTAAGAGCACGAATGGAATGCAATTGGGCTGGTCATGTGGCTAGAAGAACAGACAACCGTTGGACAACCCGTATTACGTTCTGGATGCCCCGGCGAAACACAAGGAATCGAGGAAGACCAAGGACATGATAGAGGGACGACTTGGGTAGTTTTGTAAAACACTGGCACCGTGTTGTGCAAAAATTAGACCAATGGAGGACAATGGAGAAGGCCTAGTACTGTCGTCCAACGACGGACATTTAACGGCTGAAACGGAACTGAAGAGCACGACATTCCGTCTTAGAACCAATTCATATGTTTTAGATTCTAACAATATTGTCTAATTACTTGGTATCTAGTTCTTGTGTAGTAATTAAAGCTATCATATTGTATGAGCTGATAAGGAAAAAGCAAGGAGTTAGCTTAAAAAGCTCTGTATTATTTCTATATTGATATCACACCTACTGGCCATGGATGAAATAACATCCGAAAGCTAGTGATGCAAAGTAAGCGATTGAGTGGATTAGACAACAGTGAAAGCGTTAAGACAAGAGGTCAGCCGTTAAAGGATTATAGCCGTTATAACAAACCGTTAAAACTCCTTGAAAGCCGTTAACTGGCCGTTTATATCGGTCTGTTTTCGTCCTTAACTGATTTTCGTTAGTGTTCGTTTTTCCATGCAAGGTCTCATTTGGTGGTCACGGTACTAAGTGAGCTGCTTCAAGTTGAAGGTTCTTTGAGCTCAAAACTTCATGTTAACTGTATTTCCACCTGAAGAACACACTTTATGGCATGTACTTGTCATTCCGAGGTGTTGTTGTGGGTGATACCTTCTTTGTCTCAAAATTGTAATGATTGGTGATGAAATAACAATATTTGCAAAGGACATTTCAATTTTGTTCTTAGATGTGGTGTATACTGCAGTTATATACAATCAGCAAATAAAGGACTTTAGGCGTGCCTTTAAGGAACAAGGCATCTCTATCCATATGCAAATTAGTGGTTGTGTATTCTAAAGTTTAGCCAGCCTAGAACTGCGAATCATGTATATATTAAGCCACTGTGTTGATAATAATTTGTTCTTCTCATTTAGGGACCTGTGTGGATGAAGTAAACAATTTTCATTGCGAGTGTGCTCTGGGGTATCTTGGCAGGACTTGCAACAATGCAACAAATGAGTGCTCGACTCTTCCTTGTCAAAATGGTGGGACTTGTACCGATTTGCATCGCGACTATAATGTAAGCCCTTAAGACAAATGCAGTTTTGTAAGACGTTTCATGAATTTCAGGACACGGTTTTAATTTAAAGTTTTTTTCATGCAGTTTTGCATGGCTGTTGGTCACATGGGAGGCCTTGGGTTCAAGACAACTTGTCTGTGCAAGGGAGTGCTAACTGCATTATTCTCATTCCTTTTACATGTAGTGCTCATGCGTAACTGGTTTTACAGGAAAGGACTGTGAGACTAACATCAATGACTGTACGTCACTGTCACAGTGTAACCAAGGTGTCTGTCAGGACGGTGTGAACAACTTTACTTGTGTCTGTCACATGGGATTTACAGGATTGCATTGTGAACAGAATATAGATGAGTGTCTCGGTATGTGTCCTCTTCGAGCTATCAGTAGTTTAAAGGGAACCTCCTGTCCAACAAAGAATAACTTTAAAACCACATAACTTTTTGTAAGGAAAGACTTCTTATCTGTAGCAAATGAATTTCTGAATCGCTTGGTTTTTTATTCAGACATGTTACCATGTTCTTAAAAAACAAAAGAACTCTCAACCACAGAGAATTGTGTTTAATATTATTTTTCAAAAAGAAAGAGTTTATCTCTGAAACACGACAACCGTTTGGTTTGGCGTCAGAACAATGGGGAAACTGTGACGGGTCACAACAATTTCTAAACAATTTCTATGTAAGATGTCGGGCACGACAAATTTTAAAGTGAATATAAGAAACTCTAAAGTTCATTTATGGTTTGGGAATTTTCGAACAAAATTTGTTTATTGCAAACACTAGTCTATTTTATGTTAGAGCGGTTTTCAATTGAGTGTCGAAAGTAATTAGCGAATTGCTTTGGTTTTGCATTACTTCACTCCGTGATTGGTTCAAAGTTGTCACGCCACTTTTTCAACCAATCAGAAGTGAAACAAAAACCAGTCGTGGCTTGCGCGTGCACATTTTCCCGCGCTTTGTATCGGTTACGCGTAATTACTTCGAGTCTTCGAGTCAGTTTTGATTGGTTTACTGGATTGTCTCCGTCCTTTCTGATTGGTCAAAGTAATAACTTTGGTTTTGGTTTTACGGCACTCGTTTGAAAACCCCTCCATCTGGACAATTTCAGCAATTATCTCTTATAGACCAGGTAAGTGCGAGGACTGATCACTTCTCCATTTGATCTATAACCCGCACTTGAAATATTTAACAATTATTGGGCGAGGCTGAGCAAAATATCGTGATTTGTCAGTGGCGAGGAGATCAATTATTCGCCGAAGCCGAAGGCAAATAATTGATCTGTGAGACACTGACAAATCACGATATTTTGCGATAACCGAGTTCAATGATTGTTTTATCATTCGAAGACTGAGTTTGTTTCTTACAGTTTCCAACCATTAAATCATTTTATGAAAGCTCAGGAAAGCAAACTGCCATTTTTACGCAAGAGGTTGGTTTCAGTTACGCATAAGCAGAATATCATTTGCAGCAAAACACTATTTGTAAGCAATTATTTGCAGGTCACGTGCTGGGCTCTTGGCTATTGAAAAGAAGGAAAAATACGTCGAATGATAGACATATATATCATTCATTATTTTCTCTGGTTTAGGTTATCAGTGCTAATTGAATGAGTGCCTAAAACATGCCGATCATTTAGTGAAAACATTGCCGACTACCACCCATTTGGATAGTTTGTTAATTTACAGTATTAAAGTTATAGCCACTTTTTCAATCATCAGTATCAAATTCTACTCAACCAGCCACTGCCCCTGCAATAGCCAGCAGATCCCAGCTAGTGATTCATGACAGCCTTAAGCTCTGCCTATATGAACCACAGTAGTTTGTTGATACCAGTTTATTTTTTGGAGGGGTTTCCCGGTCATATTTTAAAAGCAGAATGACTTAGAATAATTCTTTCATGTCAAGCCACTAATGTGAGCTTGAATTGTGAATTATCATCCACCTTGGTGTGGTGGATGGGATATAATAGCCTGTCATTGGTTTGTGGACTATCCGTTTGAGCCTTTTGCGGTGTTTTGATAACGTGCAGCTTTTTTCCAGGGCATCGGTGTCAAAACGGAGCCAGTTGTGTTGATGGCATTAATCAGTACACGTGCGATTGTGCCAATGGATTTGATGGGCCAGTGTGTGGTAACAATATCGATGACTGTGCATCAGCCTTGTGTCTTAACAATGCTACGTGTGTGGATAAGATAGCTAATTACACCTGCAATTGCAGTCTTGGCTTCACAGGTGAGTGTGTAATACTGGGACATTGTTCAGTCTTCACCTGAGCGTATGAGGAGGAAGTGATGGGAGGAGGTGGTGAAGCTGAATAGCTTGGATATTTGAGCTTGTTTCTCGAAGGCCTCGAAAACTTTCTTGGCCCAAAAAGCCATTCATAAAACTAAGATCTGCTTATTCTGAAAACTGGATCTTTGAACGTATTCTCAAGACACAAGAAAACAAAACAATAATTATTAAGTTTCATGACTTAAAACTATTTTCCTTTCAAAGGTTCAGAGCAATTTATGTTGCCCGAAATAAGCACAAATAGTTTTGGGACTTTTAAGAAACAGACCTCCCCTCACCCCTCCGCTCCTTCTCCCTTCCCTCTAGGCGAAATCCCGCTCTAACCAACAACATGGTCTGTTTCTCTGTTGTTTGCTTTGTAAATACTAAGCAGCCAACGAATTCCCTTCTTCCAGTTGGATTTCTCATCGCTGTTCACGGTACTGCAGACCTTTGAGGAACCTCCATTCTTGACAGTATTTAGCGCTAAGGTGGAAATATTGGGATACATGTATAAGAGCTGCTGGCAACTCAGTGTATGTTCCTTTGACCCCGACTTGTAATTAATCATTGTTCTTTAAACCTTTACAACTGTAGGTCGACATTGCGAGATACCCATTGACTACTGCGCTCAACAAGGATGCAACAATAGTGGGACATGTGTGAATGAACGTGGATACAGGCGGTGTCTTTGCCCGCCGGGGTTTAATGGCTCCAGCTGTGAAATAACACCTTGCATGATGAACCCTTGTAATAATGGCGTTTGTCGCATGCTTCCTGATTTGAGATACAAGTGCTCTTGTTATGGAGGCTTCACAGGAATGCACTGTGATGCTGGTAAGTAAAAAAAGGTAAAGTCTGCTACGAGCCTAGAAGGCCCATCAGGCCGGCGCTTATCTCTGGTTTCTGTAGCATGAAGCGACTAGGAGTATTTCTACTCCCCCCTGGATGGGATGCCACTCCATCGCAGGGTTACCCCCAGCATTAAATTCGCCGGTAGCCATTTATACACCTGGGTGGGGAGAGGCACCGTGAGAGTAAAGTGTCTTGCCCAAGAACACAACACAATGTCCCCGGCCAGGACCCGGACCCGGACCACTCGATCCGGAGTCGAGCGCACTAACCATGAGGCCACCGTGGTAAGTAAACTATTAGGAATTCGGGTTTTGATTAGGATAGATCTACCAAATTAATCAGGTTTTTGTTTTTACCTAACACAACACGAAACCTGCCGTATTTCATACTTGTGGAAGAAAAACTTAAATCTAATATCAATGTGTTTATGAGTAGCATTGAGCGTTTTCTTTATTGACCTGCGACTTTGCTTATAAAAGGCATCGTGTTATAAACAAATCGGCTCCGTAAAACCTGTGCTTAGCTTTCTAGAACGCTTGGAAACTATTCCAGCCTCTGGGTATTTTCCTCCTTTTACGTTA
>OX421455.1:22855847-22858347 GCA_949126865.1 Montipora capitata | reverse complement strand
TCTATGTCACGGCATTTGTTCGGACCGATCTAATTTTTAACTACCTCCCCCCTTCCCCCCCCCCCCCCCCCCCCAAAAAAAAAAAAAAAAAAAAAAAAAAGAAAAACACAGTCAGTTCCGGTTTGGTGACGCTATGACGTCAAGGTTAGTTTCTTGTGATTGGTAATCGGGTTCCTGCGGGAGTCTCATTCGCGAGAAATTCAACCTAAAACTAAATCGGTCTGTCAAAAACGCCGAGACAGGAATATAGGGGTGTTGTTCGCTCCTAGTCATGGACTCCTGCCCGCTGTCATATTGATGATCATCATGATAATGACGAAGATTAAGTTCCCAATGTTGCTTAACCCACGGCACCAAATCAATTGACAATAGCTTTTATGGTAACCATATATATAGTACAAGGCGAACGGAGGGCAATAAAACTTAAAACTAGTTTACCTAAATGGTAGAAATGCTGCCGAGGGTAAGGGAGATTTTGCGGTAATCAAATGGTGTTTCGTGCGTGGAATCGACGTGAGATTTTAATAGGTCTTCAGCAGGGACCGGTACAAAACGTGGACCCTTAACTGGACCTCCTTCTGGACCCCACTCAAGAGAAGACAGAAAACCATAGATGGTTGTCATAGTGACGTCATCAAATCGCAAGGTCTTCTATTTTTTATCAAAAGGCCTTTGAAAATGACCTGGAAATAAATCGTTTTTTCAAGTTTTCAGTTCCTTGACGTCTTCTGTTTCGAAAATACAGTATTTTGAATTTCCGAATTTTCCTTCCTTAGCCGTAGGAGCTGTGAAATATGGCCCTGAAACAATAAATTTAGTCTATAATATGATGACAACAAGCTTTACGTTTTGACCTCAGTTTCCGTTGTGAAATTTGCATTTGTACAGATGTTCATTGCTGCCCAATATCCGACCAGCGCGCCCAGTATCCGACCACAGGAATAACAACGAAATTAAACGTAACTTTCGGCGGGGAAGAGGTGGTTTTGTCTCCCTTTGCTCTTGCAAAGTACTTTGGCATTCTCTATCTCTATCTCTATATCTCTTCGTGCCATAAGGCACATAAGGCTTTGACATTCTCTTTCCATCCACTTCGGGTTGCTGCTAAAGCTCTGACAGTCGTCCATGATTGCCACCCAGCTACTCGTCTTTCGTCTTCAACCATTCTCCTCCATGTTGTTTTTGGTCGACCTGGTCTCCTCCTCCCCTCTGGCCTCCACTCCAATGCTGTAACACAGTGCTCCTCTGTTTTTCCTCAATATATGCGTGATCCAATTCGATCTTCGGCGTCTGATCTCATCACTCGTTCTGGTCACTCCTGTGGTCTCCTGGATTTGTTGGTGCGAGATGGTCCGTGGCATTAGAAGTTGGAAAAGATAAATCGACTTACGAACTGAGCATGTTGAAAAAATTGAGAATTCCGTTCTAACTTCTACTTCCGGTAGTTATGCAAAGTACGGTGTGAAAGCAACACACGGAAAATAATTCCGCTCGATAAATCCATGAAGGAAGTTTCAATTGAGTTGTATCAGACTGATCAGAATAGCACTGCACTACACACAGATCAATTAAACTAACGATATGAAATTAATCACGACTGCAGCTTATACAATGATTTTTGCACAGTAAACAAAACATTGGTCGTATTCTGGGCACGCTTAGTGAAACATTTGTTGATGATTCTGGCATCCGTTATTCTAAAAACAGTACGTTTCGGGAAGAATTGAAAATTGCTCTAACTACTTGAATTCTTTGAGAAATGCAAATGTCGAAAGGTTCCTTCAAAAATATCATGATTTACAGACCCTTTCTTCAACAGCGATCGTTTTACTGCGCAATGAAAAGCGCAAATATTAGCCATGAAAATTTCACCCACCTGAACAGAACGGCCCCTAGCCTCTGCAAATGATCCTAAAGCTTAAAGCGCGCCAAAACGTGCATCTCAAAGCTTAAATGTTCAGTTTCTTTTCGGTATACTTCGCTTCCCGTAAACTACCAAGGGCGTTGCAAAAATTGTTTTTTTTTTAACTGGTCATCATATATCATATCATATACCTTTCTTTACCCTCGGATTTTAGAGTAGCTTGGTGTAGCTAATATATCCGAGCATTTACCCTCCCAACCATGATACACCACAGAAGACAGACCACAACACCGGGAACTACATGCCCTACTCTTTTCGACAAGTGTGTAGGTTCTTTTACGTCCCACAGGATTATGAACATTGAAGGGTTATGAGACGGGGCCTACGGTTTATCGTCCTTATCCGAGAAGACTAGAGAGTCTAACCATTTGCAGATGTAATTACAAAGGCAGCACTTTCTCCTCAGTTATCTAAAGACCCTGAGTGTTGGTCCGGCCGGAGTTGAACTCACGACCTCCCGCGTGGCAACCCGGTGCTCAACCAACTGTACAGGCCGCCATATTGGTGGACCACGTGGAGTCTATATGACAATACTCTATAACGTTACGTAAAACGCTTCGACAAGTAACTCAGAAA
>OX421455.1:22808347-22848347 GCA_949126865.1 Montipora capitata | reverse complement strand
GGTACTTTTAGAGCAGTTTTCAAATGACTGTCGAAAGTAATCACGGGATTGCAATTGCTTCGCTTGGTGATTAGTTTAAAAATCTCGTGCCAGTTTATCAACCAATCAGAAGGAAAACCAAAACCAATCACTACTTGCACGCGCGATTTTTCCCGCTCTTTGAGCAAGTTACATGGAATTGCTACGAATTTGGATTGGTTCATCGCGCTCTTTGCACCTTCTGCGATTGGTTGAAGTAATAACTTTTTTATTTTTTTTACGACACTCAATTGAAAAACGCTCTGTGGTCAAAGGCAAGTCGTAATTGAAACGGTGTTACGTGTTGCTGGCCCATCGAACGGAGGTGGTTTGAAATTGCGGAACCCCATTTGCGCAATGAAACGGTACTTTCTAGTAGCACAAACCCGACCCAAGCCAACACACGTTCACATAAGTTTATTTTTTTTACTTGTCAACGGATATTGTCGGGGTTTAGTAATTTAACCTTGGTCAATTGTAAACGCTCAAGTGTAAACACGACATAAGAGTAATGTAACAAGAAAGGGAATGTGTGGACCTCGAATTTTCGAAGTCCAGGCGTCAAGATGATGGGGCAAGAGCAGAAGTCGTTGCGAAAGAAAAGGAAGCGGGAAAGAAATTTAGTATGGTCTGGGATAAAAGTTTCGTCCCTACTCTGCATGTCTCCTCGTTTTGTCGTCTTGTTCCCATCGTGTTTAGTTCACGTCACGATCTTTGTTGGTCCCCTCAAACTAAGTGCTTTGAAGCAGGCATTAGCCAACTGTTGAGTCATGAACCGGACGAGGTCTTGTTATCTCTTTCAGGATTTGGGTTTGATGGTGTTGAGCAAGTCAACTATGCTGGCGGTGAAATGATGTACACCAATCCCGCGTACAGTTTTGTTGGTGATGAGGGTGTAATCACTTTCGAGACTAGACCAAAGCTTTGAGATACTGTGGAACGAGCTAGGAAAGGGCGTAGCCTATCAATACAAAGTTTATATTAGGTATTAGTGAAGCACTGGGGGTTGAATGGAAATGGAAAGAGGCCATTTGTGTGATGGCGAAATTTACTACCAAGACCATAATGTTTTGAGTGAATTTCATGGTCTCTTCGTGCCCTGAAGAACCAAAAAAATCTGAATAGAGAAGCCTCTTTTGTGATAATTCTGGTCTTCGTTGTAAAATGACGCCATCATGCGAAATGATATACTAAGAGTCCAAAGGAAATGTGGGGCGCACCGATTCTCAAGTACTACATACAGTAAGGCGAACACCACAAGAATTTTGCGAAAACTGTACGCGGCTTTGTAAAAAGTTAATCAAGTTTCTTTTAAAGTGCCCCTGTGATCAAAAAAACCACATCCTTTTTTTCTTCAGATTTTGAAAGTGTTTGCTTAACACCTGACTGGCAAAATTTTGAGCTTTGATTTTTATCCAAAGGCCGTTTACTTTGAATGTAAGTTTTGGATTTCACGGTCCGCCATTACTCACGTTCAAAACTGACAGATTGGACCTCAGACGGTTGGATCCAGGGAAAAGTGACGTCAGAGGCTCACTAGCTTAAAATTTCAGCGTGTGAACGCAGCTTATTATATATGCAAAGCGTGAGTTTAAAAGTCTGAAAGCCCAAAATCCCCGTGCGGCATATTAATTCTGCGGCGTACACACGTATTGCATTCTTAAACTAGTGAGCCTTTGACGTCATTTTCTCCTCGACCAGCTCTCTCAAGAACATAATATTAGTAATGGCGGACCATTAAATAGGAAAATTACAGTTAAAATAAAGAGGTGTCTTTGAAATCAAGGCTTAAAACGTGGGTCACTTAGTGTTTTGTTAACATAGTTTTGAAATCCAAAGAAAAATATGAATTGATTTTTTGGTCACAGGGGCACTTTAAGGCTTCACGTCAATTTTTATTTTTTTTTTTTGTAATTTCGTTTTACATCACCGAGACAATGAGTCAAGTTGACTCGTGATTTATGACAAGCTTAACTCGCAAGTTTGAAATGGGCGGGCGAGATATTAGCACAAAAAGTTTTCCGCGCTGCCATGCCGATTACTGACCTTTCCAGTCGCCCAACGTTGTCACTGGTAGTCCCTTTTCATCAACGTAACTCTGTCATTTTAAATTTGGTTGCATTATTGCCTTTTATGCACCCAAATAACTCTATATTTTTTATGGACTTTAAGAGGTCATTTTTATCTTCATTCCATTGTTCCCGAGACCTTGAAAGCTTAAAGGGACACTGTCACGGCATTTGTGATGATTTCTTGTCAATATTCCCTAAACTTGATCTTTTAACACTTTGACCTTTTTCGAATCTCTTCTACGTCATTTCTTACACGATTCAAGTGAATCTACGACAAAAGTACAGACAAAATACTTTTATGGACTTAATGCGAGTCGCAACACGAAAACTTGAAAACGTTCAAGTTTGCAAGCAACTCTTTCATTGTCACTCGTCCCCGAAAGCAGGGTAAAGATTGCCGGTGCGTTAAAAGCAATTCGCTGAGGCTTGATGTCGGGAAAATCCCAGGCGATCGGGGATTTCGTAGTTTCCCGAAATCTGGGACACGTTGGTAAACTGAAACGCTTCCTATTTTCCCGATTCGTCCCCGACCATCCCAGATTATCGGGGATGTCTACGATTTATGCTTTTCATTAGTCGGCAAAATCTAGGACGGTCGGGAAACTGCAAAATCGCAGATCGTAAAACTAGCCTTTCGTATTGTTGGAGTGTTTTTAAAAATAGCGTGACAGTGACCCTTCTAAGGGGAACTGAAGGCAAAAAATAAGTATTTATTTACACTTTAGACCATGCACAATAATGTTTTCAACTTTTTTTTCTGGCATATCCGTCGTTTTTCGCCCTAAAAAATGTTTTGTTCCGATTTTGGGCCATCAGCATTGCGGCTCAGAATGGAGGAGTCAGCGGTCATTTTTGCAGCTTATGACGTATGATACGGGGAAGACATGCGAGGGCGCCCCACATAGAGGCAGTGTTTTGAGTGTCGACTGTTTTGTCGTGAATATTGAGTCCGCGAAGAAACATTACCGACAAATAAGGTATATCAACAGCTGCACTTGTGTTTACCTTGTTTCTCTTCATTACGAAATCCCTGTTCCCCATATCATACGTCACAGCAGGCTGCTGATATAGTTTTTGCGCCCGCACTGAAAAGGCCGGAAAAGCGGAAAAAGCCCAACTTCGAAAGTAATTTTCTCGCAAAAAACAGGAAACGAAAAGAAATAACTCCAAAAACTTAACTTTCCTTATGTTAGGTTTTCCAAAAAAGAAAGTTGGTGGCCTTCAGTTGTCCTTTAAGATACGACAACGGCAACCAAAGTTTTGTCTCGAAATACATATCCGAATTGCTGTAATTACCTCGGGGCAATGCTAAGCTAACTTTTACTAGGAGAAACTGTGAACCAAAAGTTAAGAGAGATTCGATAGTGGTGTACTCGCGTGTTTGCGTTCTCCTAAAATCTTTAAGGCCTGTCCAAACCGTAAATGATTTACGGTAGAAAATGTCAAAACGTTGGGACGCAGAACATTTTTCCGTTTAGCCACCTTGTTTTATGCTGTTTAAACAGGTTTTAACGTGTTGGATACGATTGGATTCTGTCAAACATTTGTTAGAACATCGTAGCACATTTCTGATTCTGAGTCGGATTCTACTAGTTTGTTGTTTCTATGGGTACGGTGTAATCTAGCGGTCCACAATTCTTTGCTGTTTTGATATCATAAAACGTGTTTTAGGATATGTTAGGCCGTTTGATCAGTCTGTAAAACAGGAAACATTTACCGTTTGGACAGGACTTTACGCATTGTTGCAGCAAATAAAATGTATTATAGTGTACGATGCACGTTCATGGCGTGCTGAGCATTTGTTCTTGCTCGCTAAATATGCTCAGTTATGATGTTCTCGTTGCCGTTGTTGTGTCAGTTTCTTTAACCTGTATCAATTTCTTACGTATCTATGCATGGTCGGTTTCTTCGGGACCCGAAAAGTCATTATTTGAGCCACTTCGGATATATTTATTTCGAAAGCTAGTCTGTTAACTCCTTTTCAAGGTAAGAAAAGTGGAATGATTGCAAAAATAAGAAATCGTTCGAAACCTCTCCCTTTCCAAGCACCCCAACTCAGTGAAGCCTTCAAGAGCACGTAAAGATTGCTTTCCTTGTAACGTGCTGGTCGCGTTCTTGTAGCAGCAGCTTATCTGTTATGTGTGAATAAGATCTTTGTGCCTACTCTTGATCTTCGCTGAGTTTTGGTTGGATTTACCACTATTGGTCGAAGTCTCCCAGATTTATTGCGCTTTTCCAGGCTTCGCAGATTTTATAGAATATGATTAGGTGTAAATTAATCGATATTTCAATACCGGAAAAACGTGGGCTGGAATTAAATGCCTGACAATAGCGTTCATTTTAGTTCCCGTACACAGCAATCGTCAAACAAAGCGAGAAGTGTTTTTTTTTAATGCTTCCCTTGGAACACAATAAATCTAAAGTTGTTTATATTTTGTACTGCAACGTTATTTTATCAAAATTGAAGTGTTTTTAACCTTATGCATCCAAGCACAAGTTCTCTACCAACTGGGGAGAGTGTAACTCAACTCAGATCAAATGTTGGTTTTCAACATGCAGCAGAACAGTCTTTGCCTTTCTTCCAAGAAAATCACTTGGTTGCATTGTGTCCTGTCAAATTCATTTTAACTGATTTACACTGGGAGTTTTCCTCTTTCGCTAAATTTTTCCGGTAGGACTATGGCGTGCGTTTACATGATACGTGCAAGTGCACGCCACGGACCTAGATTAACGACCTAGCTCCAATGAGGCCTAGTAGCTCACTGCGTAGAGCATCCGTCCGGTGTTTCGTTGGTCGTAAGTTCGAATCCTGCCAAAGACTCCTGCTTTTACAGATGTCGATTCATCCGTCGCCAAGCACCAAGTTTCCTATCATTCCCACTGGCGCATTACACCTTAAAGGGGTTGTGTCTCAGCGATGCAGTTCATTTTCGCTATACAACTTAACGTTAACTCCAGAAATTACTTTTAGTAATAACATGGGTGACAAATAACTTCTTAATTTTGGCGCGAAATTTCAGTGTTAATTTATAGGCCATTCCGGAATTGCGCAGGGAACTGGAGCGAGTTTCAAATTTGAACCAATGGATAAATTGACACCTTCACATGAAAGATAACGTTCACTGATTAGCCATCTATCCAAGTTTGATGCTTTTAGGTCGAACAGAGACCAAGTTACGGACTTAAGTGCGACGCGCCTTACCGTCGCTACCGATAAAAATTGTCCGCCAATCAGGATGTGTGAATTTGATTGACAGTCACGCCTCCTTGCAAAGTTTGCACAGTTATAAGTTGAATACCGTTGCATGTGTTGTTGAGTTGTGAATGTGGGGATTATAGCAGAGCGTACAAGGAGTGGGTAACTTGTTGTAGTTCTCGCGAATTGTGGAAAATTCTGGTTTCTGGTTTCCGGATTACGGCTTTTAGTGCTGTCGCGCTAATTCTCCCTATTGATCGAAGCGCTCTCAGGGGTCAAAATAGTCATTTTCACTTGATACATAAAAGGGCAATTTTTCATTTGTAATTGGAAAGAAGAGACCCTGGAGAGTGGCAACAATTTTATTACTTGGCCAACCTTCCGTCCACACGGATTATTTGACCATGGATGATTGCGCATCTATCCTGACTACAATGGTGGAAAGAGGAAACCTGGGTTTCAAGTTGAACTTTCCCAAACACTAATATCACACTATTAATAGGGAATGTGCTCAGGTCAGAGAAGATATGTATTTTTGGCTTGGCCAAAGCTGTGCACTAGATTCGATAATTCGGGTAACATACATTGGTCTCCTTGGTGGCTGCTTTTTAAGATGGTGTGATGTCCTAAAAATGGCAGGGGTGGGGTGTGGGGGGTAGGGGGTGAGGGATAGGGGTAGGGGGCTGAAGGGTACCATGGCTGAAACAACCCAAACCTTTACAAAAATGCTAACCTTAGGCTTAAATACTATACTTTAGATAATGACTAGCCCTAAGGTTAGCATTTTTGTAAAGGTTTGGGTTGTTTCAGCTATGGTACCCTTCACCCCCTACCCTCTGCCCCTCACCTCCTACTCCCCATCCCCGGCTTAGTCATGCCACCTAAAAAATGACATCACAGGAAACCACACTGGTGTAAGTGATTTCACATTACGTGATTTGCCGTCATGTTGGTGAATGAAAACAAAAGAGATCTCATTAGCTCCTTTCGTATGCCCACCAGCAACTGTTGCAGCGTTGTTATGTGTCTCATTTTTTACTCTTACAGATTCCAACACAGGCACGGCAGAGCCAGGGGGGTTGGGGGGCTTTTAGCACCCCCTCCCCACCCCCAAATTTTAAGCAAAAAATAAAATTTTTAAAACGGTTTTTACGGTTGATCCACGCTTATTTTTTTGATATCTTGTCGAGAATGCTGGAGGTAGCATTTCTGAGCTTCAAGATTTCAAAATTTTCTGGCGGAGAATTCTCCCACAACCCCCTAGAAGTTAGCGTCTCCGGTGCTATGGCGTCATATCTCCGGCAAAAGCAACATCGGAATTTGACTTCCTAGTTTCAAATTTGAGTCTTGATTTTCATATTCAACATCGAAGTTTTATATCCAACATTGAAGTTTTGAATTTGACATCGAAGTTTTGAATTTGACATCCAACCAAGTTCTGAATTTAAGATCGAAGTTTTGAATTTGACATTGAAGTGGAAAATTCTGTATTTCACATTCGACTTCAACTTGCAACTTTTGAATTGAACCTTCACGCATGAATGACGCGACCTTCAATTTCGTTTCCTTGGTAACGGTAACCACTGATGTAGTTGACTGAGGACTCGCAAGGCTCGGAAATTTAGGAATGGCGGTTGAAATATTTAGAAGACTGGCAGAGGTGGTATAGGAGACATTAACAGTACTTTCCCTTTTATCCCTTCGAAATTGATTGAGTAGATCTATTAAGACTAGATTATGTGGCTCGAACACCAGTTAACATAGATAGGGGACTTCAGAAACCTGACGAAATTGTTCTACTTTGAGCCTCCCTCTCTCTTTCGATCTACTCACGCAGCTCCTCGGATATTTTCTGGGAACCGGGCGACCATCATTTAACATAAAAAGGGACCATTACCTTTGCTTACAGAACAGGGTTTTCAAGTTACAGTCATAGTTGAACTCCTTATCCACACGCACCTTCAAGAGAAGACCAGAGAAGGATAGCAAAATACGGTCTCTAGTTCAAGGTCAGATCGTTCCAGCATAATCACTTCTTTCAACAAAAGAGTCAGATCGTTCCACTGAGAAAAAGACAAGAAAACACTCTAATCCAATGAAAATATAAAAAAGTTCCAGCTCAAATGTCTAGTTGAGAGAACGAGTTAACACAAGCTCCATCGTTGCTGACTGTATTCGAACTTTTCGATATACAAGTACTCTGGCAAAGGGAAGGAAAAGGTACGTTATTTAAACTTTGCGCAGCAGTTGATAAGTTGTTCAGTTATGCACGAAGGAACTTCAAGTTCGCCCTTTTGAATTAAGTCTACCCACGTAATTCAATCAGCTTGTTATATCCAGCGGTTAGGGACATTCACAAAATTAATACTGTACTGTGTTAATCCGCATAGTATGAAACGTAACCCAAAAAATGTAAAGAAATGGTGGCTAACTTTATGAAAAATCCTAACATCATAATGAGACCGTTATGTGCGGACAATTATCAAATTGAGCGCGTTCCCCGTATAAACTATTAGGTGTAGTAATCAGCGAAGAGCTCAAATGGAATCATCATATATAGATTACCTTGTTACCAAGGCATCTAAGAGACTCTATGCCTTACGACTTCTGAGAAGAGCGGTGTGAACACATCAGACTTATTGTCTATAGGAGTATTGTTTTGGTCTATCCTAGAATATACCGTTATACCGTGGCAAAAAAGAGCTTTGAAGATAATTTACCCGGACTGCTCATATGATCAAGCTCTGGTGCTGACTAATGAAGACACTCTATCATTCTCGTTCCCAGAGCTGCGATCCTCTTGGCCAGCGCCTCGATCCGAGGCGCTGGCCAAGAGGATCGCAACTCTGGGAACGAGAATGACACTCTATCGGATAGACGGGACAGTTTATGTGAGAAGTTCCATGATGACAGAGGCGGCGGAGAGTAGAGAACACCCATTGGCATTCCTATACCTGCCAACTTTTTCTGAGATATAGGCGTGAGATTTTTATCCTGGGAGTGCTGGGATTTTTGAAAACGACACGAACATTTCCGAAGACGTCCGAAGAAGTCCAACGTCTTCCGAAGACGTCCGACGTCTTTCGAAGACGTATAAACGCGAGCTCGCTCCGAGTGCTTTTCACTTCAAAAATCAGAGATCGCGAGGAAGATATTGTCATTTATTCATTTTACACATGGTTTTCGTTCCTTACATGGGTGTGAGTTAACATATTTTTGGAAATTGTGTCAAGCAAGATGGCAACAACTCACATTTTTCAATCAGGCCTGAGAAATTGGCCCGCAAGCGTGAGCCGGCCTGAGATCGAAGTTTTCAACCCGCAGGCGTGAGAGTTGGCAGGTATACATTCCTGGTGCACGGTTACCTATGTTGGAGCCTATACCGTAAAACCTAAGATCAGGCACTACGCAGCCTACCAAACCACTGAAAAAAAACTAAGAGAAGCCTGGACTTCTTTACCACCAAATACCATACATTATTAGAATCGGACGTTATTAGTTCGCAATATTGGACTGTTAGTAGTGTTTGTATATGTAGTAGTAGTATGACTGTAATTATCCCTCATTGTTAATTCAGTTTTTATTCTAATTGCAAGAGAGTGAAATAAACGATTATTATTTATTTAACTATTTCAAAGACTTGTTATCTGGTTATTTGTAAGTGGAATGATCTGACTTTTTATGGAATGAAGTCATTCTGTAACGATTTGCCTTCAAATGATACGACCGGATACCTCATACGCAAGTGAGTTGTAGCCTCCCCCAAAAGTCGAACAATTTCAGCGTAAAGTTCCTGAAGTTCGCTATCTATGTTTACTAGTGTACTACTCAATCAATTTCGAAGGGATAAAAGGGAAAACAAAGTACTTTTCATGTCTCCTATACCACGTCTGCCAGTCTTCTCAATATTTCAACCGCCATTCCTAAATTTCCGAGCCTTGCGTGCACTCAGTCAACTACATCAGTGGTTACCGTTACCAAGGATACGAAATTGAAGGACGAGTCATTCATGCGTGAAGTTCAATTCAAAACAAGTTGAATTTGAAACTTGAAAGTCGAATGTGAAATACAGAATTTTCCACTTCAATGTCAAATTCAAAGCTTCGATCTCAAATTCAGAACTTGGATGTCAAATTCAAAACTTTGATGTCAAAATTCAAAACTTCGATGTCAAATTCAAGACTTCAGTGTTGGATATAAACCTTCAATGTCTAATATGAAAATCAAGACTCAAATTTGAAACTTGGATGTCAAATTCAGATGTCGAATTTTGGCGGAGATATAACTCCATACACCCCCCCCCCCCCCCCCCAATACAAAATATGCTCTTCCATCGCTGCTGTTGGCATCCCTTTGAATGACAACAATGAACGTTATTGAAGTATCAAGTGTATTTAGAGCTGAGGCATTATTTGTGGACACTGGACAGAAATCAAATCAACACTTATCAAATCATAGGTTGGTTTTTAGAACAGGGGAAAACCGTAGCCTCCTTGCAGCCGTTTTTGTGTCGGTTCCATTCTCCCTGTGGGGAGGGAGAATCGGACCGACACAAAAAACCGCTGCAAGGATGTTAGGGAAAACCGGAGTACCCATAGAAAAACCTCGCGGTGCAGTTTAGAGAACCAGCAGACTCAACCCACATGACGCAAGCAGAGTCTGGAAATCTAACCACTGCACCATCCCTGTTTCCCCTTTTTTCGTCAATTCTCCCATGATATACCTTGTTTACCCCCTAAACTTTTGCTATGCATTGTTTGCAATTTCTCTTGGGACATCTTTCGTGTCCCAGGAGAAAATGAAAACAATGATTATGCAAAATTTTTGGGGGATAAAAAACATGCATTATAGGATTTGAGAAATTAGTGAATACTACTTTCATGAACGCACAACAAAGGCAAAAAGGAAAAAGTGCTTGAATAATAATATTATTTTCCTTTTATTTAACAAGACACCTTCCATGGGTAAACCTGTGACAAACTCTTTATGGCAGCAAAGAGGGGAAACCTCCAGTTGACTAGGGACATCAAGTAAATAATGGACCTAATTAATCGAGGGGACAGTTTGTGACTGGTTAAAGGAACAAATGTACGGTATTCACTTGACAGATAGGACAAAAAAAAATTATGTCAAAGTAGTTTTTGTTGGTCATGTGGCTGAATGGATGTGGTGAAATTTGCATGCTCTTGTGTGACATTTCCCTTGTGTATTGGTTTAAAGGGTTTTTTTTTTTAGTCTTCTGTTCATTTCTTAAGTTTTGCTCATCACCTGCCCAAGCCTCGCGTCGCACAAGGACTGGATGCCAGTTAATTTGAATTGGGCAATGACGTCAGAACGAAAGGATGGCGTGGACCAAAAAGCGAGATTTTTTCCAATTTTTTCAGTGGCAAAAAATGCAATTTAGTTGAAAGCCATTTGAGTCATGTTTTTGTCGAAGCCGAGAAGCTGCCATTACATTGTTTGGCCTAAGCCGAGAAGTTGCCATTTCACCTTGTATCAGGCAGTTACCTGGACTTGGTTCATCTTTGGCATCAACACATTCCACTTTACATGAAATTATTTTCTCCATAGTTTCATCCATAACATGCGCATTCAGGTACACGTATCTGTGACAATGGTGATATGAATTATTCTCCCTGGCCACCTCACTTCTTGTGTGGCTTACTGAATAATGTTTTTTCCACAAGCAATAAAGGCAAAGTCTACTGCAGTTCCCACACACTACATGTATGTACTATAACAGGGGAAAACCGTAGCCTCCTTGCAGCCGTTTTTGTGTCGGTTCCATTCTCCCTGTGGGGAGGGAGAATCGGACCGACACAAAAAACCGCTGCAAGGATGTTAGGGAAAACCGGAGTACCCATAGAAAAACCTCGCGGTGCAGTTTAGAGAACCAGCAGACTCAACCCACATGACGCAAGCAGAGTCTGGAAATCTAACCACTGCACCATCCCTGTTTCCCCTTTTTTCGTCAATTCTCCCATGATATACCTTGTTTACCCCCTAAACTTTTGCTATGCATTGTTTGCAATTTCTCTTGGGACATCTTTCGTGTCCCAGGAGAAAATGAAAACAATGATTATGCAAAATTTTTGGGGGATAAAAAACATGCATTATAGGATTTGAGAAATTAGTGAATACTACTTTCATGAACGCACAACAAAGGCAAAAAGGAAAAAGTGCTTGAATAATAATATTATTTTCCTTTTATTTAACAAGACACCTTCCATGGGTAAACCTGTGACAAACTCTTTATGGCAGCAAAGAGGGGAAACCTCCAGTTGACTAGGGACATCAAGTAAATAATGGACCTAATTAATCGAGGGGACAGTTTGTGACTGGTTAAAGGAACAAATGTACGGTATTCACTTGACAGATAGGACAAAAAAAAATTATGTCAAAGTAGTTTTTGTTGGTCATGTGGCTGAATGGATGTGGTGAAATTTGCATGCTCTTGTGTGACATTTCCCTTGTGTATTGGTTTAAAGGGTTTTTTTTTTTAGTCTTCTGTTCATTTCTTAAGTTTTGCTCATCACCTGCCCAAGCCTCGCGTCGCACAAGGACTGGATGCCAGTTAATTTGAATTGGGCAATGACGTCAGAACGAAAGGATGGCGTGGACCAAAAAGCGAGATTTTTTCCAATTTTTTCAGTGGCAAAAAATGCAATTTAGTTGAAAGCCATTTGAGTCATGTTTTTGTCGAAGCCGAGAAGCTGCCATTACATTGTTTGGCCTAAGCCGAGAAGTTGCCATTTCACCTTGTATCAGGCAGTTACCTGGACTTGGTTCATCTTTGGCATCAACACATTCCACTTTACATGAAATTATTTTCTCCATAGTTTCATCCATAACATGCGCATTCAGGTACACGTATCTGTGACAATGGTGATATGAATTATTCTCCCTGGCCACCTCACTTCTTGTGTGGCTTACTGAATAATGTTTTTTCCACAAGCAATAAAGGCAAAGTCTACTGCAGTTCCCACACACTACATGTATGTACTATAAACAATCTTTCAAGTTTGACAAGGCGTCCCTAACTTAATAGTACATTTGCATGATGATGCCATTTGACTAAAAGTACCAGAATCCTTTAGGTTTTGCTTGTCTCATGTTAATTGGAGCTACTGTTATTTTTACCCCACTGGGAATACAAAATTTAATTAAATAAGAAAAGAAAAACAAACTGAATTGTGGTAGTTGTAGTCAAATGACGCTATCGTGAAAGTTGCCTATTGCATGCAATCACAGGGCCATCTATGGCTAAACGCTAGCCCTTATGCATGATGATGCCTGACTAGCTGATTTCACCACCAAGCCTCAAATTCAAAAATCAAACTTGTAAATTTTAGCTTGAGCTGAATCCCAAAGCAACAAACTTGTAAAGAAAATCCATGTGGGAAAAGTATTGTTGGTTTTTTCTCACGTGATCAACAGCCATGTTAAAAAAAACAAAACAAAAGAAAACGTTTGCATAATAATAGAGTTCAATTCCCGGAGGATTGGGTCGGGGAATAAACATGGCCACCGTTTCTTTGTTTTAGGGGAATCAACTTTGACCTCAGCGAAAAAAGGTTCAAAATCTTAATCACCTGTCATACCAAGGAATAAAGTGTGAAAAGTCAGGCCAATAAATGTGATTCAACACAGATTTTAACCTTTAACTTATCTCAGAACCCAAGGTTTAGATAATAAGCAAATAAATCATGTCAATTCATTATGATAGCAGAGAGGACAGAAAACAGCTTCAGTTCTAAATTTGGCCCAACTTTTGAATCAGTTGCCTAACTGAGAGTCCTCCAGAGACAAACCTAATATTTCAACACCACGATAACATAATGTTTAACCTGGTCCTAAAATACGAGACCAACATGCAGCTCTTGGATAAACTTTGGAATACCAACCACAACTTATGTATGCAAAAATCGTGTATTGATACATTCTTTGTCCCTAACAATCACATTTCAAGTAGAAACTGTGGACAGGTATTCTAATGCATTTATCAATGTTAAGCCCGAGAGGGGAGGGGGGGGGGGGGGCGCATATGTGGGGCATTTGACCATTTGTTGATAATATCGACTCGCTTTTCGTCAGAGAATCAAGCGTTGGAATTCTATTAAATATTTTCTATCCATTGACTAGGAGAATGCCTCTCTTAAAGATTATGAGCACCTGCAGAACAGGGACATTACTTCCCCAAGGTGGGGATATTTAATCTGATTTGACCACATTTTGGGGCCCCACGGTGGGGACTTTGACCAAAAATTCTTCTGAAAACTCAAATGCCCCACATAAGCCCGGGGTCCCCCCCCCCCCCCCCCCCTCGGCTTTAACATTGATAGATGCATAAGTCGCTCCCATCTGTTTTATATGTATAAACTACATAGTAGGTGGTGTGATGCAAGTCCAGAGAGTTAACAAAAATATGAGTAAAATTTATCACTAAGCAGGATTCCAAACTTTTTCGCAATAGTTTATTTCCCAGAAGCAGCCATGGGATTTCTCAGCACCAGGATAACAGAGTCCCCTCTCAAAAACATCTTGGCTATATATCTGTCCTTATTTACTGGCTTGGCCTTTTTACCTTTGCCAGACTTGGGCGTTTCAGTCCACATTTCTTTAACGTTTTCAAGAACCATGTTGCAGTGCCGGTCAAAAGCTTTGACTCTAGCGAGTAACTTCTTGTTGTTCCTACAGTTGATTAGGACTTGAGTATTGTTCTTCACAGATTGCGTTAAAACGGACAAAGGGCCCGTGTTGAACTCTTCTTGTTCCCTTTGTGTCAGCTCCTCTGGAGTCATTTCGCTCTTCGGTTTACCCATTCTGAAGAAAAAAGGGCACAATAAACAATGTGACAGAAGAAAACCAACACTTGTAAGCGTTCAGCTTTGACTCAAGAATTTCCAATAACAACAACATGAAGTTGAAAATTTGCTGAACGGCGGTCATCTTAAGGTACCGAAAAAATATAAATAAAGTTAATCTTACAAGGATGCCATTTTTTTTTCTCGATATTAGATGGATTGTTGGAGATAGTTAACCAAAATATGTCTTGCTACAACGAAGAAAACGTTTGAACGCGTTGAGCCATTCAATCGCTGGCGCGTGTTCTTCCCGTTGGTCATGCGCATTGGAGTCTGCTTTGTAACCGCTCCACAAGCGTTGGTCTTACGTCCATACGCAGAGAAAAGCTGTCTTTCCTTTTTTTAAACCTTCGTTTCTTTTTGACGGATTTGGAAGTCTTTCCTGATAGAGGAGCTATTGTAAGATGTCTCTTGCAGACGAACTCTTGGCAGATTTGGAAGAGGCTGCCGAAGAAGGCGATGTGGATTTCCGAGACAATGAAGATGACATTGAAGAAGCGATGGAAACGACAGACAGTCTTGACGCGGATTCTAAATCGGTCAAAAGCGTGGCTAAACTGAAAGACAGCAAACAGTTGTGTGATATACTCGATGGAATTGAAAAATTCAGCAATCAGCCGCGCGATCAAGTTCTCGGACCAGTTGAAGTCGATCCGGAATATCAGCTGATTGTGGAAGCCAATAACCTTATGGCTGAAATCGACAATGAAATTAACATTATTCACAAATATCTTCGAGATCTTTACACGAAGCGTTTCCCAGAACTGGAATCACTCGTTCCAAATGCATTGGACTACATTCGCACTGTTGAGCTTCTAGGGAATGACCTGGAAGTCTCTAAGGTTGACTTGACAGACGTGCTACCTCCTGCCACTAAAATGGTGGTAAGTGTAACTGCGTCAACGACTCAAGGGGAAAAACTTGAAGATGATGATGTAGGACGTCTCATGGAGGCTTGCCAAACTGTTCGGGACCTGTTAGATGCAAAAGTTAAGATATTTGAATATGTTGAATCGAGAATGACATTTATTTCACCTAACCTATCGCTTATTGTGGGAGCATCAACTGCTGCTAAGCTTATGGGTGCTGCTGGTGGACTGACGAACTTGTCTAAAATGCCTGCCTGCAACGTATTATTGTTGGGATCACAAAAGAAAACTTTGTCTGGATTTTCTAGTGCAGCGATTTTGCCGCATACAGGGCACATCTATTTCAGCGAGTTTGTCCAGGTTTGTAAGACTTACTTTAACTTTGTGTGACTGCTGTAACAGTGTTAGTTTGCCTGGTTGTTATAAAATTTCAGGGATTTCATTAAGGGATGGGGTGAGAGGACCCTTCCCACAACAAATACACTCTTTTACCCCTTTCTCCTTATACATGGTCAGAGATGTATCCTGGTTTTCAAATTTGGGGGTCCTCTGGACCCCTTTTTGAGAAATTTGGGGGTCCATTGCAAAATTTTGGGGGTCCAGCTAATTAATATTCAAGAATTAATATTCAATCTATTGCCTCTTGATTGGTGCTGCAGTACCCTTTCAGATTTCTAAACTGCGCAAAAATAAAGTCTTATCCCTCTCCACGAACATGTACTTAAATGATCCATTTTTTTTGAAACTGTTATGCACGTTGATTCATCGATCAAAATGTATGGACTGTCAAAGCTCCATTGATCCCCCATCGATCACATCTGAAAACGTCTTGAGGAATCCGCATTCTGTACGAACTGTTGGCTCCAGTTGATAAATGATAGGTCTCCACGGCAAAAGAAAAAACGGAACTGAATCTCAATTTTCCGTAAAAGAGCATCATTTATTTTAACAACCCTTGAGGTGTAATGTAGGAACAGAAGAGTCAACAAAATAATTATAAGCGATCGATGCACATTTCATTGTCGGCCGGTGTGGCCGTGACTTCCTCATGGCCAATGTTAATAATCAAGCGATTGAATACATTCAAGTTTCATGTTCAACACGTTAATTTTAAAAGGAAATCCGAAAAAGTTGCATAATTTGCAAAACAGACAAGTTACGTGTAAAACAAGAACCGAGACAATGACACGTGCGTGGCCGGAATTAATATCAACAGGGTTGCACAAAACAAAAATTTAACATACTTCGCCGCTGGATTCTCTGTCATTTCGCTCACGATAAGCGAACTAATGCTTGAAATTCGCTTGGAAAGCATGCAACAAACTGAACTTCAACTGAAAGATTTTATTATCACTGGCAGCACATCGAAAGTGTCGCCGATTGTCTCGCCTAAAAAACAGCTCAGATCATGTCACGCAACACGTGGGAATTCAAAACTTAACTCCTCAAGTTGGACATAATGGTTGTCAACAAAATGAAATCATTCGACTACAAAAATCCGAAAATAACGGCTTACCTTGAAATTTAAGGAACTCGAACATTTCACCGTTGTGAGAAATGGGAATGTTCAATTTCCTTGTGAAATACGCCGTTGGCATGTTTTTCGTGGCGTTTTTGATTTGCATAACCATTCCATTTTTTTTCTGCGTCCAATTGGACCCTTTGTTCCACATTCTATGCGTCCAAAAGGAAAACGAGTGCGTCCCAGGACGCAATGACGCACTCTGGATACATCTCTGCATGGTTTGCATAGCTTTCAACGGCTCTTGACTTTCAGACACAATATTGAACTTCATTTGAGGCTTTCAGGTTTTCAAATTTGGGTGTCCTCTGGACCCCTTCTTGAAAAATTTGGGGTCCATTGCAAACTTTTAGAGGTCCAGCTAATAAATATTCAAGAATACACATGTCATGGCATCTGACAGGATGCGGCGATGCGGATCCGCATAATTCACTGAAATCCACATCTTCCGCATAATTCCGATATTTTCCGCAAAAAAACAGAAGAAATATCTGATATTAGTGATAAAGCAGCTCCTTAACATCCTCAAAAACGTAAAAGCCGAAGAAATTGACTGTTTTGAAACGCTTATTTTCCTGAACATTGATTAGAAAACACACCATTTCGTTCGCAAGATGAAAGTTCGTAAGAAAGATCGTAAGCAGTTTCCGCGCATTTTTTCGCCAATGAGCCTGGACACTAGTTTTTGTTCCTACAATGCTTTCCATTGGACGAGAAACAGTTACACTTCAGCAAATGACGTAACTGATAAGAAACTAAGGGCGCGTTCGATTGACCGTATTCCGGAATAGGATTACATGGAAAACAAGGTAGAAATCCTTCGTTTTTACGGAGATTCACATTAAAAATGTCGAACACCTGCAAAAATGCTATTTTAAACATATCTTTATTATCCTTGTTGCTTCAAAACGCCAGACATACCGTTTTGAATTCATCACTTCACGTATTCTTATTCCGGAATACGGTGAATCAAACGCACTTAAAGTCAATGATCGAGGGAATGGATCGCGCTCCAAAGGTATTACAATTTTGCTCCATTATCTCCAAATTGAAACAAATTTCATGATGAGAAACAAAATAATTTTTTATCGCTTTATTTATTTTACCAAAAGTTGCGGGAAAATCCCAACTGCTAACCCTTTTATTTCAACGGTGAAAGGTGGTCGCAAATTGATGACTCATCCATGTAATTTAATCACAAAGAGCAAAAATTCAGTCACAAATATGCTACGCCGTACGTGACAAAATATCAAGTCCGCTAAAAAATAAAACAACTTGCACAATTAACACTCAAGTTGACAACAATTAGCATCAGTTGGTTTGTTGACCAAATCAAATTCCTCGCAATTTATGTCACGTCTCTTGATGTGCAATTCATGTATTCAAGGCCCGCGCATCGAATGTCAAGCTCGATAATTTCAATTCAAGATGCTTGTTTTATAAATCAAGAAGGGAGAGAATAGCTTTTGATCAATTCTATTTTCGAGAGGAACTGCACCAGTAATGGCGGGCAACCCGTTTATCGTCCCAATAGGGAGTTTAAGAAATGACGACTGCTACGGCAACGACAACACCAAAAAACAGTAATATCACCTGTTTTAATATATGAGGCGGGCCCGTCCGGCTAGGCCCCCTTTGCCAAGATCTCGGCTCATGCCTGTTTTTATTTAGTAAAACTTCGGTTCGTTTATATCAGAAGGCGGGCTGGCCCACTTGCCGAGATCCCGGTCTGAGCTACGGAGATCTCGGCAAGCCAGGCTGAAAAATTCTCATATAAACGGTCCAGCCCGGTTTGCTGGGATGAAAAATTCTCATGACGTGTGGGTTGCCTTGAAAACGTAGTCGGATTTGCATAATCACAGGATTATTTTTGCATCTTTTGTTTTAAAATGCCATTCCGTACTTGCTAGCGCTAAAATGAACCTTTCGTTTCGAACGTCAAAGCAAGAAAATTCACCAGGTACCCCATGCGTGACTTTCACGGTTAACAAGACACGTAAACAAATTCCTAAAATTTATCCCGGTAAACCTGGCTGAAATCGTCCATATAAACACTTCATCCCTTTTACCGGGCCAGCCCGTCTAACAGGGCTGGCTCGCCTCTTATAAATTAAACAGGCCCTAAAAGAGGAAGAAATTATCATGCTGCACGTGCGGCACGCATTTTTGTAAGGCATTTCTCTCTCGTACTCATCAAAACAACAACGTGAAATGACCAATTTTCGGCTTTTGACGACAACATGGACAACAAACAGTGAATCTTTTGTTCTTTCTCTTTTTTTCAAATCCGTTCATACGATTCTGGTTATCGAATACTTCGCCTATCTTATACAACATAAACAAGATGGAAACGCCTTGAAACACTTAGCACTTAGGATAGCTCAAGCTAATAGTTTGAAGTAACGTTTTCGTCGCCGTAGCCTTCTTGGTTTCTTACACTCCCTAATGTCTCCTGTTGCCAGTTTTTTGTAGCCATAATTTTCTGGTGGATTATATTGGTTACTCAAACTGCTTGTTGTTGATGTGCTTCATTTTGCTGATCATTCGCAATTGGGTCTCTGAGCGAGTTACTCTTCACAACTTCGGGAACTGGGTGAAGTTATAGCGACATGCGAGGAACGAGTATTCCTGTGCTTGGGCTGAGTGAAAGATTCGCGTGTAGACCAAGATCCTCGATACTTTCAGCGGCCACTGTCTCGCTCAGATTTACTCGCGTTTAATCATTTTGCCACAGGTGTTCAGTCCCCCTCGAAAATAGAATTGATCAAAAGCTATTCTCTCCCTTCTTGATTTATATAAAACAAGCATCTTGAATCTTGACATTCGATGCGCGGGCCTTGAATACATGAATTGCACAACAAGATAAGTGACATAAATTGCGAGGAATTTGATTTGGTCAACAAACAAATTGATGCTAATTGCTGGCAACTTGATTATAAATGGTGTGACTTGTTTTATTTTTAGCGGACTTGATATTTTGTCACATTCGGCGTAGCATACACAAATGCGATTGTATTGGTTGCAATTTCGATTACGGATTTACCGTAAGCATGTAAATACATTGGACGGACCTAATTATTAGTTTTATAACTTGTTTAAGTTTCCGCATAATCCGGTGTAATTTCCGCATAATCAACGCATGTTTCCGCATAATATGGCCAAAAATTTCCGCATAATCTTTAATTTTTTTCCGCATCCTATCAGAAGCCATGACATGTATTTAATATTTGATCTGTTACCTCTTAATTGCTGCTGCGGTACCCTTTGCACAAAAATGAAGTCTTATCCAAATATTGTAGAAGATCAATGCATAAACAACCTCACCAAGTCTGCTTACTTTTCACTTGCCAGACAGTAAACATGAGTATAAACACACCTAATATACTTGAATGTGAGAATGATATAAACACATGAGAAATGAAATGATGGTAGAACCAACTGGGATCTCGGAAAAAATCCGAGCCCCAGATGGGATTCGAACCCACGACCCTCCGTGATCTAGTCGGATGCATCCGACTAGATCACGGAGGGTCGTGGGTTCGAATCCCATCTGGGGCTCGGATTTTTTCCGAGATCCCAGTTGGTTCTACCATCATTTCATTTCTAATATACTTGAAACGTTTAAACTGCGGAGAATCATGACGAGAGACATTTTTTCCCAATCAAAACAGATGTCATTGACTGGTGTCATGCAAGTGACAATTCAGAAATTCAAAATACGTTCACAACCACACTGAATCTTCGCACAAGTTGCATCTTTACACAACCGATGACGTCAAAATCCTCAATTCAATCCAAGGCCTTTGTCTCATATTTCATTGTGAAATATGCCATTCACATGTTTTTCCTGGGGTTTGCAAACATTCGATTTTTTTTCTGCGTCCAATTGGACCCTTTGTTCTACATTCTGTGTGTCCAAAGAAAAATGATCGTGCATCCCAGGATGCAGTGACACACTCTGGATACATCTTTGGGTTAAAATGGAGAGGCCAGACATAGGGAAACTGAAAGGTACTGCTGGTAATAAATGCAATGTACTGTGCAGTACAGGGCTCAAAATTGCGGCCAAAACAGTCACACTTGTGACTGATTTTTTACCATTTGCAACTTGAAAGGACTATGTCAGTCAAAATGGTGGAATTTCATGACACACAAAATGCCCAAAAAGTAGAATGAAACTTTGCAATAACCACTTAAAACTGTTGAACAACATAAAAGAAATACAGCAGAAGGAAAGAGAAGCATGGGTGGACACAAATGGACAAGATTGAACAGATTGCATTTGGGTTGGCCCACTGTTTTTCAAGTTTATGGCAATTCGCCTGGATAAACAGGGGTGTAGCTAAAAATTTGTAAAGACGGTAATGTGTAATTAACAGGCAGAAGGCCCAGTTTGACACACGTTGGGCGTGTCCCTTCTTCATGTAGCTGTGTCCGGGGGCATGCTTCCCCGAAAAATTTGGAAATTTAGACTCTTATAAATGCATTTCCTCCACTTAAGGAGGTAAATTCAAGGCCATTTGTGATGTTTTCAGACAATATCTTGTTGCCTTTTTAACAAAAAAATATGGCTTTGTTTGAACACATCCTCTCGGTGTCCCGTGCCGATTCTTTAGTAGTGATAGTGCTTTCTTTGAATTTTCACTCAGTCCGCCAGAGTTTGATGTCTTTGGCAGAATTGAAGAATTTCTTTATACCGAGTACCTCAGAATCACTTTTCTTTCTTTTTCCCGCCGACATTTCTGCTAATACATATGTATGTTGCCCGACACCATTGAAATACACAACTGCGGGTTTACATTATTTCACGTACACGAAGTAGAAATACTGCTGGCCAATGAGCTTTTTACCAAACACACAAGATCTTTTTACATACCCTTGTAATGACTCAACCTTAGGACATTTCTACAGCCATTCTCCGTGAGTACAGTTTGAGTGTGTAGTACTTTTTTTTTTTCACAAATTATAAAATAGATGACGAATCCCAAAAACTCAAATTACTTGATCACCAGAAATTTATTTGGAATAGCTGGCGATTTTTTCCAGCTGCCACCTTCTATCTACATCCCTGATAAAGGTCATTTTTGCTCAGAATCATGTTGTTTGTGTTGTAACGATAATTTTATCATTAAAAGAATAAGAATTATTCCACATCACCATTAACTTAAGATTTTCCCTAAACACTCTAAAATAACAAGGCATAGCCCCTTTAAATATCTGGTGGAGTCAAATTTGCAAGTAGTTTTCACCTGTGCTAAATATTCATTATTATTTCCACTTTCTGGCTACTTTTGCTAAAATAAATAATGAAAGAAATGAAAGCGATTTTTTTGTTTTTTATCGTGAATTTTTTTTCAATCTGAACATATTAAGCAAAATAATAAGTAATATAGTAACTGCGACATTATGTGCATGACACCATTCCTTCGTAATGCGACGTTCACACAGTGAAACAAGCAGGGGAAAATTTGGCATGGGCAAGCTTAGTAACATTGGAAAAAAATTCAAGATGGCATGCAAATAGTTGTGCTTGTGCTTATAACTTTTTAAGCTGGCTCATACTTGTGAAATAAGCACAAGGGTGAGATAAGCATAAGCACAAAAAAAGGAAAATTTCCTTTTCTTGCGCTTATGTTTGTGTAATGCTTATTTTACGCCCATTCCCACCCAATCTTTCTTATGTGTTTAAGCTTGTGCTTGTGCTTATCACACAAGTGGGAAACAGGCTTATGCGACTAAAATTAATGAACTTGCAACTAAATTTTTGTATTTTGTCGCAAAATTGCATCTGAATGTTTTTTTAATTTTGAGACTTGCCGTATCTGAAGTTTTATGAAGTGCTGTGATGTTGTTGGCATTGTAGACAATACAGTGTATCTCCTCACAATCCATGCATCTCTAGTCAGACTAGTCAGTTTTTAAATGTTGGTTTTTTTGTTGTTTTTCATTATTTTTCTTTTTGTTTTTCCTATTCTCCAGTCATGGTCCGTTAAATAATATTATAAAGGTTGTGTCGCATCTGAAATTGACATTTTTTTAAAGTAGTTTTTTTTTTCATTTTGTACAATGTACCTAATGCACACAGGGATGTAGATAATAGCCGGGAACCGGGAAATTACCCGGCTGTGAACGCGATTTTTCCGGCTGTAAAGCACTACTTCTTCTACTTCTTCTACACCACCTCAGCAGCTACCCTGAAACCTGTTTTGGTTGACCAAGGCACCCAGTGCGATTCTCCTGTTGCCCCATTGAATGCAGAGCAATTGAAACTTGCTGAAGAACAACTGCAAAGAGAAGCGCACTTGGCAAAGAAGGCCTTCTTCTTGCCTAACCAGGACTCGGATTCAGAGTTTAATATGCAAAGAAACTTTGTCCCTTAAGCTACCTTTAGCTTTCAAAGTTGTCGATTTTTGTCCAACATGAACCCGTGTTTTAATTAATATGTATAAGTCAATGCTCTCATTAGATTAGTTCACTTCTCCTGTGCCAGAGCAGTTATGTTCACTACGTAATAATTGAAAGGGTGTTTGAAGATCAGTTATTTGATTTGTAAAACAATGCGAAAACAGAGAAATTGTACAGAATCAGATGTAAATTTTATTGTTCATCAGTTCTTTAAATTACAGGAAAAATTGAAACAAATGTTACCTGATAAAACTCTGTCCTGAATGCCCTTGATTTTGCCCCCAAAATCAAGGAAAATGCATCTCCGAGAGTTTGCATTTTCAAAATTTCCCAAGGGGGCATGCCCCCGGACCCCACTAGATATAGCGTGCCTTTGGCATGCTAGAGTGGGCCTTCGGCCCAAATACCCACCTATCATTGCTAGATTCCCGCCTGCTAAAAACTTTAGCTACATCCCTGTGCACAGGGTTGCCACTAAGTTTTGAAGCAGGTGTAACACTCAAGATTTCACCCATAACATGTAAGGGCCAGAGCCCCTAGGGGGACTCCACCAGAAAATGCTTCAAATTAGACCCTTGGAAATGCATTTTCCAGCCCTCTGAGGTTCAATCAATCAAAAAGTGATGAAAATAAAACAGCGCAAAAAGATAATCTTGACAATGAATAAAGATATTTACTAACCATGTGGAAATGGTCATGCATCACAGAACTGTGAAAAATGGTCAGCAGAATCCCATTTATATCAAGTATGGTGCATTGATAATGATTTTGTTGCTGAAAATGGCATCGGAATCAACAATGATCAATCGGGGGTGTTCTCCAAAGGTTTTTACTGAAAATGTTTGGATTTTTACCAAAAACACGTCTTAGAATCAGGAACACAGACAACTCAAGGCAGTAATAATTATTATATTTTCTTCAGAAGGTAAATGTTTGTAAATAAATTCCAATTTGTTTTTCTCCATGAATATTCGTTCTGCAGCAACCAACGCTCGTAACGTTGACTGGGCTCAGCCATAACAGGTGTTACGGATTACGGCCCCTAATGACAGCTCTGCCTAATGCATGACTACAAGTTGCCCATATTTCCTTCAGAGCTTACATGTAATCACCATCATGAGCTTTGTACTTATGAAATAATGGCAAAATAATAAACTGAATATTTTTTTTACAGAACATGCCTGCTGATTTGAGGAAGAAAGCAGCTAGAGTGGTAGCATCAAAGTGTTCATTAGCAGCAAGGGTGGACAGCTTCCATGAGAATTCAGATACATCAATGGGACAACAACTGCGGGAGAGTATCGAAGGCAAATTTGACAAGTGGTTGGAGCCACCTCCTCTAAAAGAAGCCAAAGCACTTCCAAGACCAGATGATGCACCTAGAAAGAAGCGAGGTGGTCGAAGGGTGCGGAAAATGAAAGAGAAATTTGCAGTGACAGAGATGAGGAGGCAGGCAAACAGACTGGAGTTTGGACAGATCGGTGAAGATGTGTACCAGACAGATTTGGGTTTCTCTGTGGGTACAATGGGAAGAAAGGAGAACACAGGGCGTGTCCGAACACCTGCAGTTGACAAAAAGACTCAAGTCTCTATTTCCAAACGCTTGCAAGTGAGTATCATGTAGCATTGTCTTTTTGATTATCAAGGACGTGGTTAGGAAAATTTAGAGGGCTTGTTTCACAATCAACCAGTTGCGTCTTTGTTACAGTGTAGTATTCATTTTGGATAAGTTCTTCTGTTTGTCCCATGTAGGAACCCAATTTTACAGTCATTGTCTTCCCTTTTAACTCCAAATAATTAATTTCCTTTATGCCAGTCAATTGTATGATGAATATTTGGGAGGCCATTTTGGAAGAAGTTAATCAGCAGTTAGAAGCAAAATCAAAGAGGCTGGAGAGGGTTGTTCCATGATAAGAAGCCTAGCAGTTTCCCTCTGTTGACATTTGAATTTCATATCCAATGTTCAGAATCAAACTTGTGTTCTGGCTTCATGTTTTGAGTCTCCCATTAGGGGTTTGGAAATGAAGAATTTAAGTTTGTTGTGTTCTCATAGAAATCACAAAGAAAACGCTCATAAAACACTCATGTTGCCATAATTGTTCTTATAATTTGACACCCAATTAATAAATATTGTTACCAGAAACCTCCTTAAACAGGGTTGAGAAGTAAATACACTGTTTTCTCCGACCCATAATATTATATATATATATATATATATATATATGTGTGTGTGTGTTTAGTATTTGCCAGCTGGGAGATCCTTAAAGCGAAAAACTGTGACCGAGGTCACAGCTATACGGACCGATCCTTAGCTGGTAAATAACTTTTCTTTTTCCTCTCTCTCCCTTCCTCTCTGAAATCAATTTTTTTAACTGTTGACTCGCTCGCACTTGATAGCGAATGCACAATTAAAGTGACTTACAGACTGAACATTTCAAAGAGAAATATTTTTATTTGAATTCTCAAACCTCATGTCTAACGAAAAATAATGTCTGTATGTAAAGGGAGTCATCACACAAGCTCACGCAACTAAGGCTTGGATTCCGCCCTCCGTGAGCGGGCTGGATGAGAAAATCCCGCCTGCTCCCAGAACCAGTCAGATTGCAAGATTTGTTGAATTCCGGCCACTCATGCACTGAGAAAAAAATAAAAATGGTTCTTTTGATAAAGAACAATGGATATCCAGTTTATTGAAGCATGACGTAGCCCCTAGACTTAACAACTTACATTTTTTTATGAAAAGAACCCTGGCAAACATATTCAGTATGAGTTGGCAACTTTCTGCGTACGCAATCTCCAAACTAAAAAAACTGGCCAGTTTTTTCAAGTTTCAATCCATTTCCATCCTCTCCATCCATGGATGCAAATAACAAAGAATACATGTAGCTTCATTGCACTTCAGTTCTTATTGGCAACAAAACTACACCATTAGGTTTTTGGTTTGATTGATGCAAAGGCATATTTTAATGTTTTGAAGTTGGACTGAAATAGCATGACACTGTCCTTTAATATTGCATTTTTTCTCCTTCTAACTCCTGCTTTACATCTTTGTTTTTTACAGAGGAGTCTACAGCAGTCTCAAGTCATGGGAGGTCAAACAACAGTACGCAGAGCCGTATCTGGAACAGCATCCAGTGTGGCCTTCACTCCTCTTCAAGGGCTGGAAATTGTCAGCCCTCAAGCTGTGGAGAAGAAAGTTGAAAATGCCAAATATTTCTCAAGCACGGCTGGCTTTCTCAAAGTGAAGAAATAATAATTATGTTCTTGTGTGAATAGTTCATGTACCGTGATTATAATAGAACATGTTTCTCCTCTTCCTTAAGTGGGGGGTTTGGAAACTAGGTTACTTAAGTTTAAGGGATTAAAGAATCTACAGAGAAGAAGCATGGAACATGGACCGAATGCATAAATGGCAGCCAACAAAATTAATGTATTATTTTGTTTATGTGCTAATTAGACTCAGTAGCCTCGCTTTCGAACGACATTTATATTGTATTTTGTCCATGCAACGAGGCTGGTGAGGCTAATTGGCACATAAACAAAAGAATATTTTTTGGCCGCCATTTATGAATTCGGTCTATGGATTTACCCTTTTTTATTTACTAGTTAGTTATATCAATCACAAGTACTGTTGTTTGATGGCTGGCTGCTTGCCTTCATTTAAATTAATGATTCCAGCTGCAAGTTCACAAAATGATGTTGCTTGTTTATACTTTCAGAACATAATTATTCAAGCTTTTTTCCCTAAAATTTCACTCTTCACATGGCATAATAGAGAAAAAAAGTGGCTTTTTAAAGTTGTTCCATTGCAGACAATCATAATCAGAGCCATAGGTTTATTCCTATTCATTCCAGACTTATACAGTTTGTGGGCCTTTTTGAAAGATTGGATTATCTAGAAAACAAGCAAAATATTATGTTTACTGTACCTTTCAAATAGCATGTGTGGTGCTATGATTGAGCAATTTTGTGCCTGCATTGTATAGCCCTCAGAAGATGTAGTTTGTTTTTGTTGCTGTTTATTCAAAGATCGAGATATACATGTATACACACTTACAGTAATAAGTACCGGTATCTTTCAAAACTCATTAATAATTCATTAGTGGAACATATTATCAGGTCACTGATAGAAAGTTGTGTACAGGAAATTAATCTGCTAAAACGCTCCTCGTTAGAATTTGTTATATAAAGCATACTAATATAAAGGAATACAGTTTGTGTTTCTTGTGTGATAATGTTCTCCTCTCACAATAGACCTCTTTGCAGTTGTGTCCTTAGTTACCTGGCCTTTAAATGATACAGGTCTCACTGCTTTTCTTATGTAAATTCTTACACAAAAACATCATTAACATAAGAAAAGTTGGGAGGTCTGTATCATAACACGGTCAACACTAGCCTCACTTTCATTTAAAGGCCAGGTAACGAAGCACACAACTGTAAAATGGTCTATTATTACTGGTATTTGAACCTTTGTTCGGACTCCAGAGTGTCACCCTTTTTATGGAATGTTTTTGAAGCTGTTCAATAAACTTGCAGGTCGATAAAACACTCCTGCTTGTTTATTAACCCATTCACTCCTTGTGCGCCACAGGATGCCCCCAGTTGATGAGTAAAATCATCTGGCGTTAAGGTGGCTTACTACAGTTTTCCGAAGAAAAAGATCAAGGTTTTGGAATCTGTGAAATTCAAGCAACAGGAAGTCTCTTCTGAAGTGTTAGTCACTGCAATTGATGTAAAGTAATTTTACCAAACACATAAATGCAAATCAGGGGAAAAGCTAAACATAGTGACCAAGCTCCTGGAGGGGGGACTGGAAACTAGACACTTCAAAGGCTCTTTTCTCGAAAACCAGCCGTACAACCCCACCTCAAAATTTCAGGATTTCCCGAAAGCGAGAAAAAATAACTATGTATCTAGAAATAAATAGTTAAATCTGCCAGACAGGTTTTTCACAAATGACGAAAACGTCGATTTTCGTCTATTTTAATAATAACTGAAAAACTGTCTGATAGAACTTTTTGAAAAAATGTTGACGGTTTTGTCTACATGTTGTTTACTAATTCGCAAAATTTTAACCCTGGTTGTACAGCTAGTTTTTGAGAAAAAAATGTCTAGTTTCCAGTCCCCCCTCCAGGAAGTCTGTCATCAAGCGTTTTCTCCAGATTTGTATTTCATTGCAGTGACCAACACTTCACAAGAGACATAATTTTGCTTTAATTTCACAGATTTCAAAATTTTGATATTTTTTCTTTGGATAACTGTAGTAAGCCACCTTAAACAGACTTTCTCACTTCCAGGAATCAATCAGTATCCTCTTTGTTCCTTCATTTCCCAGTTTAATTTACAACTGTCCATAAATGTAACTAGAAAAAATTGTGGACCATACATTACTTGTAGTAATATTATTAACTTACAGGATGGCCCTTGCACTCAGTTAGGAATAGGTATTCATGATGTTGAGATAAGATACATGTATCTTATCTCTGTGTTGTGGTTTTTACTCATTTCAAGGGTCTTGTATAGTTAGTTGCAATGAACTAAGGTTATAATGTTGTAAATGACTGTGAAAAAGGTTGATTTATAGCAAAATTAAAGGACTGGTACATTATTCATCTAGTTGCAGGCCATAATTGTACTACCCAAACCTAACATAACCTAACCCTGCGTACAACCAATTTTCCATACCTTAACGGTGGTTGTATTAACGGGTTCCACTGTACACATACTCGGAACCTCAAAAAGGAAGAGGTTCTTTTTTTTAATTAACAAACTTTTTTTTGGAATTTTGCTCGGGATGTTATATTCTGTCTTGTTGAATTTCTCGCGATCTTCCGTCATTCCGCCATTCCACCATTCCATACTTTCACAACTCGTTCCTTCATTCGTACCCAGTTTACCCCTACGTCCATTGCAAAAAGGAACTGGCAATTTTGTAGTTCGGAAATTGAATTTTCTCCCACATCAATTTTGCTGTTTTTATCGCTTTAGTTAGCCCGAGATTAGTAAATATTCGCAAATAGCAGAGAAATGCGCCATTTGGTTGTAGTTTTCTTGGCGTTTATGCTCCTCGCTCTGGTGAATCACGCGCTTGCTGCAGACAAGAAGGACACAAAGAAACTGCAGATCGGCGTGAAGAAAAGAGTGGAAAACTGTTCGAGGCGATCCAAAAGTGGAGATACTTTGCATATGCACTACACTGTAAGTGATGGATGATCTACAGTTATTTTAGGCACGGTTATTTGATTTCACCGCGAATTCTTATAAAGAGCACCATGCAAGATATTTTATCTCCCACTCTATTTTGTGATATGATGGATCTCAATTCAAACTTCTTATTGAATGCTGGAATTTCTTTCTATACCGATTTTAAAAAATCAACATTTTTGAGAGAATAATATTGTTATAATATGGGGGTCTTAAACGTTGAAAGTTTTCAAGGTGAAACCGTCCAGTGTTAATGAAGGGCACCGTCCAGACATAAAGTACAGAAAGGGTGCTGGGGAATCTCACTGTAGGACTTCAGAGTTGGGAGGGGCTGTATACCCCCCCCCCCCCCCCACATTTTTACATTGGTCTTCTTTTCTTCTAAACTTTTCCCCCTTTCCCTTACACTCCCATGATCCTTACCAAAACCTAACCCCCCTCCCCCTTCACTTTCAAACGTACTCTACAGCCCCTGTAGAGTATTTCCTTTTTGGGTCCTTACCAATGCCTTGGTGTTGGTGTAAATGACCTTGACTGCAGATCTGGGAAGGAATAGGCAAGGAGAATATTGAGCATTTTGGATCCCAGCTGAGTCAAATCTTAAAGGGGCCGGGTTACAGCAGAGTTCAGTTCATTTTGTTTAGTTGTATGGGTCACTCATCCCTTCTTGCTATGCAATTTAACATTAACCAGAAATAACTTAAATTAAACAACACATCAAAGCTTTGTGACAAAAAAATGTCTGTCAAGCATACATAATTTAAGTGACAAACAACAGAGATCAACTTTGAAAAACTGTTAGCCTGAACAGTATTCTAAAGTTATTTCACTTTTAATATTTGGTTGCCAGTTTCCAGTGACTGAATTTCGCTTAATTGTGTGACACAGCCCCTTTAAAGTCTTTGATGGTGTGGGGCATTACTAAACAACGAAACAGCAAAACAAAGGACCATTAAATACCATGTATGACCCCACCATGCATACATTGAATACTAACTGACAAAAGTTGGATTTGAGATTAAATATCGTTGTAGGCCTAAACGTTATTACTCCTAATTCATTGAGATTAAGATTAGGATTCAGATTAAGACTGAGATTAGGAGCAATGACTTTTTAGGCCTAATTAGGCCTAAAACAATGTTTAATCTCAAATCCAACCTTTGTCAGTTAGTATTCAATGCATGTTGGGGTCATACGTGGTGTTTTGGTGCTTTGTTTCGCCATTTTGCTGTTTGGGTGTTTCACTGTTTCGTTGTTTAGTAATGTCCAATGGTGTGGGGGCTTAAATTCTTGTTGTAAATAAGTACCTCCTCAACCATCCTTCTTAATGCCAAGATGTGAGAGGCAGTATTATCAAGATTGACATTTTTTTTTGTCACAGTGGTTGTAATAGTTTGCCAAATATCCAACCATGTACAATTCTGGATGATGCAATCATTTATAAACCTAAGCATCCACTGGCATTAAACTGATACCTCATTAGTTAAATCAAGTCATAAGGTTGCATTTCTGTACGTGGTATATGATTAATTCCATACCTGTAACAGTCACGCACTCAATCTCCATGATTTTTTTGGAATTTCCTTTGCTTGGGTTTGTTTAATCTGACTCTCATTTTCCAATGAAATGAACAGATCAAAATAATGTAGACGTTCTTGCATATGTGCATGTTCAGAACCAAAAAGTGATTTTTATTTTCTCCTTGGTAATATCATACTTGATTATTTAAATCTCATGGTTTCTGGTATCTTTTGTGATCTGTAGGGAAAGTTGGATGACGGAACAGAATTTGATAGCAGCATTCCTCGAGGTGAACCTTTTGTCTTCACGTTGGGTGCTGGACAAGTCATCAAAGGTTCATGGAAATAAATAATTTATTAATACTCATGGATAAAGTTGAGAAATGTTTATGTGATGTCAAAAATATCTGGGTGTAATACTTTATAAAATTGACAGCTTTTATTGTATTTTTTAGGTTGGGATCAAGGTCTCTTGAAGTAAGTAGCTTTTTTTCTGTGAATCATAGCACTTATTTAATAGACAATGAAGACTTCTATAATATGGCACAATTACAGATTCTGAACTGATTTACACAGCCAAAGCTAATGATAGTAAGACTACTGATCAGACTTAATAATGATAAAACTCTACAATAACTTTAAATTATAGAGTATTTTCTACCAGGATACATGTACATTCAAGTACACTTTCCAAAAGAAATGTTTGTTATCACGCATGGGCATGGAATGCTGAAAAACTGTTAACTAGTACTTTGTGAGGAGTCAGTGCAATTTCTAATCCCATAGGGATAAAAAAAAGCCTTTCACAGCTTAAACAAATTGCTTACCACATACCCAAATGATGAGTCAGACTGAGTCATGCATTTTCCTTTTCCACACGCTCAGATATCAAAAAGCCTCTCAAAGGTTAAAATTTTTCTTCATAATTCAAAAAAAAGTTTCAACACAAGTAATATGAAAATTTACAATTGTTAAGGTAAGTTGCTAGTTTATGTTGCTAGCTTGTGTGATTTCACACAGCATTTTACAGTGCGCCTCACCGTGGCCACCCAACAAACTTTCACATTTGAGGACTATGTGTAAATCCGTCAACTCAACAACTCATGCAAGGGTGTTCAACTTACAACCGTACAAACTTTGCAAGGAGGGGTGACTCTCAATCAAATTCGCCCACCGTGATTGGAAAATATCAAAGTTTTAAAAATCTTTGTTAGGTGGCCATGGTAAGGTGCGTTGCTCTGTAATTAGTCAGTCTGAGAGTAATTGATTTTTATGCATCAGCTGCTCAGGTATGGTGTGCTTTTGAGCTTCATGAACCTTAGTTCTGTCCCTTAACTTGATGCTAGCATCATTTGTATACCAGAGGGAAGTTAGAATTTATACCTTCTACTAAATTCAGGGAGGGGTGGGGGTTGGTTAGTACAAGTTGTAATATCTTCATAGGGTTGGGGGGGGGGGGGGTGGTGGTTGGGTTAGTACAAGTCTTGTAATCTGTTTCTATCTGGGTCATACAATAGGTTTATAATATAAATAAAATGATGAGTATTCATATTATCGTGACTCACTCCTAACAGGGGTGGAATCTACAAAGAGTGAATGAACTGTAAAGTATTGCACTGAAGTGCTTTCCGCCTGGTCAAAATGCTTGTTTCAGTTACTCAACTTTAAATAATGTTAAATTCTACAGTTCGACTGTCCACTCACATTTGGAAGAGTTTGATGATATAGTTCTTTCAATAGTTCAGTTATTTGATATTTTAGACATATAAAGTTTCTTTACAGGGTAAAGGAAAACCATGTCTAAACAAGGCCAAGAAGTTTCCACCTAAGAAAATCTCTACCCATGACTGTTAAGTACCTTATAATAAGTTTTTGAAGGTAATTTAAAGACTTTTTTTTCTTTTAGTATGTGTGAGGGAGAGAAGAGGAAGCTTGTTATTCCATCAGATCTCGGTGAGTCCATCAGCGCAAATTTTGAAATGAAAGTCAGATAGTTGATCACAGCTCAACAACATGAAATTTCATCTATTCTAACGTCAGTGCAAATTTTGGAGGTTGGTTTTCTGTGGCTGGACTTTTATTCTTGACTAGTCTTAAAAATAAGTCTTTAATTTATTCCTGAGGGTGGATTTAAAAGGTGGCTTCATACAATCATGGAAAATCTGGAAGATTTACCAAAATGTAAAATGTGAAGAGGGGTCATTCAGATTACAGATTCATTTTTTTTTTTGTTCATTAAACTTATAATTTTGTCACGTTTTTGTTTCTGTTGACAGCAGTGCTGCTTAGCTGATGAGTAACATGGTCTGGCGTTAGGCAGAGTAAAATCTATATAGTTGTAGGAGGGAAAAGGTTTAAGGGGGACATAGCTTTTGGGTGGACTTTGATGTTGTTCACCCCTAGTGAGTATTTTGTGCACAGGCAAATAACTTTGAAACTCTAAGTAACTTATTATTATCATTATTTTTATCATTGTCATTGTTCAGTAATCTCACAGGATGTCATTGACTTAATAGAAATACATATATGTTATTTGCTAGCTGTGAGGTCCGCATAACAAAAAACTGACCGAGGTAAGCTTTTTCAAGAGCGAGGTCACAGTTTTTTGCTATATGGACCGACCTTTAGCTGGTAAATAACTAATTTATTTTTTCTCCTCCCTTTCTCTCTTCATCTCTGAAATTACTTGAATTTTTAATTGTTGACTCACACCGCTCGTGATAGTGAATGCAGAAAGCGACTTAGAAACTGAACGTTTCAAAGAGAAAAATTTTATATTCTTTTAAAATTTCTATTTGCACGCCTCTTGTCTAATAAAAATCTGTTTTGAAACACTAAATTCGGTGTGAAAACATGGAAATTTAAGGTCATTACACAAGCTCATGCAACCAGGGCTAAGAATCCGACCGGGTTGGCGGGCAAGATAGAAAAATTCTGCCCACTCCCAGAGCCAATCACATGGCAGGATTCACAGAATTCAGCCCGCTCGTGCATTGAGAAAAAAAGATAAAATGTATTATTATCACCTTTTAGTCAAGACCCATTCAGAGACCTTACACTTCATTGAATTTTGTCAAAATAATGACTGTTCCAAAAAACACTGACTTCTATACAGTTCTGATCGTCAGTTCTGATGCAGTTCTCATCATCATCATCATCATCATTGTTATTTGATTGCTACAATATGTAAAATAACAAGAAAAAAAACCATGAAACAATATCAATGCTAAATGGAATTATTATCCCCCTATTAAAATGATGAGGAGCTGCCTCTTCATGTCTGTGAATTAGTGTTCTTACTTCAAGTAACCTTTCTTTTAGGTTATGGTGAAAGAGGAGCACCTCCAAAGATTCCCGGTGAGATTTCTTTTGTGCCAGAAACACTTGTATGTGATACAGATTAATTTATATTGTGTAAAATTTAATTCATCGCTATCCTTTACAACATCTCTTATAGGTGGTTATCAATCACGTGATGAGACGGCCACGTTGGTGCACTAAACCAAATTATGGCTCATGTTTTTGCATTATAATAGATTCAAACTCGCAAAAGACTTTTTTCTCTATTGTTCTGTGCACCAACATGGCTGCTGTGACGCCAGGTGAAAACCATCTATTGTTGCCGCACTTACCTTAATTAACTTCTTGTGTGAAACAGGTGCGTGTACATTATGAGAAATTCCATTCAGCGCTTTCCTTCCTAATGCCCTTTGTTATTGCTGTACTCTTTACTACAATGTGATTGCCTCAATTTCTGGTTAATCCTGGATTGTGACGATCATGCTTTTGTTCCACAATAATGACTTTGTTGCATAAAATGGCCCACATGGTTAGACTCATAGGAATCGTTTCTTTGCCTACAAACGTTGATGGTCATAGGGTCTCAAATGGAAAGAAAGTGAAACGGCCAGTTTGAGTGCACACACTAGCCAATCACAAAGTCAAGGAAATTAATTTCTTGCTCCTGATTGGATAGTAGTGGCTCACGAAAGAATGTGTATCATTTATCGATTAATTTAACTTGTCACACTTGGGTTCGTTGTTGTGATGGACACGAAACGAGTAAACTTTTCTTCTCTCCCCTTTTTAATATCCATAGAAGTTAATCAAGTGTTTGACTTTATCTCTTTATTAGGTGGAGCCACCCTCATTTTTGAAGTTGAATTACTAAAGATAGAAGGCAAATCGGAATTATGATCAGCTCCCTTTACTCTTAGAACCATAAAGAAGATGAATTTTGTAACTGAACTTTTCAATTAATAAAGGCGTTAAAATGCTGAATTAACACCAACCTTATTTAGTTGTCATTGTCGTTTGGCTTAAGTCCGTTCATTTTTCTTGCTTCTGGTGACTGCTCTCTGTCGTGAATGGCCCCCTCAACTTGTTAGAAATCCACGACAAATTACTTAGTACTGTAAAAGTCTTTATAATCACACTGCCCCTATGTCACAACCTTTTTCACGAAATCACTACTACTCGCTGGCTCGCTTGAGCGCGCATTATATAATGAAAGATTATCCTCGTTGGTTATTTGATCAACGCATTTCCGATCTGTCAACTAAACTGTTTAATTAAGTTGAACTCTATTAAAATACGTACGGTAATCGATTTCTTACATCTCAAAGTGCCAGCAAATAACACCATCTTGCAGTCTGAAACTAAATCATGGTAAATGGTGTAGTGTGCACATGAGAATGATGATAATCTAGTTGCTTGGCAACGAGCGAAAGGACAACTGATTTGAACCTACAACCTCCGTAATGCACCTATCAATTTTAAGCCCGAGGGAGGTGGGGTCGGGCATGGGGTGGAAATTTTGACAATTTCATTTTACAAATTTCAAATCTCCACCCCTGGGACAAAATAATTGGTCAACATCCCCACCCGGCGGCAAGTGAAGGTTGGTCAAATATTTTTCGTACGATCAAAATCGCATGTTAATGTGTTTTTCAACTTTCAACGTTACACGCGACTTGTGAGAAACACGAGTTCATTACAACCAATGGCAAGGTTTTATTGTGAATAAAGACTTTTAAACATCTAAACTCACTCAAAACAACGGTAGATCGGTTGTGGCAGAGAAGGACGGTATCTTTTCCTTTTCATAGAGAAGGACACGACAAAACGAGGAAAGTGAGTCTGTAATTGAAGCGCGAGTACCACTTTATTGTTCTGAGGATGCGCTATCCAAAATCAACCTCCAATCTCAATGCGCGTGCTCAGAGCTGAAAACTTGGAGAAGCACGCAACTCCACTATTGCCATCCCCACGTGAAAGCCTCCATGCGTCTTGTTATAAAGAAAACTGGATCCTTGACCAAAGTTGATGGCGGTTGACCTGGTGTCCCAGCAGATTCGGTCCCCTCTGTCGAAATACGTAGCAGATTATGGACCCAAGGGAGCCAAAATAAAATAGCAGGCTTATCCTCCTAACCAAGGTTGTCGACTTGGGCTAAGCATTTTTCAGTGATGAAGGGGTGATGTGATCATCACCAGGTGGAGCCTCCTTGGAAACGGCTTGCAACGATGGCCTGTGATCAAGGAAGTTTAACCTCCAGGCATCCCTGGAAGAACAACCCTGCTTAAACTCCACAGCGCCAAGTTGTGCGGATACGTCATTGTGCACAGCGGTTTTGCATAGCAAGTTTTAGTCCGTGCTGTCGTATAAGGTAATATTTTTGCTTAAAAGGTCTTTACCACAAGATCAGCAGAGACTCTGCAGTCACCAATGGCAAATGGCACAAAATGCAGAAAAACTGGTGTCGTAAGCACGAAAATTTGGTTTTGTCAAACGGCTTAATAAAAGTAAATTGGGATGACGTTTGCCGGAGTCAACCGTTAGTCTTTCGAATTGGTCAGAGCAAATTGGAGCTAACGTTTGAAACGCAAGGTCGCACATCCTTCTTATGGTGGTTATTTTTGCCTTTATCAGCCCGTTTGACAACACCAAATTGTCGTGTTTCACTCCCCATGGACACAGCATCGCATGTCTTCAGAAACTACGTTCTTCTCCTTCATCTGTCTCCACTGCGTGCCTTGGTTGCCATTTTGAGTGATCGCTTTATTGTACCGTGGATTCATTTTATTGCTTAGTACACTCGGATTATTATAGGGTAAGCATTAACCAGCTCGACAATAATATTATAGCAAAATGAACTATAATTTTGAAGAACAGCTCCCCTCCACCGACATCGAGCTGTTCTTCACAGTTACCCAAAGAAAAAACACATCACTACTCCATCGCCTACTTATTTCAGTGTGTGTCCTTCTTTAATCGCGTCACATAGATCCATAGCTAGGCCAGCACTAGTCAGAGTTCCCTTTGACTTATGCCTGTCGCTTTTTGCGGGCCTCTCACCATCGTCACCATCAACCTTTTTTAGACATCACTGCCAAGCAGGCGCGCCACGTTTAAATTCCTGCTGAAGAGAAGAAGCCAGATGAAAACTCCGTGTTTACTGTGCCCGAGTCAAGTGTGTGTGATCTCCTGATTCTCCATTAGAGTCATTACTCGGCAGAGAATTGGGCGGACTCTTCCAGTGGGGGTGTGTGTTGGGAGGGGGAAAGGTTTCAGGGCTGCTTTTTTGGATAACATCTTTCTCAGTTTTGTGGTTTTAATTTTGTCCAACGGAGACTATTCGTATGTAAAGTGGTGTTCGTCCGCTTAAACGTTTATCAGAAAACACAGGTATTTCACATTTTAAACGTTTTTCACATTAGTTCAATCGAACCATTGATGCATGCCTTTTATCGTATGGATTCTTTGAAAGTCCCAAGGAGTTTATGAACAAAGGAGTGCGAGACGGAGACAACCATTTATGGTTTGACTTATCGGTCAAACCATTTGGGAAAGAAATTACAGCCAACCACCTAGGCCACTCTTCAGTCGGCCCCTTTTACACATTGAAGTGAAAGAGGCATATAAGTTTATGAGTTTTGTTCGCCGAAGACAAGCAAGTTTTGCCAGCAAACAGTCTCTGATAAGTGTTTTTGAACCCACGAACCCTTCAGTCAAGCGCTTGTCTTCTTCCGGCCCCAACCATCCAGATTTTCCGATAAGGCATTTCTTTAATTTGCCCTCGACAGAGCCAGCACGATTATGGAAGCTCCGATCTTCGTCCCCTACCCCTTATCTTTTTTTCCTTCAATTTAAAATAATAGTCAGTGCATTGTGTAATGCAATGTAATAGTCAACGCATTGGGTAATAGTTCAAAGTGTTGAGACTTTGTTAACCTTTTATTAATTTAAGGTCAAAATATATTACAATCTAGATTTTAAAAAGTCTTATTAAACTTCGCCTTTTTTGTGAAATACAAATTAAATAATTAATATGTAAATAAATAATACAATCTTAATAAAAACCCTCTTTAGTCTATGTAAGGTCAAAATACATTACAATCTAGATTTTAAAACGTCTTATTGAACTTCGCCTTTTTTGTGAAATACAAATTAAATAATTAATATGTAAATAAATAATACAATCTTAATAGAAAACTCTCTTTAGTCTATGTAAGGTCAAAATACATTACAATCTAGATTTTAAAACGTCTTATTGAACTTCGCCTTTTTTGTGAAATACAAATAAAATAATTAATATATAAATAAATAATACAATCTTAATAGAAAACCCTCTTTGGTCTATGTTAGAATACATAATTTTGGCCAGATAATTGTTTACCTCCATGCCTCCCCTTGGAGACCGTGGGTATCTATCGTAATTTTAATAAACATGGTATCGTTTCGTATGTATCCACCCTGACGGAGCTCTGCTTGAGAAATAAATGTCGGGCAGCCCGATGCTATGTTCATATCAGATGTTGGCCTTTTGAAACTTGAGCTTCGTGGATCTGGTCGAAATGCATCAAAAGCGTCATTAAGTCTGTCTTGATCAAGAAGACGGAAATGAACTTTTTGAGAAAACGGCCAAGGTAATAATGCGTCATATTCACCCCGCATGATAACGAAAAACACGGAGAGATGCGTTCCTTTGCCCATCCCATCACCATTGAGGTAAAGACGGGCACACACTTTGTAGCCAAACCGTCCAACGTAGAACGGGGGACTATAAATCGATATAGTCTTTCCAGAGACAGCATCTTGGTACCTTCGACTGTATTGATCAATCTTCCACAGGTAAACACCATCATATGATGTGGCTTCCAGCATCTGTGTGCGAAGATCTTGTTCAGAAAGTTGAATATCGTGCAGTGCTAGTTGATGTTCATTTCTTTCAAAACGCCGCTCACAAGCCTGATAAGATGATGCCGCGTTCGGCGTTTGAACAAAATCCATTGGCGTTGACCTTTTTCCTTTTAGAACCCCAAGCTCGGTTTGCATTTTATTTACCCGAGTGTCATGTTCCCTCACAATTTTCATTATCTCCTCCATTTGCGAAGACAGTACATCTCCGCTGGCTCCGTGCCGTGTACCTTCCAAATGTTGATGCAGTTTCTCTATATCTCTTTGCTGTTCACTTGTTGATTTTTCTATCAAAGTTATTTTAGTCTGTTGTGTTTGTATATTTATCCTTGCAGCTACAAGTTCTTCGGTTTGATTTTGAAGCTGCTGCTCTAAAGCATTTTTCTCACGTTCCAGACGGGAGATCTTCTCTTGCATTTCCTTGTCTTTTCTGATGAATTCATGGCTTGAATCGCTCAACAATTTAAGATGGTACTCAACAGAATCTTTGACATGAAGCTCAAGGCATTCACTCGTACCCTAAAAATGAATAATTTGAAAATTAACATTCCAGTTTAGTTGATGATAAGGCTTGAAAATCCTCATAGATTGAAGATAGAGAGGATGACCGTTATGTCCAATTAGTCCTCTCTGGACCTCATAAAATACGAATCAAAATGTGCGTAAATGAAGCAGTAGCCAAAGCTTTACTTTTAGCCCAAAACCAGCTAGCTAGTCTACATTCTGACTTCCTTTCAACTACGCAAACCGATCAACTTAGCTAGCTTACTGGTATGTACAGGTAGGAGGGCAGGTGGAAAACACAGGTTACAGGTCACAGGTCATAAGTCACAAGTCATTGTTTTACCATTACAGAAACAACCCTAACCTTTTGCCAATGCTAACATTTGGCCTAAAAACTTTTGTTTGGGCCTAATTAGGCCTACGGTAGGATTCTTTCTGTATTGGTAAAACATTGACTCGTGATCTGTGTTTTGTACCTGCCGTAGGTAGGATCAACTTCATTTAGACTGAAGTGTTTGAGTTCATGCTGATAATTCTTTTTTCTTAAGTCTTACACAGATCGTATTTAAAGCTTTTGACAAACTAAAAACAATGATGCAAAATAGAAAAAATATCAACGTACTTTGA
>OX421455.1:22800847-22803347 GCA_949126865.1 Montipora capitata | reverse complement strand
TGACGCGTTTGTAGACATATATGAAAATATTTACATTTTTGACTCATTAGCATACGCCCATCGTTTGCTAATCTATCAGCCAAAAAATCATTATTGAATATTTGAGCGCAATTTACTCATAATCTCCACTTTGAAAAAATTTTTGCCACTCAAAAATTTATCAGGTGAACTCGCTCGTTATCAAAAGGCTTAATGGAGATTAAACTACGTTTAACTCGTTCTTTTACCTTTTGAAGTCAATTTGTGAATGGTATGATGGCTTTTGTGAGCAAATATGAGACAAAATGTTAACAATGACGTCACAAGTGAAACGAGCCGAGCGGGGGACTACCCCCGCCACGTTTTTCGTCACCAGCAGAGGACTGCAGACTAACCCTAAATCACAGTTACTGAAAGGCTAACCGTTTTGAAATGGGTGCTTAGACTTAAATACTGTTTATCAGCGCTATTTGAAATGGGTGCTTAGATGAAATACTGTTCATCAGCGCTATTTGTAGGCAGTCTGAGGTCTGCAGTTTGCAATTGTTATGCACTTCATCAGTTGGTGGGTGTGAGGGAGCCCGTGGTTGAATTTGGGAGCCAATAAGCCTGACTTCTTGTAGACATCAGCATGTCGGACAGTTACATACAACGATACAAAGCTTCGGCAAAAAGAAAACGTCATGACATTTACTATGGTGTCTAGTGCCACTTGACGGACAATTCGAAAACGTAATGGTAATGATGGTAATGAGTTTATCTAGTGCACTTTCTATTTACACATTCAAATGCTTTACAAGCAAGTGATCTATGGGTGAAATCAGACATCAGCATATACAGGCGCCCCTGGCAGCCGCTATCAGTCCATGAGCAATCTCACCCAGCACATGAACGCATGAAATGGGGCCCGTGCCCACAGCACCGAAAGCGCCATGCCCTACTCTTTACGAATAGTGCGTGGGTTCTTTTACGTCCCACTGGATTGTGAACAGTGAAGGGCTCGGAGACGGGGCCTACGGTATATATATATAGTCCTTATCCGAGAAGACTTCCGAAAGTCTAACCATTTGCGGATGTAATTACAAAGGCAGCACTTTCTCCTCAGTTATTTTAAGACCCAGATTACGTCGTCTTTTGATCGAGTGTACCTCTGGCAATTGCGTTTGTTGGTAGCTACCAGCTCGTATTAGATCGAAAGTATCGTCTATGGATGTAGTAGCGAGTACGGAAGATTCCCCGGATGGACCCTCTCAACAAACGTTTTGCAGACAGCATGAAAGTATGCACGCCTCTGAAAACTCTCAAGATGTATTTCCGTATTTACGTCTGCGTTCGCGGGCTAACAACGAAAAATGTACAACGAAAAATGCACAAAGACTTTTGTCAGTTATTGTCGCAACGTAATCGTAGACTTAGTTAGGGGTTTTTTTGCATATTTTGCAAAACATTGAAAATTTCAAAATTCTGGTTATACTAGCATATTCAATTGTGTGTATGTGTTGGAAGTAAAAGAAAATCAGGTTTTTCCTTTTCACTGTGGCACTTTAAGTTACAGGTACTTTTTGGGAAGAGCAATTTTGCGGGTTATCGTGACAAAGTGCATTACCGTGGACATTTATTTATTCACGTTTTCGTCACGTAAAGCAAATAATGACGGGGACCCCCCCTGGAACAATTCTCTTGATCATCGGAGGGATATTAATTGTGAGCCGGATGTCAAATTTAACTATCGGAACTGGATATTTTCTCTCATTCACTGTGCTGACTAAATTATTTCATACTATTTCATACTGAAATAGCTTCATTTTTTGGGGAGAAACTTCCCATCAAGCGAACACTAGACTTCCGGGTATCTTTCGCTGCCGGCGCATCATTATCGCGATATAACAACGTGATGTTAAATCACTAAAATGACTATGGTTAGAACACTATTCACTTTTGATATCAAAAGAGATCTATGAGCAGTGCAGTTAAGTTCCACTTACTTGTGCGTGTATGTAGATTGCGGTAGCTCCTTTGCTTGATTTGAGCTGCAACGCTGATAGGGCCGGAAGCTTATTAAATTAATGAAACGAATTGTAGAACATTCTCCATACTGAAAGCTAACAGTGCTGTTGCAAGCGGTACTTGGCTTTCGTCTCGTGACAATATTTCCCCAGTCAAGAGTTACTAGAACTAAATCAGTATAGGCAAATTTAATTCATGGAGCATCATTACAATATATAAAGGGTTTAACTGACGGTTAAGTTATAAGCTAAGAGCGGAATCGAATCAAATCCCAACATTTTACTTGGCAATTCTTTCAAATTCAGCGCGTGGACAGCTTAAAGCCATTTCTTGCATTTCAGTTTTTCTTTCGTTGGCTTTGTTTTGCGCTTTTGATTGTTACGTGGATCTTAACATGTTTTTTTCTCATCATTGGTGAACGTGATAACCTTGTGCATACTCATGTCAAACTTCACGCGTTCTAAAAAAAGAAGCATGATACTTTCGTAAAACAGGGGAGAAACCTTTTTACAAA
>OX421455.1:22785847-22790847 GCA_949126865.1 Montipora capitata | reverse complement strand
TTTCTCTGTCATTGCGCTGCATCATCCATGGAAGAATGCAAGTCGAAGACCTACACTTGCTCTCTTAAGGGGAAGAATTGGTATATTTCTCTGAAGCTGCGGTCGTGCCAATTCCATAGAAGCGAGAAGTGGTGCCACACCCCAAAACCGAGTGAATGAATGGCATGTTGTGACAAACATCACTTCCTAACTGCTTCTTAACGGTCTTCAGATTCCGTACACGTCTTTGGAGATTTGCTTTGGCTCCGTTCCAGCTATCCAAACGGAGAAGCAGAAGAAGGACAAGTAAGTCCGTGTCTTCGCCGACAAGTACAGTGTTCATTACCTGAGCAGATTCCACGGCTGTCTTCACAATAAGTAAATCGGCGTCACCTTTGGCTTGATATCTTGGACAGTTGTTCTGCTGAAGACACCGGCTGAGCATATCTATGAACTGTTGCTTGTTTCTGGGACTGGAAAGGAAGACCTCCTTTTTGAGAGTAACTTTCTTGCTCGTTGAGAAAGTTACAGTCCGACGTCAGCTTTCCCTCCCGTTCTTCCTTGTTGTGTCATGTTTTTTGTAGGCCTCTCGTCATATCCATCAAATGCAACGTTATGCGTCTCTAGTAGAAGGACGGACAAAGGACGCATTATCCTCCTAGACGAACTATCTATGTAATTATATCCTAACTAAAATACACCTGGGAAATTTCCCAAAATTCACTTGCTTTTCTCGACATTAAACTTTTGGTCAAAGCCAACGGTTTATCTACAAGCGCACGCTACAAACCAACAGATTCCCGTAACTACTTGATGCATTCGTCCTCTCATCCACAACACGTAAAAAATGCCATCCCATTGTCCCAATTTCTTAGACTTAGGCGCCTCTGTACTGACGAGTCCGACTTAAACAGCAAGTGCAAGAAATGTGACAGTTTTTCAAAAAACGTGGCTACCCTGACTCCACTGTCACCACCGGCAAACATCGCTCCCAAGTAATACATCGAGAAACTGCACTACAAACGCCACAGAACGAAGAAACTAACAGATTTCTATTCACCCTCACCTACCACCCACAAAATCTTGCAGTCAAAATGCCATTCTCAAAAAAATTCAAACTTTTCCGCAATGATCCCGAAACTAAACATATATTTCCTCTACCACCGCTTATTTCATTCAAACGTGACAAAAACATAAGTAACTTTCTATTTAGGAGCGCATTCAAGTCTGACAATCAATCGGTAACTTTCAAATGTTCACGCATCTATTGCATAACTTGCACACTATGTAAAAAAACCTACATAGGCGAAACAAGAGACGATTGGCGGACCGCTTTTGCGAACACGTACGAGATGTAGAAAAAAACGACACAGATACATCAAAACCAGTTGCGCGACATTTTAATCTTCTTAATCAGTCCGAGCACAACATGACAATTTGCGGGCTATCCTTTCACTGCGGAACCACAGAAAGCCGCAAGAATCTGGAACAAAAATTCATATTTCAACTAGGTACACTCTATCCTCACGGAATCAGTGAATGCCTCTCATTCCATTAATTTGTTCACAAATTCTTGTTACCATATTTCCACCAATGGAAAAGCTCTTCCACACCCGCATAAAAACCAACAACACCTACAATCCCTCTGTTTGCTCTGACGAAGGGCTAACGCTCGAAACGTCAGCTTTCCAAATCGTTCACGGTGGTAATTCGACCTTTATCAACACGTTTGATAAAACCAAATTTTCCTGTTTCACTCTCCCACCAACGCAGCACCTCAGTTTCTTTAGAAACTAGAAATTTGTTTATATTCTAACTATGTTCGTCCAGACCGATAATGCGACGACGACGACAACGGCAACGAGAACGTCATCTCAAAACATAAATTCGTGTTATTGCACTCACTTTGCGACTATTCCAAGCTTTTTAAGACAAAGGTGTGGCAGTCCCTCAGGAATGAAACGTAATGAGTGGCGCTTAATTTAGGGGAGAGAATGAAAATTACAAGTGCCGACGTTCTCCATAAAACCTCAAATTTGGCTAGTTCACGTTGTTGTTTTGCTGACGACGGCAAAGAAATGGATATAAATGAAAAATGCACGCGCAGAGCTTGCAAAGCTATTGTTTTTGCCCTCTAAATATGCAACTTTGTGACGTTCTCGTCGCCGTCGCCGTTGTCTTTGCTAAAGCTCTCTTTTATAGTAGAGACGCATAACCAGACGAACAACAAATGTTTACTGAAGTTTGTCTAGGCGGATAATGGGTGCTTACTATTTAGCCAAAAAACCCGGACATTTTGCTTTCGAGGTCAAATGGAAAGGCAATTTTCCGGAAAATCTTTTCGGGAATTGTGGACAACCTCCAGAGGTAGTCCACTTTTTCCGTAAGGAACAGAATTCGGGAAATTCCCTTACCATTTGCAACAACTGTTCCGTTTCCAGGCCCTTTCTCGTGATTTTCGGGATGGAATGCCAGGTAGTAAACAGTAAGCCCCATTCTCATCCGGTTTGTCAATAAATTCGGAAAATCGCTTACCTTTTTGCAACGGTCATTCCATGTCGATTTTTTGGCTAAATGGTAAGCACCCAACGCGTCTTGTGTAGTTCGGCCCGTCTTTACACTAGACGAAGAGCACGAGAGAAGCATAATTCAACTGGACGGATTATGCGTCTCATTGCGCTGTAGACTGATCTCGAGCTCAAGCTGAATTTGTTTGAACGCCTTTCAAACCATTGTTTCACAAGGAATTGTATCCGTTCTTTCGGAATTTTGAACTTTGGTCAGACCTGTGAAAGGAGTCCGGTCGTTTCGATACAGGTTGTTTCGATACATTGCGAAGTGGTTTCGATGCAAACATTTAGTCAATTCAATAAAACAGTAGTAAACGCCGAATTTTCCCTATTGAAGTTTATTTCAAACATCAAGTAGATCCGATGCAACAAAAAGTTGATCAGCAAACCTTCATTCCTCGATTGTCATTGAGAATTAGGACAAGGAGGGTTGTACTCCATTCATGATTCGATCAACAGACAGCAAGCGCAATTCCTTCGCTATGAAATTGACATGTGATCACCAAAAGGCGCCAGTTTCTTGCAAGACCAGTTTTCGGGAACTACAGAAGCCCATGTTGTTTTCCCAAGCAATATTTAGCGTAATCGATTAGGCATTTTTAATTTCCAGCACGTACAAGTAACAAATTCAAAAAAGTAAGAAATTTATATGTTTGCAATGATGAAAAACTTCCACAAACCGAAACGTGCCCTAAGCGTTTTTCTTTGGCGGTCGTGGCTCAAGGTTTGTTTTCTTTTCTTAGCGCAATAAAGCCTTTATTTCGCCACCAAATCTTTATTTTTTGCTTAATCAGAAATGTTTTAAATACGAATTTGAAAAATATTCAAGTGTTGACATGTAATTTGCGCTCATTGAAAGAAATGTTTTTGTCAGTCTCGTTTTCATACTGCCGTTTAATGAGCTTTGTAGCTTGCCCCCCCCAAAAAAACCGCGTTTTTCAGCAAGTTCCCGTGATTGGATTTCTTGGAACTTTTGATATGTTAATAGGTACATATTTATGCGCCTAAAACCGTTAAAATAGCTTCTCTTGCAATTGTTGCAGGCTGACGGGTTTTTTTCTGGTAAAATAATTGGATTACTTGTCCCGTTGCTCGTCACGGATATGATTTCCCGCCAGAAAAACTCGGGTAGCCAAATGCAACGCTGCGACGCGATTTCCCGCCAAGGAAAATTGCCTTCCTTCCACAGAAGCTTTCCTGCCTTCCCACCTCCACCCCGACAGTCTGTACGGGCGTGCGTACGCTGACTTAATAGCCAAAATTTCTCGCATCGATATATTTACCAAAATGTCTTACACATGGTGCTTTTTCTTTGATCTATGTTAAGGAAACGATTTTAGGGCCAAATTCTTCTGTTAGCCTGAGCCATCGGGTAAGTACTGAAAAGGGTCTACTTGCTTGTAGCATACGAGGATTTCCATGATTTTTGGCAATTAGCAGGGTGCCATTTGCCATTAACGGGATACTCGAAGCTTGATTAAGCTGTCTTTCAACTATGGAACAAATCTTGAGTCATCGTATTTTACAGATGAGCACTGCTTGCACCAGTATGAATGAGGTCTCGAATTGTACTCAAAAGCCTGATTTTTCTCCATCCTTCCGAGTTTGCTTTTGGGTGATACCGGGTCAATAACTTTATTGATTTTCTATTTCAGAGAAGCCATCAGAAACTCGCCATTGATGAATTTTGAGCAAATCAACAATACTGAAGAACTCTTGAACTTGTATGAAAATACTTTGTTCTTGTTGCACGAGCAGCATGCCCCCCTCAAAAGGCGTGTTATTACTTTAAGACCTACGGCACCTTGGTACACTGAAGAAATCACTCACAGAAAGCGGAGCGTCGGAGACTTGAACGCAAATGGCGAAAGACTCGTACTACTGCTGCACGACAGATGTATGTAGATCAGTGTAATCGAGTTAATTGTCTCATCTATGAGTCTAAAATGAAGTTCTACTCATCGGTCATTGAGGAGAACAGCTCTAATCAATTTGAACTATTCAGAGCCGTCGAGAAAATGCTGAATCTCAAAGCGCCCCCTAAGTTGCCTTCTCATGATTGTGCAACGGATCTTGCAAATCGTTTTGCAGATTTCTTTACAGAAAAAGTACAGGCTATTAGAAATGGCTTTGTTACATCTGTAAATACCTTTGATCAACAAGAAACTACAGCTCTATATAGATCCAGATTGCAAGTTGCATTCTTTTACACCTAAAACCGCTGATGAGTTGACAACGTTACTTGCGAAGACGTGGGGAAAGTCCTGTATGCTTGATCCTCTACCGGGTAAACTCATGAAGGACTGTTCTGACACCCTACTACCTGTTATTGTAAGAACAGGGAATCTATCCTTTGAGGAAGCGGCAGTTCCAGCAAAGTTTAAGCAGGGTGTTTTAACTCCAAAGCTAAAGAAGCCCTCACTTGATAATGAACTCTTTCCGAGCTTAAGG
>OX421455.1:22775847-22783347 GCA_949126865.1 Montipora capitata | reverse complement strand
CAAATAAGTGACATGCAGAAACTACGCGGTGGTTTAGACGCTGCCGCCGCGGATGAAGGAAACGGAACCGTTGTTTCTTCGCAGATTGAAGAAATTTTGAAGACTGTAAGGGAACATGAAACAAGGGTTAACAATTTGCAAAGCCAGCTAGCGCACGTCAAGGAAATCACACTGAAGTCGAAAGACAACGGGAAGAGACCACGTTCTTTGTCAGATTATCATCCCACCTGTGAACGACGCATGGAAGGAAATGAGAACCAGTTGGCTTTGCATGAGATTCAACTTTCAGAACAAAATCTTCAGATTCAGATGCTGGAGGCAACGTCATATAGTGGAATTTATCTTTGGAAGATTGACCAGTACAGTCGAAGATTCCAAGAAGCTGTTTCTGGGAAGACGATTTCCATTTACAGCCCCCCGTTCTACGTTGGGCGGTTTGGGTACAAAGTGTGTGCCCGTCTTTACCCCAATGGGGATGGGATGGGCAACGGAACTCACGTGTCCGTCTTCTTTGTCATCATGCGCGGTGAATACGATGCCTTATTACCCTGGCCTTTCCTCAAAAAGGTCCACTTTAGAATTATTGACCAGGACAAGATCAGAGACGCCAGTGATGCTTTTCGTCCAGATCCTAAGAGCTCAAGTTTTACGAAACCAACGTCTGACATGAATGTTGCCTCAGGATGTCCGACGCTTCTCTCTCACGTAGAACTCCGACAGGGTGGATTTGTCAGGGACGATACCATGTTTGTTAAAGTTAATGTTGACATGAGGGACCTTCAAGGCGACTTATGGACTAGCTAAGAGCAGAACAGAGCTCCTATAATTTTGACGTAGCTCATAGGTCTGACATAGAGGTGAAGCTTGGGGAATGCAAACTGTGGGAATGCAAACGATGTCATATACTAGAGTAAAAACAGGAATTAAATTCGACAAGAGGCATTTGAAGGCCAACACGAACACTCCAATTTCATTTAGCGGGGAGCATGTTTTATTTGTTTTGAATTTCAATGTTAATATTCGATACCTCTATGAGGTTATTAACAGGCCATTCTAGATTGGTCTATACCTACGAATGATTATGATAAAGCATATAAGCGCAGACGCCGGCCTTGGATTAATCAGTCCAAACTTATACGCCTAGTTGCTATTTATGGAACAGATTTTAGTGGCTATTTTAGAAATGAGCAGAGGATATTTAAAAGGGAATTAATTTAAACTAAATGATTTGATGGAGACGAGCCTTTTTAATTACAACCATCAAAAAATACTTGGAAATTAGGGAGGGTTGTAATTGATTTAATCAAGTGTGACAAATATAATAGAAAATAGGCAATGTCAAGGTGAAACTATGCCACAAGTGGTACAAGAATTTAAGAATTCGGTATTTAATAAGCTATTTTCTTTGTGGTTATAAACGTTAAAGCATATTTAAAATATCTGTTAAATTCTTATTTAAATGAAGATTATGATTTAGTAGAAACAAGATTATTAATTAAGTGAAATAACAGTATTTCAGTTTCATAAATTATGATTTAGTAGAAACAAGATTATTTTAATAATCTCACAAATAATTTAAATTATTAGTGAATAACAGTTATTTAAGACAATATTTAGTCTCTGTTAAGAGCCTAGGAAGGCCCATTAGGCCGGCGCTTATCTCCGGTTTCCGTACCATGAAGCGACTAGGAGTATTTATACTCCCCCCTGGATGGGATGCTAGTCCATCGCAGGGTTACCCCCAGCATTACGCCGGTACCCATTTATACACCTGGGCGAAGAGAGGCACCGTGAGAGTAAAGTGTCTTGCCCAAGAACACAACACAATGTTCCCAGCCAGGCCCCGAGCCCGGACCACTCGATCCGGAGTCGAGCGCACTAACCATGAGGCCACCTAGTAGAAACAAGACTACTAGTAAGTGAATAACAATATTTAAGACAATATTTAAGTTTCATAATTATTATTTAGTAGAAACAGGACTACTAGTAAGTGAATAACAGTTATTTAAGGCAATATTTTGAGTTTCATAAATTTAATAAAAAAGCAAATACAGTATTTAATCAACAAGCAGGAGAAAATATCATTTCCCTTTTTAGGTACCGTCCGTTTTTTCTCCCTTTTTTTTTCACGAAGCGTTTTCGTCCTTCCACGCGTATATGATGTATCGATTTGAAAATGATAACTTTTTAACTATAACCCGACTGCGCATGCTTGACACATGAGTATTCACTCTTACGATACCTATTTGGGCCAGAAAGGTGTCCTACCAAGCGCTAGTACGGCCAGCTCTAACCCACAATCGTCGAGGTCTTGGTGAGAAACCACCAAGTCGTTTCAACCTTCCTCCTCTTGACACTGGTAGTGAAGTTAAACTAATAACGTTCTGTCGCCTTCTGGAATAATCAGCTTGAAGAAATAGCAAAGCTAAATTTGCTTGAAAACAGGGAATTAGGTTTGAAAGAAGCCCAAGTATTAAAGACAAGAAAGTAAGTGAAGCGCCTGTCTGCCATTTTGAATAAGTTTATCATTGCGCTGAGTGGATTGGAACACCTTAAGAAGAGAATTATTAAGACTGTCATCTGGAGCACACTGTTGTATGGCGCCGAGTCGTGGTCCTTGAGGAAGGAAGACATACGGAAGTTGGAGAGCTGCGAGATGTGGTTTTGGAGGAAATACCTGAACATTTCTTGGTCCGACAAAGTGTGTAACGAGGAGGTACTCCGACGTGTCGCTGAGGAAAGGTCAGTTGTAAATATCATTCTGCACTATACTAGGCATATTACGACCAAATAGCACAAGGCACAACAGAATACATGGAGGATACTGGATACGGTCTGCGTGCGTACGAACGACCATACTCCAAACTTTATTAGGAATAAATATATTGACAATGTAATTCACAAAACACGAAGCAAGACTACAACAACAGCCAAGTAGGGTACTCCCCGAGGATTGGAACCAAGGCTCGTATTGTTCTCTAAAGGCTGTGTAATCGTAAGGTATCCTAACCTGAATAAACTCGTAAAAGCATGCATGGAATACGGCAAGTAAACGAGGAATGAGCACGGAGGCCAGAAAAAACCTTCAAAAACCCCAGCACGAGGAAAAATCTGGAAATCTGGATAGGAACCAAGGTTCATCCGACGACCTTCCCTACGAGGCCTCACAACGAAAAAACACTTCAAAATATAATGCCAATGCAAAATCAAACGAATCTACAAGCCCATTATTTTGGTAACATTTAAAAAGTCTTTAGCTACATGCTTGACGTATCGCTTCGTTGTATTAGGACATTTCCAACCAGCATGCTTGTCTAAACGTGTCTCATCGATAGCTCTACAGGTAGGATGTGAAGCTGCCCCTGATTTGATACTATGTGTCCCGAAAATGGCAACATCGTCAACAAAAGGACCAACAAGCTTCTTAAATTCTAGCAAGATCGTAGAATAAAAAATACCGATGCTTTCATGAAAATGCTCGCCTGACTTAGTCTTAACAATGCGTCTAATCAAAGAACGATGAGGACTCCTAGGCTCTGGTAAAAAACTAACTAACCTCTCAGTGACTTCTACAGGACAAGTTAATTTTCCCGATCCAGCTATGACTGAGGTATGACCCTCTCTGACTTGATCATTCTTTCGTTTCGCCTCAAAACATATACATTCGATCCGTAAATAAAGTAACATCTCCGAGTTTCATGGCTAATAATTCGTAAATCCGGAAAAAAAACCCGGCAAAACCAACCAGTAATATAAATAAAAAACGAATATGGGCTAATGACCCGCTAGAGCTATAATGCTCGGTAATAACTTGCAACAAGTCTATGGGAAGCGGTTCTTTTGGTTTGATTGGTCTACCTAACTTCCTTCTGGCACCTTCAAGCGACGATTTAACCAAAGGGTGGTCAGTAGGACAGCACTCAATGCCTGCCGGTATGTGAGCCCAACGTATACTGTAGAACAGACCTTTAAATGATGAGATTTCCGTTCCTTTCCGGAGGGCCTCTTGGCACAGATCCGTGATAAACAGCGCGATGTCAAGAGGCTTGGCTGAGACGACTGGAACGCCCATCTTGGAGGATGCCCACCTTCACCATCTGGACCAACCGTTATTGTATTTACGGAGGGTGGAAGTCGCCTTGGATTCTAACTGAAGATCGAGAAGATCCGGTACCAAAGACTGAAGAGAGGGATCTGTCAGGGACGGTACTGCAAAATATCTGAAGCAGAGAAAACGCAGTCAACGCAACAAGACTATGGCTGACAACGGTATAATTATAGTTTCTCTTTAACATTAATGCATAACGATGCAGAGCTACGGGGGAAATTGACAACGATAGAATTAGGGGGACAAATACAACTCCTACACTTAAAAATTAAGAAAGGGATGAGAACGAATAAACCGGCCAAATAGCCGAAATACGAATTAATTCTGCAACCGTAATGACCACACACCCGAAATTGGTGGCATAGGAACATACATGCAAAGATGCAAAGGAACTCCTAAATGAAGCCATCACTTAGGATGTAACTAGGCAAGTGTGCATAAAAAACACCCAATGCAAAGCGAAAGGTGTGATAAATAGAGCAATCCACCGACCAAAATTGGGACAAGAACATAATAGGCAAAACGTGCGCTAAAAAGGCACCAAACATGACCCTGGCACAATATGCCATGTCTCCTAAATGGAGCAATCAATCAATTTACGCGCCCAAATGGTGAAAAGGCCTAAAATAGGCAAAAGTGCACTAAAAGGCTCTATGCATAAAAATCATAAGCCGAAAGCTCCTGAACGGAACGCTCAAACTACACACCTAAATGGTGACAAGGCATAAATAGGCTATACAAATTGAAGTCGCAATGCTAACATCCTGCACGAAGGGCATGAACTGAATACGGAATTCTTGGACTTGTAAATCGCCATTTGTCCTGGACCCTCAATGAGCAGATTGTCAATCCAAGGGGGAACAAAAACATCTTTAACAAAGCTCTTAAATTTAGAAGGAGTGGAATGCAAAAAATGCCAGAAGGACGCTGACGGCCATTCGGGTATGACCAGGGTCCCAAACCCGTTACAAGCTTCAAACTTTCTGACAGAACGCACTATCAAAGATTACAATCGTCCTTGTCGAGAAATCTGCTGAGAAGATCAGCTCTCTCATTAACAGAACGAGGAATCCATTGCGCGTCGAGAACAATGCGCTTGGCTGTGCAAAGCTGAAAAATGTCGATTGCTAACGCTTGAAGATGTGGTTTGGGACTGCCAACTAAAACGATTCTGGTGACATTATGATTGTCCGTAGACTTGCACTTTCTTGTTCTCCAACTCCTTGGCGTAGGACGCTAACACGATATATATCGCTTTAAGCTCCCGATACGTAGAACTTTGGCCCTTGTCATCCGCAAGCCACATGCCGCTGACCGAAGAAACGCTAAGATTGGAAGAAAAACCCCCGAATGCGATATCACTTGCATCGGTAAAAATCACGACGGGCTAAGTAGGAGGTGTCCTAATTGAATAGCCATTGAAAGAGAACATGTTCAAATACCAAAACTTCAACTCTACCATCAAACTAGATCGATGAAATAGGCAATATAGAATCGCAAGCTGACCTGGAGTCAATGGCAGCGTACATTTGTCTGGTGAGTAATCGAGCAATCGGCCCAACCGCAAGGTAGATAGAATTTACTGATCCCGCAATCTTGGCTAAATTCCGGAACATTACGAAGCCGTCTTGAATGGCAGAGTCTAATATTGTTTTGACCTTCGCTAATTTCTTGTACGGAACTTGGAACTGCATTAAAATCGTGTTAATTACGAAACCTAGCCACTCGCCAATTTGCCTGGGCGACCAGCACGACTTATCTTCATTAGCAACAAATCCGGAAGCAGAGCCGAGATCTTTACGCTGAATAATACTCGCTGCTTGAGCGGAACAATTATCGGGGAGACTGCCCAAACCATCATCTAGGTAGACAAAACTGACGTGACCCATCGAACGCCAACGCCTTACAAGAGGCCGAAGCAATTTCGTGAAGCAAAAACAAGCACTGCTAAGCCCAAAAGGAAGCACTTTAAAAGTAAAATATTCGAGAGCACCATTAAATTCCAAGCAAAACTCAAATAGCGTTGATGGTCTGGATGATGGTAGCCCGACTTGAGGTCCCAGGTAAAAAACCAGCCACCCTCATCCAAAAACTCAGACAGAGATCGCAAATCTTCATACTTTAATTTGGGCAACACTAGACATTGATTAATATGCCTCAAATCTATCACCAAACGGAGCTTTTTGCCTTCGACAACAGACAATGGGTTTACACAAAATGGCAAGGCGCTGTGCTCTTGAATACAGCAGTTAGCTAGTAACTCCAATATTGCACGCTGCACGAAATGCGGGCGCTCGAGTAAAGATTTGTTGTTTATAAGAAAGCAAGGCGACGGATATTGACCAAAAGGTAATCTATAACCTTCCTTAATGATACTTCAGACAAAGGCCGGGGCCTGCAAACGCGTTTCCCAGAAATATGCTGATTTTTCCAACCTCCCAGCTACACTCGAACAGGCGGTCTCCGCAACAAATTCGCCTGCCGTACGCTGATGAAACGAAGGAAATAAATTGAAATCCTCATCAACCACGTCAGTTAGTCAATCACGCGCACCTCTATCCACGTTTCTTCTACAGGAGGCGCTGAGGTGCCCAAACTCCCCGCACTGTAAAGCAAAAAAAAAGAATAAAAATAAAAATATTAGTTTACTGGACTGAAGTCTTTCGCAGTGCAGACCGAAGTGAAACGAATTGAATATGCTAACCGATATATACTAAATGCAAATGACTTCCGACTGACGTGACAATGCAAAGGAGAATAAATAAAATTCCAATCGTAACGTGCAGAAAGCAATTATTTGCTTTACTGCGTACCGCAAATAATTTTCCATTTTGCACTATACTAGGCATATTAAGATCAAATAGCACAAGGCACAACAGAATACATGGAGCATACTGGATACGGTCTGCTTGCGTACGAACGACCATACCCGAAGTAAAAGAACAAAGATAGTGAAAAAAGTAACAAAAGTGGTGTACTCAATTTAAAACAAGGTCCCAAGCGTCTAAGGCGTGGCTCGAAACGATCGTCACTTCTCTCGTTCCTGGAACTGTAAGAAAACGAGGTTCGGTACGATGAGGAGGCGCTGCGTTGTGGTCTGCTTCGCTTCTGTTTCAGCTTTTCCTTCACCTCTCTCTCCGCCCTCTTCTCCGAGCGATACATTCGTTTCTCATCATCTGAATCGGACGCCAACTCGTCCGATAGGTACTCGTTGACTGTCAGCCAACCGAATTCGTTCTTGTCAGCTAACTTAATGGCTTTGATACGTTTGAAGACTAGCTTCGTTCCTTCTTCCAAGGATCTTTTCACTCGTTCATGAGCGCCGACCTTGATCGCGTCGGTGGCATCATCAAACTTCTCTCAGACATCGTGAGCGTGATCTAACTGCTGAT
>OX421455.1:22765847-22770847 GCA_949126865.1 Montipora capitata | reverse complement strand
GAAATTATTAGAAGAACAATTCGGACACCCGTTTACGATCACATCAAACTATGTGACCAAGTTAACTGAAGGACCTCCATTGAAGCCCACAGATCGTGCCGGACAGTTAGCCTTCACAGACTAGGTGAAAAATTGCGAACACACGCTAAGCTCAAGGGGATACTGGAAGAAATTAATAGTGCCGATAACTTGAGAAGAATTGTGCAGAGATTGCCGTTTCACCTCCGAACAAAGTTTGTAGAAGTAGCCGATAGCATCCAGCAATCTGGCCAAAGAGCAAATATCAGTCATATAGCCGAGTTCGTCAAGGTTAAGGCCAAAGCTGCGAATAACCCTGTATGTGGCAGTGTTGTCGATGTCACGCGTGACAGAGCAGAGAATTCAAGACGTAGACCAAGTTCAAAGACACGTACTTCGTCGTTTGAGCTTGTAACAACCCTTAGTACCCATGCGACCAACCATGAAGAAAGTGCTCAAAGGCGTACAGTATGCCCCGCATGCGACGGACGTCATTCTTTAACGAGATGCCATATCTTCGAAACGAAACCCTTCACGGAGCGACAGCAAATTATGCAGAATGCCCACCTGTGTCACAACTGTTGTAAATATGGGCACATAGCTGTTCGGTGCTTAGCCAAAGTTTCCTGCTAGGTTCAAGGGTGCACACGAAGGCACCACACACTGCTTCATCCTCCAGACAGATGGCCCAGCCTTTGAATCGCGGAGACGCCGCTCCGCTACCCGAGAGTCAAGATGACAGTTTCCCACCGGCTCCTCGTGGACAAAGCCACAGTACCTCTGGTAGTGAAAGCAAAAAAAGCTTAGGAATCGTTCCAGTCAAAGTACGTGATTCTGGGAAGACCGTGAAGCAAACGATGCAAACGATTTGAAATTTCCCATTTCAAGAGGCTTTCCCTGTGTTTTGTATATCGAAATAAAATATCTGGAAATAAGAGCAAGACAGGACTAGGTCTTCTTGTTGAAAAACGAAATTGTAAGTCCAATACCATTTCAGGTGCGAGTTCATTTTCTTCGAATTCATAATTGATTATCATCCACTGCCTAAATCCTCGCCAAAATTGCGAAATGACTCTGCAGTACCAGAAAAGCTGGATTAAACTTTTCACTTCAGATTTGCAGTAAGTACATAGATCAGTTTCTTTTACTCCTATTTTCTTAAGAAAAGAGTTTGCAGCAAACCGACGATGAAAAAGGTTTAAACTGAAATATAATTAGCTTGGTTACTTTGTACATTTAAATGGTGATAAATAGACCGCATCAGCAATCCATTTTTCCTGACTCTGAGTAGGCCATACCTGCTTCATAGAAACCAGCTTTTTATAAAAGACTTATTGCCCTTTTTAGTTTTAAAGAGTCTTTCAAAGAAGTTTTCACAGACGCCGGCGCATTGATTGTTTTTGCATTTTTCTCTCACCTGACCGAAGTTATCGATGACCATTTAATGCAACAGCTTGCACAATTCTGGAAAATAGACAGCTACGGTGGATTTACAAACTCTGAGGTTTCCATGTCATCAGAGGATAAGAGAGCTCTTGCAGTTATGGAAAGATCGTCAACGATGGTAAACGGTCATTACCAGATGGCCCTGTCTTGGAGAGAACCAAACACTCAGTAGTAGTGGGGATCCTTCTGTCTTGAGAGACAATGGTATGCACCAGCCATTGGGACTGCTGAGAGCAGCGTCTGGAATGGCTCAGCAGCCCGATCCTTGCATGACAGTCTCTGCCGCAGTGGACACACACAAATTCAGAGTGCAGGGTGTCCGCTGCGTTCCCCTGCCTCGCTTTCCTCCTTTCTCTCCTTTCCTTCAGCTGTAACATCGTCCTCTCTTCGCCCTTCTTGACCCCACTTCTGACAGCGTGGCACCATCCATCGTGATCAAGTGCAAGCGCCTCCCAGCTCTCTGTGTCAATGCCTGTAAGTTTCAGGTCACGTTTGCAGACATCTTTGAAACGCAGTGCTGCCCGAACTATTGAGCGGCATCCTGTAGCCAGCTCACCATGCAAGAGGTCGTTTGGTATGCAACTGTCCTCCATGTAACGTACATGACCGGGCCAACGGAGTCGACGCTTGCAAAGAATGAGATGCATGCTAAGAGAATCTGCTTTCTCCAGTACAGCAACATTGGTGACTTTGTCCTGCCATGTGATGCCCTTGATCCGTCGCAAGCAGCGAAGATGGAAGCTTTCCAGGTGATTCTCCTGTCTAGCGTATGTCGTCCAAGACTCGCTGCCGTACAGTAAGGTACTGAGGATGCGTGCCTGCTATACCGTGAGTTTGGTATTCAAGGTCAGCTTACTGTTTTCCAATACCCTCTTTCTTAACTTAGGCAAAATGGCGGCAGCCTTGGCGATGCGCTTGTCTATCTCTGAGTCGAGAGACAAATTGCTGGACACAGTAGAGCCAAGGTAGGTGAAATGATCGGTAACCTCAAAAACCTCGCTTTTGATGCTGATAGTTGGAGGAGCCGGGACGCTCTGGCCCATGACGTTAGTTTTCCTGATGCCAATTGTCAGGCCGTATTCCTTGCAAGCATAGGCAAACCTGTTGATAATGTGTTGACGTCCTTCCTCCGTGTGCGCGATCAGAGCCGCGTCGTCAGCAAACAGCATTTCTCTGAGGAGGACAGTCTGGACCTTGGTCTTTGCCTTCAGTTGGGACACACTGAACAGTTTCCTGTCACTCCTGGTGTGCGGGTAGACCCCCTCTTCGGAGTGCTGAAAATCGAAGTTGAGCAATAGCGAGACGAAGATGCTGGACAGAGTCGGCGCAAGGATGCAAACTTGATCTTGAAGGGCTCTGACGAGGCGCCGTTGAAGCTCGCTGTGCCCTGCATGCCGTCATGGAAGGAGGCAATGATGTGAAGTAGCCTGGGGGAAGGGGGGGGGGGGGAGGGGCAGCCAATCTTCTTCAGGATCTTGAACAGGCCACCCCTGCTCACAAGGTCAAAAGCCTTGCTAAGATCGTTGAATGCGATGTAGAGTGGCATCTGTTGTTCAAAGCATTTCTCTCTTGTCGAATGGAGAAAGTCATATCGACCGTGGAACGCTCCGCCCACATTGAGACTCAGGAAGAATTCAGCTGGCAAGGACTTGCAAGCGAGACAGTACTACACGGGCAAAAACCTTGCCTACGATAATCAGCAAAGATATACCCCGATAGTTGTTGCAGTCACTGCGGTCGCCCTTGCATTTGCACAGCGTGACAATGTTGGAGTCGCGCATATTCTGAGGTACCTTCTCTTCGCTCCAGCAAAGGCACAGGAGTTCATGAAGTGGTTGCAAGAGGGCTGACTTGCCTCACTTAATGACTTCAGGGGGTATGCCATCTTCACCCAGTGCTTTGCCACATGCCAACGCATCAATAGCTTTGCTAAGTTCTTTCATGGTTAGCTCGGCGTCAAGTTCCTCCAGTAGGGGCAGATCCTCGATAGCATCAAGTGCTTCCTGAGAGACTGTGTTTCTTTTGGAGTAAAGGTCAAGACAGTGTTCGACCCATCTTTCTAGCTGGGGTAAGTTCTCGTGTTGCAGAGGTTGTTGACTGAGTCACGCCTGGTGATAACCAAGTCCAGCTGGTGTCAATGTTTTGACCTAGGATGTCTCCATGATACCTTGTGGCATGCTTTGTTCTGAAAAAATGTGTTCGTCACGCACAGGTTGTGGTAACATCAGAGCTCAAGAAGTCTCTGACCATTGTCGTTCATTTTCCATATGGTGTGATGTCCCAGGACACTTGGCTATGACTCTCGGTCCGCACCCACCCTTGCGTTAAAGTACCGTGCCGATAACAGTATCCAGGGACTCGTAGAACTGATCTTTCACTTTGGGTGGAGATTATAGAGTGGGTGCATAGACACAGACCAGGTGAACGGTGCCTTCTGCCGTTGACAGTAGTAGTGTAAGGATTCTCGCTGTGCCATTAGATGGAACCTGGATCATGCAAAGCAGCGTGTTCTTCAAAGCAAAACCCACTCCATGCTCTCTGGCCTCCACGCTGCTTTTTCCCTGCCAGAAGAAGGTGTAGTTTTTTTCCTCCAGGGATCCACTGTCAGGAAGACCCGTCTCCTGCAGGGTTGCGATGTTGACATTCAGCCTTAGCACTTCACGGTCTATAATAGCTGTCTTACGGGCGTCATTAACTGCTTTTAGGTCCTCGGTCAATCCAGTTTGCATGGTTCTTACATTCCAACTTGCTAATCGAAGAGTCGGGAGTCTTTGTTTCATCATTATCGTATTTGCCTGGTGCAGGGTTTAACGATCCACTTGTCGAGCCGATGAGCTTTAAGCTCCAGGCACCCTCTGAAGCACGAGGATCGTGGCGAGTCAGCACCTTACTGCCTGGGGGCTACCCAGCTTAAGACGGGCGATAGCTGACCAGTGGGAAACGATGATCCCCTCCCACCGTCGAAGACAACCCGTAGCGTCCAACTCTAAGCCAATCGAGCGCGGACTTATAACTCGGTTGTACTGGGTTACACTGCTGATTGGCGTTAACAAATCAAGAAGATTTTGACGTCTTTTCGAGCTTAATCCAGTGGTTTTCCACATGGAAAAAACTACGAAAGGTTACGGCCTGGCTTCTGCAATTCAAATCCTGGCTTGTTGTAAGATATCTGAAGAGTGCCATTCCTTCAGCAATACCCACAGGTGCCTTGTCTGTTCAAGAAGTGAAAACTGCAGAAAAGGAAATATTCAAGCACATGCAAAGACTTCCTTTTCAGACATTGTAAAGGCCTTGCAGCGATTAGATCAGTCACAATCCCCACGCCGAATGACCTCTGAACTGAAGAATTTAAGACACCAAAATCTATCCGTAAACTTCACCCGGTATTAGATAACGATGGAATTCACCGAGTTGGAGGGAGATTAGAAAATGCACCAGTTGACTGCAAGACCAACCATCCAATTATTCTGCCCTACCGCTATCATGTTACAGACTTGATCATTCTTCAGCATCATATAAGTGGACAACAGGGAACT
>OX421455.1:22748347-22760847 GCA_949126865.1 Montipora capitata | reverse complement strand
CCAAAAGCGATATTACCTTGTTCCTCTCATTTCATCTTCGTCTTTCAAGTTCCTTGAAAGGTCTAACAAAACTAAGATGTAGTTCAATTATACCCACTAGGAGGTGACAACAATTGACTTAAATTTACTACGACCTGGTAATCTAAAGAACAACGCAAGTTATGAAGTAAAGACAAAGTGGTTTTAGTTTAAGTGTCGTATAAGTGCTGAAATTAAACATACGCAATTTATAAGGTCACCCGGAACTCACGAAGCAAATTAATGCATCGAGCTATGAACGGCAGTTTTTATTGCACACTAGAGCAAAATTTCTGTAGGCAATCCGGCACAAAGGTGTACAAACCCAAATCAATTCCAAATTCACTATAGATACTCGAGTAAAAAGCTCTGTCCATCTCACTTGTCAAGAAAGGTTTGCAAAGAAAACAACATAGTCTACAACACAGATACCGTGGACCAGGCAGAAAACATTGTTTTTAATTCATCCACTGTTCTCTCTGAAACGTTTTCCTATACACAGAAAAATTAATTAATAGCACCAGATATTATTCGAGAAAAAAATGTTACTTCGAACACGGGTTGCTGCTCAAAAACCTCGCCCGTGTGAGGCTTAGTTCACTTAATAGGCTAACGTTAACTTATTCACTTCCCCCAAGAATAAACAAAGGGTGCGTTCCATTGGAAATCCGTTTTCAAAATTGCGGTCTTTCTGATTTTCATTGGAACACAAAATCCAAAAACGGATTTCTTTGAGGATTTTTTTTAATTGCATTCATTCTCGAGATTTCGATATCAAACCATTTTTGGATTTTGTGTTCAATTGCAATGCTGAAAGATCCGAGTCTTAAGTTATACATGCAGATTTTCGTAGCGAACGCATCCACAAAGTACAAGGGAGACATAAAATATCAGTTTGCCGTTTTTGCCCCATTCGTGGGATTTGGTCAGCTGTGCTCGCCTACATAGGGCACGCGTAATATTGCTTCCACAAAAAGATTAATCATGAACACAACAATTTCTTGGACCGTGCAAACGAGTTCTCCCCATTTCAACAGGGTGTAAATAGGAATCATTGGCTGCGCCAAGCACTTCAACAAAGAGGTCGGTTCATAAAATTACCCTTTACCCTTTACCTGTTCCCCGTTCCCCGTTCCCCGTTCCCTAACCCTTTACCCTTGCAAAGCACTGTCGTTACTTATGCAAATAAAATTTGTACCCATATTTTGTCAAGCTTTCCACTTTGGCGTGGAAGCGTACCTTTAGGAAGTTGTTTTCCCGCAATATTACCGCCTGAGGTCGCTCGCAGGACTGCTATTGCGTTGATGGTGGGTTCAGATGAAAGTTAAATCTTTGTCAATTGATTGTAATGTGGAATTGTGACCGTGGAAACATTTTATCCAGGAATATGTGACTCAAATTGGTGGCACCTGAGAATTTAGTCTCCAGCCTTGGGATTTTATTATACCGTTGACAACCACGAAATTGAGAAATGGCTAAAATCTCGTCGGATCTGGAAAATAACCACACAGGAAGAAAGCTACCCAATAAGCTTTTTTATTGAGAATTTTTTCATATAATTATCTCCTTAAGCTGTTTATCGGGATTAACATACAAATACTTATATTTTTTTTTGTCGGCCATGCTCACACTGAGCTTGGGGCGCCTGTAATCTTAGTTTATTCGTTGTCTATGTGTCTGGTTGCCGGACAAGATTTTGGAAATACATGTACTTCGTGTTTGGCAAACCGAGATAAATAGCGCTTGTTTATTGATTAGGTGTAAGCACTCATTGGCTAGATTACAGCATACCCCTCCACCTAAATGCAACGTTAAGTAGTTGTCAATGCGGTCCCACAGTGCTAGACAGAATTTATGCATTCAACAACTACCCCTGCCTCATGGTCTGCTGTCACGAAATCGCCTTATGTCACGCTTTGATCGTGATGAAGCTCTTTTTTTAGTGATTTAGCCTGCGTAGCTGGCGGTATTGTTGGTGGGAGAGGCATAAGCCGCGCGGGGAATGCGGAGGGGTGCAGTGAAATAGTATTTCACAGCGCCCCTCCCCTCCCCGTTCGCCAGATACGCAGGGTACAGTGATTAGGCCTAACCACTCTTTTAAAATTTTAGCTTTCATTTTAGGGTTCGGTTAACTACACTTTTTTACGAGATTGTGTGAAGAATATAGTACCCGTTTACTGTTTAAGCCTATGAGCTTTTTTTCACGCGGTGTAAGTGCTGTTATTCCTGCGGCCTTAATTGTAACTACTAAATACCCCACTCTCTAAAGGCTGGCTTTCATTAGCGACGGAGTCGGAGTCAGAGTCGTAAGAGCTCTTATCACCTAGTGAAAATCAGAGATCGGAGTCGTAAGCGGAATCATACGCTCCACGGAATAGGAGTCGGAAGAATCAGAATGTTCCCATTTTCTTCCGACTCCTCTTATGACTTCATCGCTTATGATCAAGTGAAAACCAGACAAAGCACCTTACCCATGGATGTAAATTATGATCTTGAAATCAACCACTCGAGAAACGTTTTGAGTCGACGTCGTTCTAAGATGAGTGATTTTTCCAAATCCTATTCAAGACAGTGTTCCATATGCTCTAGAATTTGTACCCATCAGGTATTTAGTTTAGTTTAGTTTATTGAGATTTGTCACCACAAAATACATACATTATCATAACAGTAGTATGACGTGACCGGAGAGACGAACAGGGCGGAGCCCCAATTGCAACGTATCCCCTAGGCTCAAAAAAGTATAAGATTTACATAGTAGGATTAAATAATTACACAATAGATTAAAAAGGAAAAAAAAAAAAATATATGGAAAATAATTGACAAATCATGGCGGACTGTAAGTTTGTAGTAGACCTCTAAAGTGTTCGTAAAGATGGACTCTAAACCAAATGGTACTTGAAAAACGCTCTCGTTTAGCTACCGCAAGTTTTACCCTGAGCCGATGAAATAACGCGCGTGATTAGTATCAGTACAGGCATCAATGGGGTAACATTAGCACATTATATATCTTAAGCAAGCATTTTACTGTAGTTTTCAAAAACAGGGATTAGTACCGAACATTAAGGGAAAGTTTCAAGAAAATCGTTCGAGAGCTTTTTTTTTTCCCTGAGTTAAAACTTAATTTGTTTAGAGCTGCTTTTTTCTCTGTATTGCATTATATTTGGCATATCTTTAGAAGCTCTGAACAGGTTGCATGATACCTAGTCGGAGGACCAACCTAGAACAGAAACGAAAGAAGAGAGAAAGAGAACGAGAACGAGAACAACAAAAAAGAATACCAGTAATAGCTCCTACTTGGTGGAAGAAATTACTCCACAAATTCTTTCCTTGGGCACTCAACCGTTTGTTATTTTTATGAATGCGTTATTTAAAGTGGATGAGTATTATTAGAAAGTGGTTTAATCGGTTTTTTCTTTGTTTTTTCTGTATTCTATTGGACATAAAGAAATAGTTGATTTGTTTGTTTTGCTCTAAAATGCGGGCGAACAAGTGCTTTTTTAATCCGTTTTCCTAACTGTTTTTCGATCTGCCTCGAGAGTGACAAGAAAATTGTGCCTTTTTGTTATAAACACGTTATCGCAATGAGTTCTCGTAAAATTTGGGAGAAATATCACTAGCTTGTGCTTTCAGAAGTTTGTTTAAAGCACCTAAATTTGTTGGAGCAGATCTTGTTTGAAGTTTCATTGTCCTTTCTTGGTTGCATTGCCGTATTTTGCCGATTCTTGTTCCAAGCCAAGCTGGCGTGTTACAATGAAATACATCAAAATGTGAATGATCTCGTTTTTGGAGATAAAGTCGAATAAAGAACATCAGTAAAACTCTTTTTTGACCTTGAACTCACAAGGTGTCCTGACGGTTTCTAATTTTAGCGTGATTCCTATTCGCTGGCTACTGAAAGTTGACTTCGAATTGACTTTTTTCCTTTTCCATTCGCTCGCTGAGGGTGTGCTTGAAATGTTTTATTTTAATATGATATAATAATATTTCTTTTATAGCGCCTATCCAGACGTGATCTAAGCGCTTTACAAGTCATGAAAAATTAAAATTAGAAATTAATCCAAAAACGAAAAAATATATATATACAAAAGTTTCCTTGAATAAATAAGTTTTAAGTCGTGTTTTGAGAGTCTCGAGATTATCAGAGTCTTTTATGTGTTCTGGTAGGTCTTTCCAAAGTTGTGGCGAGGCGACATCGAAAGCTCTAGATCCATAAGACTTCAAATTAAAGCTGTTAGGGTTAAGAAGGAGCGATGTAGATGAGCGGAGGGTTCTTGAAGGACGGTGGAGACTTATCAGTTCTTGTATTTTTTTTATTATTATTTATTTTATTTTATTTTTTTATTGATAAATAAGTGCACAAAGCACAAGTTAACGATAATAAGATGCCAAAGCCAGAGGCTCATACGGCGTAGGTCAGAGAGTTACAATGTGCTGCTAAGTTACAATGAGAATAAAAATTAATAAGTACAAAATTTACAGAGAAAAGGCAAACTATTCCAACATAAAAAGAATTATTACTGGAAATAAAGCAAAATAAACATAACAATAATAATAGTGTACAAAAAGTGATAAAAAACGTTTGAAGGGAGAAAAGAGAATTTGCGTTCAACTTAGTTTAAACATATAATGATTGAAAATAATCTCTCAGTTTATGTTTGTATCTAGAAAAATCATGCAAAGCCTTGAAAGTGAAAATTACAAACTTAAACTTTATGTGTTTATTAATTGGTAACCAATGTAGATCTTTCAAGATGGGAGTAATATGGTTAAATTTCGAGGAAAATGTTATTAAACGCGCTGCGGCGTTTTGTACATACTGTAGTTTTTTGACAGCATATTTCAGAAGATTGTACAGAAGGGAGTTGCAGTACTAGTGGTCAAGTTTGGATGAGATAAAGGCATGCACAAGTGTTTTGGCAATTTTCGTTGATATAAATTTTCTGATACGTGTTAGATTACGAAGCTGATAGAATGCAGATTTACATACAGTATTAATATGAGGCGGCATTGACAGGGTATTGTCAAAAGTGACACCAATATTCCTGGCACTTTGAGAAGGCTGGACGGTGTCTTGACCAAAGCAGATTGACGGCAAGCATTGCTGTAGTCTAAATTTTGAGTGAATAAAGAGGAACTCAGTTTTTTCTTTATTCAATTTTAGTTTGTTGATACTCATCCATGTGTCCAAATCAGTCAGACATAGCTCGATACGTTCAACAGCTTCAGTCAGGTCCAGGTCATTATTTGTTGAAAAGGAAACGTAAAGTTGCGTATAGTCAGCATAGAGGTGAAATTGCAACTTATGTTGTCGAAATAAGTCAGCTAATGGTGCAGTATACAATAAATAGGAATAGAATTGGTCCAAGCACAGAATCTTGAGGTACGCCACAACTGAGGTTACGAGGTTGTGATTTATTCCCTTTAACCAGAACAGATTGAGTGCGACCACTAAGGTAAGATTGAAACCAGCTGAGAGCAGTTCCGCTGATTCCAAATTTAGAGTTTAATCTATTAAGCAGGATTTCGTGGGCGACGGTGTCAAAGGTAGCAGACAGATCAAGAAGAAGAAGAAGTACAACGCACTGACGATTATCAATAGCACGTATGACATCATTATGCGCACGTACAAGAGCAGTTTCACAGCTATGGAAAGGCTTGTAGACCGACTGTAGTGGCTCGTGAAGGTGGTTACTTAGCAAGTACTCATGTAAGCGCACAGCCACGACTTTTCCAATGATTTTTGAGACTACTGTAAGGTTTGAGATCGATCTGTAATTTCGAAAGATTTCGTGATCTAAAGAAGGTTTCTTGAGTAGAGGTGTAAGGACAGCAGTTTAAGAGAAGGAGGCAGATAACCAGATTCCAGAGATATGTTAACGACCTTGCAAAGTGTCGGTAGAAACATTTCAAAGTATTCTTTCATCACCTTTCATCAGTGCGGAAGGAAGTGGGTCTAAGATGCATGATTTTAAGACGACCTTATTAGCAATCTTAGACAATTCATCAGTAGATGTAGGTGAAAAATTTAGTTGGCATTTTAGTGAAGGGGAGTCAAAGGTGCAGAAGAGATCAGGAGTCAAGTGAACTTTAATTTGATTTCGGATGTCAATTATCTTAATTTCGAATAATTCAGCGAAACTGTTTGCTAATGCTGCAGCTGACGAGCATGTTGGAAGAAATTTCTCTGGCTTTCTATGTAAAAGACGATCAACATTGCGAAATAGAGCTTTGCTATCGACACCGGCTTCATTGATACGATCAGAGTAATAATTCATTTTCGAGGTGTAGATGGATTGTTTCGCGACAGTGCACTGATTAATATAGGCTTGATGATCAGTTTCGGTATGAGAATGGCGCCAACTGTGTTCAAGAAGACGACTACAGATTCTCTTCTGTTCTCTGATATAATTATTATACCAAGGAGCCTTGGGCCGGATTGTGATTATCTTCGTACGCAAGGGTGCATGTTTATCCAAGATAGTAGATAGGTCACTATTATGCTGGTCACACAGTTCAGTTAGGTCTGATGAAGGTAAGTTTATATTGTGTAGGTTCCGTGTAGTAGAGACCATTTTAGAGTTTTGAGGTTTGCCGATGGGCAGGTTGCAATGTACAGCAAAGTTATCTGAGATAACTGGATCGTTAACGCATGGGTTTAGGGCAGTCAGTTAGTTCATGAGTTCTAAGGATGATAAGATCTAGGATGTTGTTTTGGTGAGGAGGTAAGACGGTGTTTAGGACATGCAGATTAAAGCAGTTTAGCAGATCCAAAAATTGGCGAGCTGTGTTGTCGAAAGGATTGTTGATGTGAAAACTAAAGTCACCGGTTACAAGTAGTTTTCCAGGCAGTGAAACTAAGCGTTCTAGCATAGTAGAAAATTCGTCGAAAAATAGAGCCGTTGTCGAGCCATTCTGACTTGAGCCAGGAGGTCGGTAAACAACAATAATACGTAGCACACTTGAGGTAGTATTAAGTAGGGATTCCATAAATTTCAACGATTTGAAGACAGGATTCTTGAGTCGTTCCATTTTTAGATTCTTCCGGTATAGAAAAGCAACACCGATACCATTTCCACTGGATCGAGGAATTGTGACGAATGATCGTGCATGTTAACAAATACCGTCGTTAGACTTTGACTATTCGTGGTATGTCTCATATCTATTAGAATAATTACGACCGTATGTATAAAGGTTGTTCAACTATTTGCATTAAAAGAGTTGTTCTTTGCTTGCTGCTTGATATAACGTGCGTTGTCCGTTTATTGTGCCGTTCGTTTTATTGTACCGTTCGTTTCATGGTGTCAGGTTACCGAACCTATGTAAACTATCTTTGCTGAAATGCCGGGAGACGAAGGAGCTGAGCAGTCTGCGGATATTTCGAGCGCGAGAAGTGGAGCCTTGTTTGCTTTACCACCGCCAACACCGCTTGATATTCATGATTCAAATGCGGCTGAAAAGTGGAAGGCATTTGAGAAAGCATGGAGAAATAATTCGATTGCTATGAAATTAGATTTTTCCGAAGCTAGAAAAGTTTTCTCGACGTTTACGTTTGGTGGTGATAACCGTGACAGAAAACAGCCGGTGTTAGAGAGTTTTGCTGCCTATTGCCAGCCCTCGAAGAATGTTCCCTTTGAAAGATACAAGTTTTACTCTAGAATGCAAGATGCGGGAGAATCGTATGACCATTATCGGACAGCCCTACGACAATTAGCCGATCGATGCGAATTTGAAACCATTACGGCAGATCAAATTTTACGGGACAAGATTGTTTTCGGAATTCAGGATACGAGAGAGATTGCTTCGCGAAAAGAATTTGTCACTGCAGAAAACTGATGAAATTTGTCGGGCACATGAGACAATGATTCAACAGATGAAAGTTGTCGGAGGTGCTAGCATTGGGGATACAGATCCGAGCGATGTAAATGCCTTTTCCAAAAAGCCTAAAGGAGGGAAAAAAGCGCGGCGTGGTCGATTCCTGAGAGGCACTGACTCCCGACTGAAAACGTGTGATTTTTGCGGGCGTATGCATGATTTGTCTAAGCGTGAAAACTGTCCCGCATTTGGAAAAATATGTAATAAGTGTAACAAGCAGAACCATTTCGAGAACGTGTGTTTTGGAGCAACGCTTAAAGCGTCGCAGCGTGGCAGTGGTGTCCATTATTTGGTGGATGAATTTTCAGACGAAGTGTTTGGCGTACAGGAGATTTCAGCGGTGACTCTAGATGATTCGCAGCTTGTTACATTCAAATTGGAGTCAGGAAACTATCTTCGGTTTCAGCGAGACACGGGAGCGCAATGTAACGTGGTCCCTTTGCATTTGTATAAGAAAGCGACAAATAACTTTGATTTACTTAACGTGGCCCCTGTAAGCACGGCAATTATTTCATATGGTGGGACATCGATTCCTATCTTTGGTAGAGTTCGCTTGAGAGTTTTGCGTGGAGATTTCAGATGTCTTCTTGACTGCAATCTGGTGGACAGTAAGAGAGTCAGGCCTATACTTGGCAGGAAAGCTTGTCTTGGAATGAAAATCATCAAGCACTTGAACAATGATCAGTTGAACCATCCCCAGACCTCTGATGGTTGTGTGCATGCGCACGATCATGATGCGCCAACCGTGCCTGTTTTGTCCGCTGACCAGTTGCTCAAGAAATTCCCTCGTGTTTTCGGTGATGGAGTTGGTTAACTTCCTGGAGAATATCACATGGAGCTGGATGAAAGTGTGAAGCCAGTTCAGCACCCACCTCGCCGAGTGCCAGTTGCCATCCGTGAACGTCTACTAGAGACGTTAGAAGATTTAGAGAGCCGAGAAATCGTAGCTCGTGTGACGACGTCCACACCTTGGATTAGTTCAATGGTTATTGTGCCAAAGCCAAATGGTACCTTGCGCATTTGTTTGGACCCTAAGGATCTCAATCGGGCTCTGCTTCAATTCAAGAGGTTGCTTCTAGGCTACATGGTGCCAAAGTGTTTACTGTGCTTGATGTTGCCTGTGGGTTCTGGCAAGTTGTTCTTGAAGAGCAGTCATCGTTCCTAACTTCTTTTAACACGCCGCTTGGTCGTTATCGGTGGAAAAGGATGCCCTTTGGAATTAAAATCTGCGCCAGAAAATTTTCAAGGCAAGATGCAGGAATTGATCGAGGGACTGAATGGAATTGAAGTCATAGCAGATGATTTTCTTGTTGTTGGTTATGGTGATTCATTGCAAGCAGCCTCAAAGGATCACGACAAACGTCTTTCAGCGTTCCTTCAGAGATGTGAAGAGCGTGGAATTCGTTTAAATGCCGACAAGTTGCAGCTCAGGATGAGAGAAGTTCCGTTTATCTGTCATGTGGCAACCAGTGAAGGTCTTCGAGCAGATCCAGCGAAAGTTCGAGGCATACGTGAAATGCCCCGACCGGAGGATGTAGCAGGAGTGCAGCGTATCCTGGGAATGATTCGGTACCTCAGCAAATTTCTGCCCCGATTATCAGATATCGCCAAGCCTCTCAGAGACCTAACCCGCCAAGACGTGGAGTGGCACTGGGACGAGCCCCAAGAGAGAGCATTTGAGCAACTCAAAGAATCTGTGTCCTTGTCACCGATACTCCGTTATTACAACCTGTGAGAGAAGGTTACAATTCAATGTGATGCATCCTAACACGGTCTTGTTGCTGTGTTACTTCAAGGTGGGCAGCCTGTGGCGTATGCCTCACGAGCCATAGCCCTTACGGAAGAAAACTATGCACAGATTGAGAAGGAACTTTTGGTGATAGTCTTTGCGTGTGAGAAATTTGATGCGTACATTTATGGCCGTGATTCTGTTAGAGTACAAACAGACCACAAGCCCCTTGAGTACATTTTCAGGAAAGAATTGTGTGTTGCACCAAAGCGTCTTCAGAGAATGCTCTTGAGGTTGCAGAAGCATGATTTGGATGTTAGTTACCTAAAAGGAGAGTTGGTGTTAATTGCTGATACGTTGAGCCGAGCTCATTTGCCTGAAGTTGATGCCTCTATCTCTGTCCAAGAGTTTGAAGAAGTTGACCATAGAGTTAACTTGCCCTTGAGTGACGCCCGTTGGCAACAGGTTACCCATGCTTCTGCTAACGATCCAGTTTTAAAACCGCTTCGTGGTGTCATTCAAGATGGCTGGCCTGAAAGAAAGTCAGATGTTTCTGAGTGTTTGCGACTCTACTTTGACTTGCGTGACGAGTTAGTGGTACAAGATGTACTGGATTTCAAGGGTGCTCGTTTGGTTGTTCCCACTTGTGTGCGCAAGGAGGTAGTCTGTTGCACATTCTACACAAATAGGAATAGAAGGGTGTTTGAGAGGAGTTCGTGAGTGCCTGTTCTGGCCACGAATTGCATCAGATGTCAAAGATTATGTCTCGAAGTGTGACGTTTGCCTGGCCTATCGCACGTCTCAGACTAAGGAGCCACTCCTTCAACATGAAGTATTTACGCGACCCTGGGCTAAATTAGCTGCTGATTTGTGTGAGTTCAATGGACGCACCCTTCTAGTTGTGTCAGATTATTTTAGCGGTTTCATCGAGGTTCCCGTTTGTATGCTACCACAACACAAGCTGTGGTTCGCGACTTGAAGACCATTTTTGCACGTTTTGGGGTACCGGAGACTCTCGTTACTGACAATGGTTCGCAGGTTCAAAGCATTCGCGGAGAGCTGCTCTTTCAATCACATCACAACCTCTCCAAGATATCCTCAATCGAATGGGAAGACCGAAAATGCTGTGAAGAATGTGAAACGTCTTTTTGAGAAATGCAAAGAATCGGGTGTCTCCGAATTTCAAGCCTTGTTGGATTGGCATAACACCCCCACAGTGGTTATGGCTACTAGCCTTGCGCAACGGTTGATGGGTCGTCGCTGTCGTACGCTGTTGCCCATGTCCGAGTCTCTTCTCAGACCCAGTTATCCACTGCGTGATGATGCACGAGCTATGTCTGACAAGCAACGTCGTCAGAAGCATTACTACAATCGACACGCAAAACCACTTCCTAATGTTAGTCCCTGGGAAATAGTCCAAATGAGACTTCCTGGGCAAAACGTCTGGACACCAGCTACCTGTCTGGATTCGGCGGGTCCTCGTAGTTTCCTTGTCAAGTCTGGAAGTATAGTTTATCGGATAAAACGGCGTGACATTATTAAGACTGGCGAGACTCCTGTATACTCCAAGTAGTTCTGGAACATTGTCGCCTGGACACACTACAGTGCATGTTCCTTCGACTTTGGCCTCTCCTGTGCCGTCTGCTGAGCAGCCATCTTTCCAGCACGATGTGCCGACAACTGACCTTCGAAGATCACAGAGAGAAAGAAGACCCCCTGCAAGATTTCGCGATTGTGTGTTGACGTGACTTGACCTCCAACCAGTTTGACGAGGCTGTTAGTTTGTTTTCTTTTTTTTTTTTTTCCTTTTTCATAAGAGGGAAGGTGTGACGAATGATCGTGCATGTAAACAAATACCGTCGTTAGACTTTGACTATTCGTGAAATGTCTCACTTATATTAGAATAATCACGACCGCATGTATAAAGGTTGTTCAACTATTTGCATTAAAAGAGTTGGTTTTTGCTTGCTGCTTGATATAACGTGCGTTGTCCGTGTTTCATTGTATTGTTCGTTTCAGGAGTGTGAGCAAGACAGTAGCCAGTGGGAGTTATATCCCGTGTCACATGATATAATCAGAGTCATCATCAGGTTTAAGCCAAGTTTCTGTGAGAGCTAAAATATCGATTTTTTTTTTCGACGACATAATCTTTGATTATAAGAGTTTTGTTATTGATGGATCTAGCATTCAGGATACAGCAGTTGGTTGAATTGGAAGAGGACGTTTGACAGGCACCAGATTATTCAAATTAGGTCCCACAGTAGTAGTTGTAAAAGCACGAAGCATATGCTCACGAGAAATTGATTTAATCTTGTAAGTAGCAGAAGATCGGTTGAAAGATTTTCCAGCGCGAACACGGCGTGTTTTTATGATCCCTTGAACCTTCAATGAACCGGAATAAGTCAAGTTGAAGCGAGGATTTCGATCTTAAATCGAAAAGTTGTTCTCTTGAATAATTAATTTTTGTAGAAGAAATAGAAGGAATATTTAAATCATTCGAAAAGCATCGACAGTTCATCAACCACAGGTCCAGGATTACGGTGAATATCCATACAAATGGTCAGGTCAAGAAAAAATAAAGAACTTGGCAGAGCTAAAATGATGAATCCGCGCATAGTACTCTTAGATCGGAGTCGGTGTTTTGTGTTCGCGACCAGCAACTTCACGCTTGAAGTGATAACTGAAATTGAAGTAATTAAAATTATTTCTTTTAGGTTGCATCAATCTTCGAGAATCCTCCATAAAACCGACAGTAAACTCCTTAGAAGCACCATTGTAGAACAGATTGCCATCAAGTAACACACATGACAACAAAACTGTATAAAATAATCGGAGAAGCATATTGTTACGGGCAGCCATATTGGCTCATACAAAAAAAAAA
>OX421455.1:22735847-22740847 GCA_949126865.1 Montipora capitata | reverse complement strand
AACGGGAGGAATGCGAGAGCGGGAAGGATAAGATGGTCGGAACAAATGAACAGCGACGTGTTGGATTGCAAGAGGCAAGCGCTATTACTCGCAAAACGGAGAATCCGCCAGTTAAGGATAATGGAAGACGAAAGGGGTATAGGGACCCTATGAAAGAACTATGGGATCAAATGGGAAACGAAGATCTGGGGCTCATGAAGCAGAATTTACGAGACCAAGCTGCTCGATTTGAAAAATCCTTTGGTAGCGTAACTAGTGCTATCACTAACGGAATAAAAGCGAAGAGAGGTGGAGATAACGCAGAAGGGGTCTTAAATAGCGGACGCCAAATAGCAATAAATGATGATCAAGAAGAACCGAATTTGCATACAACCCTCACCCAATATCAACAGCGTGACAATGGTGACCTTTTCCCAGAACCAGATTTGCATACAACCTTAACCCAACATCAAGAAAGGTGTAGCTTGTTAGAGCCAGCAAACAGGATAACGGAAACAATTAGCCCCCTCCCCCCCACTCCTGGAGACCATTCCCAACGTAACATGGACACCAGGACAAAAGAAACACCATCAACAAAAGACTTGGAAGAAATCAACGAAGCGGTTAATTTATTGATGGGGCGCAATGAGGTAACACCAACGCAGAACCCGTTTGGTTTTCTGTGGTTGGCTAATTGCATTCTTTACTCGGTGGTTTGGGCGTTTTTTTTGATGGAAGGATGGATAAAACAAGGGCCAATAAAGGCAGACAAACCGCAGGACAGAAAGGAAAATCTTAAAAGAATTTACGACCACGAGGCGGTGAAGATCAGAAAACAACTGTCAATCGCGAAAGCGGAAATCGAAGGGTTGAAAGAAAATAGGGAGATCACAAAAAAAGGAAGGAAAAATAGGTGTCAGCCCCAAAAAGAATGCAAAATCATTTCTGTGGCAGGTTTGGTTAGCTACATGGAGAAAAAAAAGTCGGAGCTCCGAAAGTTAAAACGTGGGTTTGACAGGAAAAAGAAACAAGAGGTCTCGCGTGTAATTAACCAACAGTTTAACACCGTCCCTGGAAGAGTGTTTGCGAATTTGAGTGAGATGTTGAAGAGGGACCCAGTGAATGAGCGACCAAGATATAACGATCCTGGAAAACGTGCTCAGTAACATGTATAAGCGGTCTACATCTTGCCTCCTGGCACCCGTGGACCAACACCTTGAACATTATGGCCTGATGGAAGGCCAGCAAAGAGGAGCAAAATCAGGATGTTTTGGCACGATGGATAACTTGCTAATCCATAGAGCAGTAATGCTGGATTGCTAGAGAGGAAAACGGAACTTAGCATGGCATGGATTGACGTGTGCAAGGCTTACGACTCCGTCGACCATGATTGGCTATGAGCAGTGACGGACGTGCACAGGCTTCCCATCTGGCTTGGTAAGATCATACGCAAGTTGTGTGCGCGCTGGAATACTAAAGTAGTAGCTACAACAAGGCAAGGGCGAGAGACTTCCAGAAAAATAAGGTTCATGAAGGGAAGGGAAGCGAAAAGCGCGGAGGCGAAAAAAAGCAGAGCATGAAAAGGAAGAGACACGCCACGGTTGCTGATAACCAAAGGATTCTAACGCGAACTGGGCCGAAATGAAATGCAGAGCTCTTATTTATACTCGCGCTGCAAGGGACTGGCGCGAATATCTATTATATGGTCCCGCCCCCAATCTGATTGTAACCGTGTACAGGCAACTAATCAGTATGCACCCCTGGTGCTGCGGTACTTAATGTGGACACAACATTGGTCTCCATCAGAGTTAAGAGATGTGGACAGAGCTGCTCGGAAGATCATAGTTGAGAACGATGGCAAGCACCCAGCTAGCCTAACTTCTTTGTTATATCTACCGAGGGAGAAAGGGGGTAGAGGCCTGCAGTCGAACACGAGTATAAGATCAATAAAATCAAATCGCTACTGAAATTGTATCAGAATTGAGAATAGACTGTGGAAGCAGTTAGAGAATTTGAAGAACACGCCATGGCATCGGGCCACCAGTCGCTTGTAAAGGAAGCAGCTAAGTACGCAGAAGATATCCCAAATCACGTGTGTGTTCCAACGGAAGGAAAGGTGGTGACTGCGGCTAAAGCTGGGAATCTGTTGAAGAAATCTCAAGAGATGCAGTTCTTGGAGATCGCTAAAGACAAAAAGTGGCAAGGAAAGTTATTCCGTATCAGATGGGACGATGATAGCCTATAAGCATAACCAGCTGCTTTGCATGGCTAAAAGGTTGGGCTACATGCCCTACATATACCATCGCGTGCATGTATGAACTGTATGAGCAGTTGTTACCTACGAAACTCTACACAAAGGAAAAAACGCAAACCTCCACCGACGGTGAAGTCCTATGCAGGTTATGTGGGAAGGTAGCTGAGAGCGTTGCACATGTACTGGCTGGATGTTCCTCCCTGGCACAAACCAAGTACCTATACAGGCATAATGCAGCTTTGAAGATTCTGTTTTTGAGCTCCTCCGAGAACATGGTTTCCACCATGGTACTCACCGGCGATGCCAAAACCAGCCTACCAGAACACCACGAGTGAAGCGTTTTGGGATATTCCCATCTATGTAGAACACAGCGAAGTAAGAACAAATCGGATGGACGCGCGTCTTGTCAGCCGCGAGAGGAAAGAAGTGTGCACGATTGAAATGAGCTGCCCATGGATTGAGGAAAAGACAATCAAGTATGGGCCCATGATGTGGGAGCTGAAGCAGAGATACAATGGCTACAGGGTTGAACAGTACATCATAATAATTGACGTACTGGGTGGTTACAATAAACAGCTAGAGAAATCGGCAAGGAAGCTACTAGGAGCGAGAGCAAGAGGAGTACTTGAGCGGATGCAGAAGTCGGTCATCTCAAACACTTTGACCATATCCAGAACATCTAAGATAAATAGTTAGGGCGCTAAGGACACTAGATTTTAGGTTTTCTTTTTTCTTGAGAAATCCAGAAACACAAGTATTGTCGCAAAACCTGTATTTTACTGATTTTCTACTATGTTGTTATAGTATATAACAGTTTGATATGATTCTAAAAAGGCTTTTAGTAGAGATAACCAAATTATGATGCCTCGTGTAGGTGGTTTATAAGAGATAATGAGAGTATAAAAACTGAATAACTTTCTAAATAGGCTTTTAGTAGAAGTAATTATATCATGTCTTTGCGTAGGTTTTACAGAGTATAGAATTTAATAATATTTTAAATTGGCTCTTTAAGTAGAGAGATTCATATCATTATGTATAATATATAGATTTAGCCAAGCCTAAAAGCGGAGCTCCCGGCTTGTTTATTCTTACTGGCTGTAGGATTTTTTTTACATACCTCCTTGTCGAACTAATATCCGAGACTTCTCAATTCGGTTTCAAGGACCTATGTTTTTCAACTCGTTAAGTCCTAAAATTCAAAACAGTGAAAGCATCCGTTTGTTTGCCAAAAGACTTCCTTCTCTCTTAGTCATATATACTCTTTGTTGAGCTACATACTTCTTCTTTCGTCTTCTTTTCTTTTTCTTTTGTTTTTAAAATAATACATTCTATATTTTATGCTGTCCCCATAATTTATGTGATGTACCCGGTGTTGGCAGGAAGCCTAAAGCTCATAAGCCCCCGGCTTCTATATAGGCATCCTTGAGTGAGTGAGTGAGTGAAGTTATTAGTCTCTCCCCACGGGGCTTTTCAGGACTAATTTACAATGTTTTTCGGGGGACTTTAGCCAGACTGCTTGTTACACAGTTTACAATTTTAATTTAGGAATTGAAAGATGCCCCCGTCCAGATAAGGTCAGACCGCAACACCGGGGACTACGTCCCCTACTCTTATCGAACAGTGAGTGGGTTCTTTAACGTCCCATACTATTTAATTTCCAACAAGGGTTATGAGACGGGACCTCCGGTCTACAGTCCTTATCCGAGAAGACTTGAAAGTCTAACCATTTGCAGATGTAATTACAAAGGCAGCACATTCTCCTCAGTTATTTTAAGACCCTGAGTGTTGGTCCGGCCGGAGTCGAACTCACGACTTCCCGCATGATAGCCCGATGCTCAACCAACTGAGCCACCGGTAAACATTTTTTAGTCTATCGTCTTTAAGTTATTTGTAAATTTCTAGTGTATTGTGTTTTTTATAAAATTTCTTTTCTTTTATGTGGTTAATGGCAAATAAAAATGAATGAATGAATGAATGAATGAAAGGATTAGTGAAAATAAATGGCTTTAGAACTGTCCGCCTTTTGGTTTTCCCGGATATTGCTTAATTATGACATTTTCTTCTCTGCCTAACTAGTGAATTCCCGGTTAATTTCACCTGAAACACCGACTGATCGCATGAATCTCGAAGGGATGAGTGTGATATCGGTTTTTCCAGCGAAATCTACCGTCGAATTCACCAGTTAGGCAATTAATTTTTCTTGAATCGCAAGAGTTTTAAAAGAAAACAATCAAACCTCAGCAAGCGAACGGAAAAGGAAACAAGCCATTTCAGAGTCGACTGTCAAAAGCCAGCGACTAGTAATCACGCTAAAATTAGAAACAGCTCGTGATGTGACTGATCGTCTTTGTCGGTTTAAGGTCAGACAAGGAGTTTTATTGATGTACTTCATTTATTCCACTTTATCTCTGAAAACGAGATTTACATTTTGATGTATTTCATTGAAACACGCCAGCTTGGCTTACAACCAGAATCGGCTAGATAGGACAAACTTCAAACAAGATCTCCAACAAATTACCTGTAGGTGCTCTAAAGAAATTTCTGAAAACACAAGCTGGTGATATTTCTCCTTATACTTTCACGAGAACTCATTGCGATTACACGTTTAGAACATAAGTGCAAAATTTTCTTGTCCCTGTCGAGGCACATCGAAAAACAGTTAGGCAAGAGGAGTAAAAAGTCTTCTTGTTCGCTCGCATTTTAAAGCCAAACAAACCAGCAACAGATCGATTATTTCTGTCCAAAAAGAGTACAGATGATTGTTATT
>OX421455.1:22688347-22705847 GCA_949126865.1 Montipora capitata | reverse complement strand
GAAAGACAAGTGCTGTACTCGGAAGACCAAAAACTCGGTTGTTGTATTTCTTGTTCACATTAAAGGCATTACAGCTGGTATCTCCCCTACTTTGGAGTGTACCAGCCCCAAAAAACAAATAAAATACGTGTGTTTTTTTTATTCTGCAGCTGAAGCCTAAGGAACGTCCCTGAACAAGGTACTGCTCTCATGACCTGACCTCACAAACAACCTACTAGGCGTCCTGTTACACTTCCGGCAAGACATTGTGACTTTTGGGGTACTCCTTCCTAGTTCAAGAACAACACAGAGACCTACTGCGATTCTTCTGGTATAAGGATAACGATCCAAACGGAGAGCTGACTGAGTACCGAATGAAAGTTCATGTCTTTGGAAACACCTCCTCACCAGCAGTAGCCACCTTCTGCCTTAGAAAAACAGCTGATGTTGGAGAGCAAGTATTCAGCTCAGATGCCAGAGACTTTGTGTACAACAATCTCTATGTCGATGACGGTCTGAAGTCTGTGGCCAGCCCCACTGAAGCCATTGACCTGTTGATTCGCACAAGAGCCATGTTAGCCACAGCAAATCTACGTCTACATAAGATAGCATCCACTCATCCAGAAGTGACCCATGCCTTTCCAAGAGAAGATCAAGCCTCCGACCTCCGCTACCTAGACGTCTCACTAGATACTGTGCCAGTACAGCGTGCATTAGGGGTGCAGTGGGACATATCAGCAGACGCATTCACCTTCAATCTCTCTCTGGGGAAGAGGTCATTTACAAGACGAGGCGTGCTCTCCATCCTCAATAATCTGTATGATCCACTGGGACTTGCATCTCCAGTGATTATTAGAGGGAAGCTCCTTCTTAGATCCATGATGGCCAACCTCAGCAACCTTCAGCCAGAAAGCTGGGATGAACCGTTGCCAGAAGAGCAAAGGCAGGCCTGGGAAGAATGGTGCAAAGATTTGCAAACTCTAACTCTTCTGATGGTCCCTCGTTGCTACACAATGGCTTCATCTACAGTAGTCAGAAGACGGTAACTACATACCTTCTGTGACCTGACCAATGACGCCATTGGAGTAGTTTCATACCTCAGAACTGTCCAAAACGATGGCAGCATCCAAGTGTCTTTCGTCTTTGGCAACGCGAAGCTGGCCCCATCTCATGCCACAAGCATCCCTCGTCTCGAGATGTGTGCGGCCACACTTGGAATTGAAATCACAGAGCTAATCAACCAGGAATTGGACATAAAGCCTGATACATTTGTCTACTACTCCGATAGGAGAGTAGTCCTTGGCTATATTACCAACGGGACACGGCGCTTTTATGTTTAGGTCAGCAATCGAGTGGAGCGCATTAGGAAATCCTCATCTCCTGAACAATGGTTTTGTTTACCTTCCCATCTGAATCCAGCTGATTTGGCCACACGATTAGTAAATGCTCAGAACCTGAGTAGCAGTAATCCAAAGCTTAGGCCTAAATACCAACACATTTTATGACCCCAACTCTAACCTAATGAAAACAAACCGCAATTTCATAATGATAACCCTAAACTCAAATTGTCGTAGTCCTTAGGCCTATATGCACTATCGTGACCATGATCCACACTTTCTGTTTGAAGCTAACCATTCAAAGGCACTTCTAAACCACATTGGTGAGAGGCGAGTGTTCTCACCACTGCGCCATCCTTGCACCCTACTTCAATAAGTGAACTGGTTTGAAAAAAAACAAACAAACAAACAAACAAACTGGTTTGAAAGAAATAAACTGGTTTGAGAAATTTTAAACGAAAAATCAAATTAAACCCCAACATATGCCCCTGTTAACAGATCTTGCAGGTAATTTTCAATTTGGCTCAATGTCTTAAGTGCATTTACATACATATTTACATTTCCCATTTTTTCCAACAATAAAAGCAAAATGAGCCTATTAGCTCAAATACAGCAAAATGGGCTTACCAGCTCAAACTTAAAAGAACTGGCTATGATTATGCTTCTTTACAAGAAGTATTGGTCAAGTATGGGGGGATCAACTCCAAAATAAGTCGATGTTGTTAACCCATACAAACGGGTATGTACATTAAATACTATAGCACAAGATAGATACATCTTCCCAACAGCGCTTAAACCGATCTTAAGATTCTTCTTCAAATCTAAGAACTTAAAATAATTTACCACATCTGCAAAGCTCCACTCTTCTTCGACCCTTACTGTACTCATAGAAGTTTTCCAAGCTTCTTGATCTAATGTTAGTCTGGCAGCTTTAAATGGTCCTTGTAGCTGAGGTCGTAAGGGATAGGCAGGATCCCCATATATACACAAAATGTCCCCATTTCGTTTGTAAGAGTACTGATGAAGTTGATTTAGTAAACCCGACATCCTAAGCATTGAACTGTCATGCCTTTTGCCCTCAACTGGCCCAAATACATTAGCTATCAATCCATTGGGTGCTGCTACACCCTGGAATTTTATAGCATGAATTTTCTTGTGCCCGTTGTAGAGCACTCTCTGGTTTTTTTTCCCGGACGTGAGATAGGTCTGACTGCTCCATCTACAAAACCCCATCAATTTTTCAGGGCTGCAACTCTATCGTGTATAGCAGCGGCAAACAATTCTAAATTTGCACGAGAAAGCCATGGCTGGTTAAGATCAAACAACAAATGGCGCCATCTATCATAAATAAAGTTCATAACATTGTTTGTAATCATACAGATTTGAGGTATTGGGCGCAAAAGCAAAGGAACCATATCAGCATAACGTTATGCCGGGCCGAGCACGTCGACGACAACGGCAACGTCTCGACCCAGTCCCTTGGGGTTGACGTCGGCGTTCTTGTTGTCCTTACGTAAGGTCCCTATTAGATCACAAATGACGACAAAATGTAGTAAGAACAAAAAAGTGGCACACGAATCGATGGCTGAGTGTGCCAATGATGTTCCAAAAGACAAAGTCATCAAAATGCGTGCATTAGCGGGCTTCTTAAAAGATACAGTTATAAAATACAGTAGAACGAAGCAAGTTTTGAGCCACTCAAAGCTTGTTTAAAATTAAGATAGGAAGATAGATGCTGTAATTCTTAGTGAGATATTTTCCTTCTGGGGTATTATTCTAGGGTAAGGAGTGTCCCTTGTAGAGGCTGCTTAAATACGAAGACGCACAATAAAAGGCGTGGTTTCTTAGGCACATGCGGATGATTTATTAAGCAACCCGTGGACACATATCAGAGCTCTGTGATAGTTTGTTCATTAAAAAAAGCCCCCAAGGGCAATGTGTCCGCAATCTGTGATAATACGTTTGACTAGACGATATAACATGTCCGCGCGGGGATACGAATTTGATCCACCAGTGATGATAGTTTCTCACTTGTTCGCGAGGAACTATCAGCACGAGAAGATAAAATTTGAATCCCGAAGCGGTCATGTAGTGTAGATATTGACGAAATGTCCAGATTAAAACAGCTTGTTTTATTCATTTTTGAAATGGTGAAAAAAAAGAAAAAAGTCACCGACCCCTAGAACACGCATGTTGCGTAACATGAAAGAAGATAAGAGAGTTATGAAAAACAAATTACGATAATGTCTGATTGTGCAATGAAAATGTTAATGTGGTAGAGAAGAATTTTATTGCAGCACAAAAATATCTTGCAATGGAGGGGAAGCTCGCGTTTTAAAGGCTAATCGTGTTAGCTACCATGACGACACCTATATCCTCACATGTGATCACTGCGTGCGTTGAAGATATGTTGTTTTCCGTAACAAGAAAATCCTAGTATTTCATCAGTATCTGTAGTTCCCAGAAAGCATTGTATTTTTAGGTACTTGGGATTAGTCTTCTTTTAAAGTTGTTTTGTTTTCTGTCTTTTGTTTCTTTTCTTCACGCAATCTCTTCTACGGTAATTGCAGAAGCAACCAATATGTTTTTAAAGGCTTCTCTCTCTGTGTTGCTGTTTCTTGATCGCCATTTTTGATTATCAGTCGTGATTAAGGACGGTACCTACTATTGTTATTGCGCCTACGTTCTGCGCATCTCGAGATACTCGGGTCTCCTATGGGTGGTGCTTAATACTAATGCGGGGATATTTTTGCGTGGTTTAAAACTATGCGGAGAAAGCACAACCTGCAATCATAGACAAAACCGTTGTGAAGGTTTAGCACTTTTGACGTCTTCATTGCTTAATGCTTCTCTTCCCTTCTCCTGATTCAATGTTGTTGAAAACTGAAACATTTTAGTGGAAAACTGTTGTGCTACCTTCCAACATTGAATAGGGGGCAAGGGGGCTATATAAGAGAAGGTGAAACTATTTCTTTTGCGCTTTAACAAAAGCGGGTTGAAAAACAGCTCTGGTGAGGATAATTTACATAACCTTCCAAATACTTTTGTCTATGATTGTAGCTCTTAGTATAGATTAACTCAGAGATTACATAGTTAAACTTCAATTTGGAAAAGAATGCCATACATTACTTTGTTTAAAGCTTTTTTCAAATATTGTTGATTAATTATGTTTGGAAAATACTTGGTTAGCCCCAACTATCTTTTTGGATTTAAATAACAGTTGTTAAGATCTGCTTTTCCAGCATATTCACAAACCAAAAATACCTTTTAATTACAAGGCACCGTCCTTAAATGATTTTCGAAAAAGAAAGGGGGTCTGAAGCCACTCCTTTTAGTCGATTTTATAGTTTGTCTTGGTTTTTAAGTTGATGAGTTAGCCTGGTATCCATCTCAATTACCTTTTCAAATACTTGTCGCCTTCCGTTTACACTATACAAAGACGTACTTTCTATTGTCTTAACTCGCGATAAAGGGAAGGGCGAAGGAGAGATAGGCTTGAAAGAAGCTCTGTTGGACATTTATTGGGAACTCAGAAACTGCCTCAGAATGGTGACAAACTTGGTGCATCAAATATCTTAAATATTTGGATTAGTTATGGCTCATCTTTCAGTATTTTAATGTTTTTGATTTGACTTGCTTTGAAAGGTTGACTAATCGAAGCCAAAACGTGGTATGGCGGTTGATAGTTTGAATAAGGTGAGATTCGCAGAATTGCAAAAAAACCCGTAATTGAGTCGATTGATTACGAGCCGTATTATATTAAGTTAATCATGTAATCCGTTCATTATGATCGTCACCACATTTCTTGTTTGCTCATCCATGCAGTTTTTAGTGTACAAAGATGTATCCCATCGTTGCTATACCTTTATCTCGTAACATGTATCCACAAGTGTTGTGATTGTGCTCTCCAGCAGTACCAAAACCGATTCTTGAGTTACAGCCATCGCAATTGTCGGCGTCATTACTAATGATACCAATTCTTGCCCTAGCTCGGTCATTTTTGGTGCTCCGAGCGTTGAATCCTTCCTTGTTGCAGTGGTCTTGCAGATCTGCTTGCGACCCAATCAGTGAGATCCACTTGTCGCGACCCAGACTGCTATCCTTGTATTGCCCGTCAGCAATCAGTGAATATAGGGAGGAAGCCCCTATGTTCACGACTATGAAGTTTATCCTATCTGTCACACTATTCTTCATAGCGAGGCAGATCTTGGTGAAGGATGTGTTCCAGTAAGTAGGTAGCTTGGTTTCTTCTTTGTCGAACCCAGTCTCTCCTGCTGAGAGGCTGAAGCTTTCGTTGTTTTGCCAGAAGGGGGAATCGTAGAGGAAGGTTTGCTATAAAACAGAGGTTCCGCTTAGAGCGTGGTCTTCTCCAAACAACACGAATGGGAATATATAAAAAACATTGAGAACGAGTAGAATCATTAAACACGTCAGCGATAAATAGTTTATATAAGTATATATCAAACAAAGCTGAAAAAACCAACATGGAAGAAGAAAGAACCTTGCACTACTGAGAGTCTAGAGGACGAAAAATGTTCATTTGCGACGTGTTTGTGACATCTAACATTTTAAAAAGAGTCGATATTTCGATTCGATTTTTTTTTATGGAGCTATCACTGTAATACAGCCCAGGCTCTGCGACAAAATAGGCCTTGAATGTTTGCTACTCTTCTTCTAGAAAGGGAAACTTAACCTTTTATTATTTTTTTCGTATATACCTTTGTGCCATCAGTCTTCATGACCAGCGTCCAACCTCCATCTTCGCATGCGTTGTCAGATGTTGTTGTCATGTGACAGTAGATATTGACAGTCTGACCTCCCACCTCTATTGGATATGCTTTGTTCTCTTTTGATCTGGGAAGAGTATAGTATGAACAGTATGCTTGCTTGTCAGATATGTTCAGAATGCACGGAACAACAAAAACGGCAAAATGACTAAATTTTGCCAAGATGAGGAAAAAAAGGTATAAGTAAGCAAAAGTAAGATCTAGAGGGGTTAATTGGAAAGCAGCAAAATTGGTGGAAATTGCATTTTCGTCAACATGGCAGACGATTTTGAAGGGAATTGACATGAGGGGCAAGAATGCTTTCTTGGAAGAAAGCTTATTTGATAGAAGTAAAGCTACAATACTATGGTAGAAGCAGAAAACATAATGTTGTGACAATCACTGTGAATTATCAACCTGGAAATTCAGTTTATTCCAGTGGTGACATTTTAGAAACAATTTCAAAAGTGTCGTCTTAGAATGCAAAAGACCTTGTCACTTTTTGTGTTTGCTTGCTCATTACTAAATACTAACAGCGTCTATTGTGAGTCTTTTCCGGCTATTTTGAAGGCTACTGTTGTTGGGTCAAAAATAGTGGTTGTCTGATTTATGACTACCTACCTGGTCAATGGCCTGGATGCCTGAACTCCCCTAATTTAGAGAACGGTTTTGCGAGGATCATTCTCATTCATGATCACCAAGGGCTGGACAAAGATGGAGAACAGAGGAATAACTGCCTCTGAGAGGCAGTGATAGAATTTTCACTTCATTATGTCCATTCATAAGAAGTAAGCAAAAAAGAAGAGTTAAAAAAAGTGGGCCAAATAGTACAAATTATGGATAAGAGACATCTCAAAAGAAAAAGCTTTTGCGACGTTTTTCGCTCATAATTACAGTTATTTGTTTTTGAGCGAGGTGTTACTATGGATGGGTAGAAATTGTAATTACTTCCCATGCTGGCCTGAGTTGGTAAGAGACTAGACCTAAAAAGGCTATAGGTTACAATGAAAAGTTAGACTCTGTTAAGTTACATGCCTTTTAAAAAATTGTGGTTGCAGCCGGAGTTTTCCACTTGAGGTTCACTTCAAACAATTATTCAGTGAAAAAGCTATGTTTCCATACATTGGGAAGGAGGGAGGGGTCACTATCAGTGATGTGCACGTTTTCCAGAAGAAGATAACTTTCGATACAATCCTTTAAACTCCCAAACATTTTCATAAGGTTATTTGTTCTGTGAAAGGAATATCACGCTTTCATATTTATAGGTAACGTGGATGGAAATGGAAAACGAGAAACATGCCCCCAACATAATGCGGGATGAATTTGACAGAGGCGAACGGGATCGGAGATAAGTGCTTTCTTTCAAAAAATAGAAAACATGCAAGCTTGGAATAATAACTGTGCCGAACTGGACAGTGAAATCAACAGTTGAAAAGAGTGAAAAAGCGACGAAGAGCAATGGTATTTCACAGCATGAAGGATAGGTAATGAATGAGAATTTTTATATCTAGCCTGCGAGCAAGCTCTCCATTGGGGTCTCGCACGAGATTTTCGGGCGCGAGCGGTGGATCATGTGCGGATGCTGAAGTGAGCCGCGAGAGGCTATGGGCCCCGCGAGAGGTATGGGGCGGGGGCCAAAAACCTCTCTCGGCTCGCTTCGCAAGCCGCATGCGATACATCGCTCGCGCCCAAAAATATCGGGCAAGAGAGCTTCCTCGCAGGCTAAGTTCTCGAGAAAGAAGTTTTCCAGCAGCTTTACCGTTATCTAAGGGAAAAATCTATTCCCTCTAAATTTCAGTCAGGTTTTCGACCACTTCACTAGATTGTCTCGGCGTTAATTCAAATTTGCGATAATTGGTTTGAGAATATGGATAAAGTTAAATTAACAGGAGTACTTTTTCTTGACATCCAAAAAGCCTTCGACTCCGTTGAGCATTCCATTGTACTAGACTAAGAGAAAGTCCACTTTTCTGAAGTCTGTGAGAGATAACTGATGTGATTTAAGTCCTATCTTACCGCTGAAGGAAAACAACAGTGTCTCGTAAATGGATGGTTGTCTGCACCAAGAAACATACTCTGTGGAGTTCCTCAAGGATCTATCCTTGGCCCTTTGCTATTCCTTATCTATATTAATGATTTCAGCCTAACTGCTCAGAATTTACTACAACCTGTTTATATGCTGACGATATCCAAATCTTTGCCACTGGTTTTGATGTAAAAGTACTTGCCAATAATATAAATTCTGATTTAGAATATCTTAGTGACTGGCTCACTGTTCAAAGGCTTCAATTCTGTCCAGTTAAAACTCAGCTAATGCTTATTGGCTCAACAAATAATTTGAAATATAAGTCTGTAGATTTATCTATTGTTATTTATCTCCATTGACAATAATGTGGTTTCATATGTTCCCTCTAATAAATGTCTGGAGTCCTTTTAGATGAAAAGCTGATTTTCCAGACTCACATTCAGCATGTTTGTTAAAAAGGCGTGCGCTAGTGTAGCAGCTTTAAGAAGAATTACATCTTTCGTCTCTTCAAAACCGAGTAGGGGGGGGGAGGTTGTCTGTTGATGTGTTGAATAATTTGAAATGGAAAACCCTTGAATCTAGATGCTTTCATATGAAGGCTTCACTTATGTACAAAACCCTCAAAGATCAATCTTCTCCCCACCTGAGAGAGAGACTCATTTATAAAGATCAATGAAATTAACATTAATTATGTCTCAGGAATCTTGACACTTCCAATGCCAAAGACAATTTTTTTTTAAAGCAGCCGTAGTTATTGTAATAGTGGTGCAAGGCTCTGGAATAATCGTAACCATGAGGCAAAAGCTGCACAATCACTTTCGCTGGATCACTCTGACTCCCTGTGTTATTATCACTTTACCTATTTTTTTATTTTAATTTTTGTGACTTGTTTTAACAAGTCAAATGGAGCGTAAATAAGGTCTTACTACACATTAAAATGTGTAGTAAGACCTTATCTACGCCCCACTTTAAAACCAGCCTTATCGTTGTTGAATGTGGCTAGCGTAGCTAAATAAAACTTTACTCGATTTGTGAAAGCCTCCCACTTAGGTGGCTCGTAAGTGTTTAGGAATTTTGCGTAGACTTGGCACATTAGACAAAATCGTCAGCATGGCTGGGTTGTAAGTGTTGGGGTAATAGATTTAGCGATTTGACAAGAACTCGCCAAACTAGTCAGAGTGACCAAAGTCCCCAGATTCGCCAAAATCACCAGGATCGCCAACAAGGCAGGCTAGTTTGCGTTGAGGAAATTTACGTAGGCTTGGCGATCTGAACAGTATTCGCCAAAATTGTCAACATTGCCATATATTTGTACCAACATTGACACGTTGTTGGCGAAATTTTGTTATGCCATTTTTGTTGTTGAGTGCATTTCTAGACATAACTGTGGTTGCATGTGGGTACTTAACTTTGGTTGTGTTAATTGGACATTATATTTCTGTTTTTACTAATTGTGTACAGTTTGGGTTACTTCCCAAACCTTATGCAATCAGTTAACTCCTCTCGTGTAGTCGTTTGTGGTGCGTTTATGCGTTTATGGTGTCAATACTCACATTTTTTTGTCATAAATTTCCTTGCACGAGGAGGCTTCATCCCATTCAACATAAAGAGAAAGAAAATAAGTAACATATCATTGTGTTGCTATAAACGTATATAAATTAAGATGCAAGATGTAGAGCATGCGCATATACCTTTACTAGTATATACCCAACAGAATAGTCGCGTGTCTGATTAGTCAATGACGAATGCATAAAGAGATTACAGAGTGCAATGCGGAAGTTACCATGGAAGCATAGAAATTGAGCAACTTTGTGGTGTATATGTTGCCAAATCCGGTCTCAGGTTAAATCCGTTTTGACCTAAGTTAAATTGGTGATCCTCATTTTAATGCACTCTACCTAGTTTAAAGCAGCTATCAATCCCAAGGACTGAAAGCACGTATACCTTCCCTCAAGCTTTGTCTTACGCATCTCATCACATTTTCTCCATGTTTTCGTAATTATCAGAACTGGTCTTTGGTCTACTCCGACGAAGCATATCGGAAAATAAATTATCGTAGCATCTGAAGGAAAATCATGGGAATTTAATAGGTGCCAAATCAGCCTCTATCAGTACTTTGCCAGTGAACGAGATTAAGCACACTTGCAGCGATAAATTAATAAGGCCAAGGGCATTTCCTATAGGCTTTTTACAACGTGACGCGGAAAATACTATGTAAACGATTCACGTATCCAACCCGCATTCTGATATCCCCGTCACCATTTGTTCGCAATGGCTTATACCCATATCCCATATTGTGCTTTTGTTGAAAGCTCTCCACGATTTGTCTGCAGCTGCTGCTGCTGTGTTGGATGAGATCGATGTGCGGGTCCATTTTCTGTTAGCATAAAGGCCGATCCGCGCCGAAAACATGCGTAAAAAATCCAAAAAATATTAGCCACGATAAAATTGGGGGAACGCGAGAACTTGCGAGGGACGTCATGAATTGTCTGCGCCAGCTTTTATCGCCAGCTGTGGCCGGAAAAAAAAAATTAACGTCCTCTGATTAGCCAATTATGGGGAAAGGTGCTTGAGGACGGAGTGATTTTGTTAAGTAGACAATAAACAAAAACTCCTTTGAACTTGCTCGTGCATTTCGGGATTTATGGTCACTCGTTATGTTTTTAAATTTCTCAAATTGTACTCGCCTACGGCCCGTGCAATTTTGAAACTTTCCAAACATCACTCGTGCACATAAGTCACGAGATGCACTCTCGTTCTTACGATTTCCTATACAAATGATATTAAAGAGAATTGTAATGTATCGACTTTTATTCTTCCGACAAAAAGGAAAAAAACAAACGTTTTGAGAAAGTAAATTTCATTTACCTTGTTCACAGGTCTTTCCGTCCCAGTAGTATGGAGGTCTACAGGTGCATATGAAGGATCCAATGGTATTATCACAAACTTCATTAGCATTGCACGTCGTATCAGAATCACACTCGTCAATATCTTGAAGAAGAGATTTCAGAAATAAACGTGACGTTAGGTTTTTTGAAATCTCCTCTGAAGTTGTTGACTACAACTCCTGTGGTGTTCTCTACTCTGAGCACGTGCACTTGAAAAAGATTTCACCTCATAAAAGCATCGCGCACGCTTATAATTGATTTAAGGACGCTCGCACTAATTGTTTATGCGCTACGTTACTGCGCAGGTAACGCGACTGTAATATGTCACGCATTGCTTCATTTTTTAAAACCTTTGCAAAAACCGTGGACGACAACTCTGGCACAGCGTTGGAACAGGGAAGGTGATGATCAGTCAAAATTGATTAAAAAATATTTATGAAAGTCAAGTAGACTACTGCACGACTGATATTCGCATTGATTTATCAGTCGTGTAGTAGTCTACTTTTCAAGCATTAGTAAAAATAACATTGCGACAAAAACGTCGGGGAAAAAAATCCAGGCCGGCAAAAGAATGGCACATTTATTTCCAAGTCATCATGAAACGTTAAAGAGAAGTGAGCGGGAGGATGGAAAAACTCTGGAAAAGGAAGTTGATCGAGTAGTGGCTGAAAGTTTGGAAAACTCGAGGACAAACCGTTGCGTAATTTTAATGGGGCTGTTTTCTTTAATGTTTCTATTACCCTGCGAAAACATGTTCAAATGAATGCATGTTTTTAAAGTTCTTTTCCTTTACTTTCATGAAAATTGAGCAGAAATGTATTTTCTTCCTCGTCTACTTGGATAGTGTGGACCTACGAAGTCAGAAAAACCACACTCCAGAAGATGAGCATGACGGCAATGGAGAAATATGATACAAAACAGTAACCAAATGAAGATGACACCTGCTTGAAACTTCGTTGCTTTGCTCGAGAACGTTTTTTTTTTTTCAAATAAAACCTTTCATCCCTTCATCCATCGACCTGTCTTGGATTCCAGTCCTTCCTGGACAGGTCACGCAAAAACATAACAAACGAAAATTTCCAAGAGCTCTGCAACATGTCATTGATGTTATTCGTTTAGATCATCGGGGACCCCTTTTTTTTTTCTTTGATCATAAGTCACTTACTTTACTCACTATCTACAAAATATGAGAGGAAACTCCAGCTTCGCAGTGTCACCGCTGTGTGGAAACAACACGGGGAGTGTCAGTTACCGGTTTTCAGCTGAAGCCAAATGGGCGTATGGTTTGGCGCCAGGGGTCACTCCCGAGGGTGGCAGATGTTATTTAACCTCATTGGACAGCTACCACCCGCCTTAAGCTGTGCAGTCCTCAGTCAGTAAGGTGCTGTCCCGCCTCTGGCCGCCTGCCTCACTGGGCGTGTGGGGCTTAGGATACCACCGAAAAGTGGTCAGTAACTCTTGCACCTAACAACTACAAAGAGAGAAAGAAACCAACTTTTAGACTTGGTTGCTGGAATGTGCGCACTATGACACCTGGACTATCCAATGACATCTTAACAATTTCTGACATTAGAAAGACTGCTGTTATTAACAATGAGCTGCTGCGTCTCCAGATTGACGTTGCTGGACTCCAGGAGACCCGACTTGCAGAGTCCGGATGCCTGAAGGAATCTGACTATACCTTCTTCTGGCATGGAAAGAAGGAAGAGGAAGTCCGCGAGTATGGTGTTGGTTTTGCAGTGAGAAATTCGCTACTCGACAAGGTTCTGCTTGATAACACTGGTACTGGTACAGCCCCTGATGATATCAAGGATAGCCTCTACAACCAGCTTGAATCCACCATCCAAGGCTACAAGAAGCAAGAACCTTTGATCATATTGGGTGACTTCAACGCACGAGTAGGTAGTGACAATGAAGCATGGCCAAATTGTCTTGGTCATTTTGGTGTGGGTTAGAACTATGCTCTTATCATGAATTATGCATTACCAACACATTTTTCAGCACAAAGCCACACCACAGAGTGTCCTGGAGACATCCACGCTCAAACAGTGGCACCAGTTAGATCTCATTCTTGCTAGACGGGCCTTCTTGACAAATGTTCTTGTGACCAGATCCTACCACAGTGCTGACTGCGACACTGATCACTCCATCGTGTGCAGTAAGATAAGGCTTCAACCAAGAAAGTTTCATCATGCCAAACAAGAGCGGAAGCCAAAGATTGATATCACCAAGACCCGACATCCAGATCAATCAACCAACTTTGAGGCACTGTTCTCTTCCACTTTTATAGGGGACTATGCAGCACCCTCAACTGAGCAGTGGGATAATCTCAAGGCCACTATGTACTCTACTGCATTCCAAGCCTTTGGCAGGAAGAAGCGAGACCAAAGGAATGACTGGTATGACTCCAACTCTGCTAGACTCGACCCACTTATTGCGTCTAAGCGAAACGCACTGCAAGCATACAAGGACAAGCCATCTCCAGCGTCACTAAGGTCTGCACGAAGCAATGTACAACGTGAAGTCAAACAAGTACTGGTCTGACCTGAGCCGTAACATCCAGCAAGCTGCAGATACTGGCAACATCAATAGTATGTTTGAAGATATAAAGAAGGCCACTGGTCCCAAAATCAGCAAGACCGCCCCTATCAAATCAAAGGCAGGAACAATTATCACAGACAAAACCAAACAACTTGAAAGATGGGTGGAGCACTACTCCGAACTGTATTCAAGAAGAAACATCGTTCAACAGTCCGTCCTTGACGCCATCGACCGTCTCCCGCAGATGCCCGTACTGGATGAGCCACCACCATTAGAAGAGCTCCCCAACGCTATTGACAAGCTGTCATCAGGGACAGCTGCCGGGAAGGATGGTATCCCAGCTGAAGTCTTAAAGAGTGGCAAGTCAAGTTTGCTGGTGCCCCTGCACAAGCTCCTAACACAATGCTGGAAAGAAGGCTCAGTACCTCAAGATATGAAGGATGCCAACATCGTCACGCTGTTCAAGAACAAGGGGGACCGACACGACTGCAACAACTATCGTGGTATCTCTCTACTCAGCATTGTTTGCAAGCTGTTCGCCCGCATTGTCCTACATAGGCTGGAAACACTTGCAGAGAGGATATACCCGGAATCCCAGTGTGGATTTTGCTCAAAGAGGTCAACTGTAGACATGATTTTCTCTGTCCGCGAACTACAGGAGAAGTGTAGAGAACAGAACCAACCTCTCTATCTGGCTTTCATACTCCTGACCAAGGCTTTCGACCTCGTAAGCAGAGACGGTCTGTTTAGTATGCTCCCTCTGATAGGATGTCCACCAAAGCTCCTCAGCATAGTGAAATCCTTTCATGTCGGTATGAGAGGCACTGTCACGGTATACAAGGACACTCTATTCTTGGTGTGCGCACGCACCTTAAACTGACAGAAACTCTCCAGTTCACGCACTTTACCTACAGTCACCCTCTGGGGGTCAGGGAAAGCGTCATCAAAGGCTAAGCCCTAGGGCCTCTCAGAACTAGCACTTCACTGAAAACTAAAATTTGCAGAAAACAGCGCACATTTCTAACAAAGAATACGCCACAGTGGTTATCCAGATAACCTTCTGGACATGCCCTCATCTGAAGTCAGTTTAAGCTGCTGTTGCACGTTGAAACGTTTAGCTGAAACTTAATAACATGTGCAACGGCGCTGCGAAACAGGTTTAAGGAGGCGTTACATCGTGTCGGTTTCGTGAAACTTCCATGTGTGATATACTAAAACGATCATTTATAAACAGCATAAGTTGACCCTATTTAAGGAGGCTCAAACCAGTTTTAACACTATCACTAAACTGTACTATTTGGAAGGATTGAATCTACCCAACTGTTACACTTAACGGCAATGTTATGATATCATATGAAACACCAATGCTCAACAAGACGTACTCATTGATGTGACATAATAGGTTACCATGGCAAAAAGAACCATCTAGAAACGCCCTATATTTTGTGTTTAAGCGCTAATATCTAAAAAACAAACTGGGTGACCCCCATTTTTATTGCTGGAGAGTGATAAGCACACAAAGATAAATCTTTCTACAAAGTGTAAAAAAATAAAAAAAAAATTCTGGAGCAGATTCATAGCAACCTTCACAGTTAGAATTTTTTAAGGTGGCTCTAAATCTGCTCCAGATATATTTTTTTTAAACTTTGCAGAGACTTTCATCTTAGCCAGCTTATCACTTTTCAGCAATAAGAAATGGGGTAATTAACCGAGCGCGTTTTTTGAGATAGAAGCTGTTAAACACCAAATATAGGACGTTTTTAGATGGTTATCTAGACATGCGTATGTTGTTTTTTTTTTTTTTTACAAAAGTCAGTTATAAGAAGGGTGGGGAGGGTACGTTACAAAACTGATGCTAAAATACCTGTCTCACAGAAAGGTCCCGTGAATCCAGCACTGCACAAACACCGATATCCTTTGTCCGTAAAGCCAACTTGACAAGTTGACTGTCGCTTGCAAGATTTGTCCAAACATACATTCTTGGAAAGAGGACAAAAAATAAAACGCTGCTGGTAAACCTATAAAGTTTTAACGTACCGGATGTTTTCCCCAATAAATAAAATCTAGATATATGGCAAACATGGCGTACCAAAGATTCAACATTTACACTGATGGGGTTGATGTTATTTGGACACGAATATTTAGTGCACAGTTGTGAGATTAATTTAAAAATCCCCTGATCGTTGTCACCAAGTAACTTTAATCGCGTTTTACTCAAAAAATGTTATGTTGATTACTCAGTTACTGTTGACAAAGAAACCGAGAAAAAGCAACCGGTCTTCAAATACATTGGCTGGCGGTGTACACAGCATTGATCCGCACTAAAAAGACTTTTCTTTCAATGTGTTGAGATACTTCAAAAAGCAGTGTATACTTTCTTGATCGGTTATGAATACAGCCCGGAAATCCCCGGTGTGGAAATTTGACGCCCGATGCCACTGACCCCAGGAGTTCGATAGAAAACACAGCCTCAGTATATTTCTGTTTTGGAGTTTCGAAAGGTTAATATAATTTTCCGATACTTCGTTACCAAAAAGCTAAACATTTCTAAACTTAAAGACCACCTTAAAGATTCACTATGGGAAAATTAGTGTGTAGCTCACTTTAACATATTAGGTGTCGTTTTCAAAGATTTGGCTCTCTTAAAAGCCAGTCTGTACATTATTTTCGTTCAGCAAAACAATGATTAGTTCGTAACTATGAGACACTAATTCCTTAAGATTTTTTAATTTCTAAATTTTCTGGCCCTTTAATTTGTACCGACAAGGAAATGAAATCCAAACAGATTAAATTCTCCTAACTGATTGCAAAAAAGGTTGGGTAGATCATAATTTCTGAAACCTAACTCCTTTACCTTTATTCCACGATATCGATACTCTGAATTTTCCTCCAAGTTCTCTATTTCTCCTTCGAAAGTTGAATTATTCAGCTCACATTTATATTTTCCATCAGTACTCGCCGCTTTCACATTGTAACTGACGCAGTCGGGATCCATGAAGCAAAGCACGTCACATAAATCATCATACATTACGTCTTCTGTGCGAATCAGGTGGTTTCGTAACCGTTTTCCGTCTGCTGAATGTGCTGGCTCGAACTCTATTTGGCGACACCCATCTGACATAAAACTGGGTGTTAGCAATCATAAATGAGACAAAAAGCGTGATTTTTTTCCACCTTTTCATAAGCACGAAACTCTACCAATCTCCAGAATGATTAGTGAGGGATTATGTGACAGAAAAGGAATGCAAGACGACAAAATCTCAGTTTGTACGATTACCTTTACGCGTTTTGGATTCTTCTCGAATACAACCTTAAACCAATTAAGATATAAGATTTTAATCTTTCCTCATACCAGGCTCAGGTTTGCCGTCAAGACCAAGCATGACAGCGCAAAAATTGTGATATATGAAACCACCTGCTTTACGATATATATATGTAACATAGTATCTCGTTGTCGTGGCAAAACGATCATTAATTTCACTTTTCAATCCTCATTCAAATTTCTCATTCAAAACTTGAGCAGGTTGCATTATGTTATATTCATAAAATAAGTATGAAAATATATTCACTGAGGCGTTTTGAAAATCGTATATGAATAAAAGTAAGAATAACAATAATAAGAATACTAAAGACTTTAATTTATTTTCTTCAGATCATAAATGAGACAAAAAGCGTGATTTTTTTCCACCTTTTCATAAGCACGAAACTCTACCAATCTCCAAAATGATTAGTGAGGGATTATGTGACAGAAAAGGAATGCAAGACGACAAAATCTCAGTTTGTACGATTACCTTTACGCGTTTTGGATTCTTCTCGAATACAACCTTAAACCAATTAAGATATAAGATTTTAATCTTTCCTCATACCAGGCTCAGGTTTGCCGTCAAGACCAAGCATGACAGCGCAAAAATTGTGATATATGAAACCACCTGCTTTACGATATATATATGTAACATAGTATCT
>OX421455.1:22668347-22675847 GCA_949126865.1 Montipora capitata | reverse complement strand
ATCTTAACGCCCTCCATTCAACAGAGGCCTGCAAATTTCCTCTCCACCCAAAATTTGCAAGGTCAAATCAAATGCTTGATGCTCAAATAGTAAATCTTTAACGAAGCGGCAAGGAAAATGCCACGCACAACCTGTCACCGAAGAACAAGACCTGCAGAAGCTAAAATCAAGTGGGGTTTTCTCCTTGTCGTCATCTCTCTCCTTGTTGAGGAACGTTTGGTTCCATGTTGTCCTGTTTTCCGTTGGAGGGGCCGTGAAGGTCAATTAAAGAAGCTTAACGACGACGAGCTTCAAATTTGAAACGGATGCAGAAGCGAGAAAGTACGCAACAATGGCCCACGATGAAGTATCCAGGTGGCTTAAACGTCATTGAAAGAAAAGAAAGAGAAGCCAGAATGTACGAAAACGATAACCAAGATGACGGCTATACGGCCCTAAAACATTATCTTCAGAAAGCCAATCCAAAGTGCACTGCCTTCTTTCAGTATCCGAAGAAAACCAGCGCAATTGAAGATGCCGTTTGGTACGAAGCGCGACCTCTCGGGATAAACAGCCTTGCCAAAATAATGAAAACTATCAGCGAAGAAGCTCGTTTGTCCCAAACGTACAACAACCACTGTAATAGGGCTACTGCCATTACTCTCTGGTCCAACGCAGGCATATCAAACCGTCACATCATGGCCATTTCAGGACATCCCAGTGAGCAGTCTTTGGTGAGCTACCACTCGCGGCCTTCAACCTCACAACTTCATGACTGCAGCGACGCAGCCAAGTCTTGTCAAGAGTTCTATCCCACCCTACCATTGAAGAAAATCGTCTATCGGAAATTCCTCAGCAACCTCAACAGCTTTCCATGTCAGTCCTGACCAAACATGTGCCTGGGAAATCGTTCTTCGGAGACTGAACTATTCAAAATGTGCAAATCGTTTTCAAGGACTCTTCTTCTGGAATTCAGTCCATTTTTAAACGACGCTTGACGACGTTTCTGTTTGTAGTGGTTTATAGAAGCTGTCAACAATCGGAGCAATTTAGTGGCTGAATGTTAACATTATTTAGCTTAGAAAAAGCTTTTTCGGGCGAGATATTTGGAGCATTTGAATCTTTTCAATCGTCCAAGTGTCTACCGAAGTATTAAGCCGTTGCAATCTCTGTGAATGCAGTTTCGCGCCTTTTTTTCGGTCATGTAAAACTACACGAACATTTTTGCGCAATAAAATGGGCCTTCGTTTCTCTGCGATGTTTATGATATGTTATAAAGGGTCTATAAACATAACGAGCCAAAGATAACCAGAATTAAAAAGATGTTGCTCAAACGGTTGCTAAGATTTGTGGTTTGTTTGAGGTTTTTTCACCCGGAGAGTTTTCGCAATCAATTAACACAGAAAAGCGCTCGTTCTTTATAGGGGTCGGATTTGACGCATTGGTGTTTTAGGAGGTTGGATTTCACATCAGTCTTAGGAAAGGGGGAAGGGGGAAGGGGGGGGGGGGGAATGGCCGTAATTGCTGATTTTCCCTCGTCTTCAGCGAAGCCATAGAGGCCTTGATATCAGTCCAGTTACCGACAGATAAACAGTGGTCAGCCCAGCAAATTTATGTCGAGGTCCCTATAAGTGCAAAATTTTCCGTCGGAACTTCCACTAATCAAGCTTGACGATATTAAAGATGTCACTGTCGTACGATGGCCCACAAGGGAAATACTGCAAATGAAGAGAAACGCTGCAAACAAAAAAGATGCTCTGCAGACAAAAAACGAGCGGTGCAAACAAAAAAGATTGCTGCAAACAAAAACGAACGCTGCAAGCAAAGAAGATGCGCTGCAAACAAAAAAAGGCTGATGCGCTGGAAACAAGAAAAGGAACCGCTGCGAATAAAAACAAACGCTGCAAAAAAAAAGGGAACTGCTGCAAACAAAAACACAAAAACTGTAAGAAAAAAGAGGAGCTGCCGAAATTTAAAAGGAACGCTGCAAATAAGAGAACACACGTCATGCGCGCGCAACATGCTTGGGAGGCCTCTGTTTCTGCTTTCCCGCAAAATGGGCTGTTTGTGTTCGCCATGTTTTGATCGGGTTGTGGCTCATAGTTAGTAAACGTGGCAAAATTTTTTCGTTTTTTCGGAATTACGATAAGTGTAGAAGACCAAGATTTAATCTGTGTTGCTCAATTGGAAGGAGAATATTCTGAAAGGAAGACCACTCCTGTTACCTTTGAGGAACATAGAGAAAGGAAAGGAAAGGAACGAACTTCCAGGTTTGTTAGTAAGTCTTCTAAAAAAGCGAAAATGGAAAGCGGCGAGAATGAGTAATTCGTGTATCGTCATTGCCTCTTAAAGTCTTACCGTCGATCGCACGTGCACCTAATGCCTGCCATTGATGAAGTTTACAGCAAAACTTGGCCTTGTGAGCAATTTGAGGCGACCTGTTTTCATAAATAGCCCATTTCCGAGTTGCTGCATGCCTCAGTTTCAAAGCGAGTCCTGGTGCACAACCATTCAAATGGAAATGAGTTGCGTATTGTTATGCAAATCAAACTCATTTCCCCAAAAAAAGTTGAGCACCAAGACTCACTTCGAAACCGAGACAAAGATCAACTCGGAAATGGCCCATTTGCTTTAGGTCACGCAAAATGCTTTCAAGTAGATAAGAAAATGACATTTTTTCACGAATGTTTTCGACCATGCGTTTTATTATGTATTTATTTACCTTGGCGATTAAAGCAACGATCCACTGACGACGCTGTGAATTACCGGGTCCAAATTGCTTCATTGCATTTGATAGCCTTTACGACTGCGCTTTAGGGAATTGGGAAGTTTTCCCTCTTGATGTGCATTGCACAACGTTTGACCCCCTGATTTGAGAGGAGCGGACAGTAGGGGCGGAAACGACGTAAGTTGTTGAATGCAGTTGAACCTCACCTTACGGCCACCTCTCTATTACGGACACTTGCGTTTGTTCTGGCAAAAGTGGCAATTTTTTTCTTTAAAAAGTACCTTTATAATGCGGGCCCTCTGTAGTACGGACAACTTCTTTATTACCGACACTTAACCAATTTTTTTGTTGTTGTTCTTTTTAAATAAAAACCAGTGAGCAGCACACAGCAACAGATCATGTATTTTCCACTAGTATGAAGTTTATGCAGTTCGCTAGCAGTTGTTTCTCGTGTTTGGTTGGAGCACGCCGTCAGGGCGTGTCTCCAGGGATTTCATGATTAGTTGGTGTTTAGTATTTAAGGCTTAGAAGAGTTGCTAGATTCCTCTCGCTCACGTTCTCCATCCTGGCGTTTAGTTCATTTCGATGGCTGAGAAGACTGCTTCGAGCCTCATGTTAGAGAGTGGTTTGTGAAGATGACGCTTTATGATTCATCGTTGAGTGCTGTAGATGGAATATTGTACTGTCGCTCGTTGCATGAACTAGCGGCAAAACAGTTTCGATGGACATTTACTTTTTTTCAATATTTGTAGATCTTTTGTTAGACATAAAGGCCCTGTAAAGGAGGAAACATTGTTCCCTACTGCATTGTTTCTGGCAGCGTGAAAAAAAGGAAACATTCGTTTGCAGAGGCTTAGCAGGGTCATCAGTTAATCGTGCTCATTCAGAGCCCGACTTGCAAAGGAAAATGGTGATTGGTTTGATTTGCAACAATCGTGCTGTCCATATGTAGCGTACCCAAGCAAATCCTAAAGTGTACGAGCGAGCCATTATACCCGAATCGCCAGGAAAACAAAACTTCTCCGATGGGATCACAGTGCGATCTCATCTGTTATTTTGCAAGTTGTCTTTAGTGTGCTCAAAAGGGTTCCTTTAAATATTCGACTAAATCGTTCCATCTCCTATTTAAAGATCGTCGCTCTCCCACAATAAACCGCATTAATTATCAAATTATTAAACGTCATGTTTGAAGGAAGAAATTTAATAAAAACCTGGCGAGAAAAATCATTGAAACTAGAGGATTAAAACACTTTTTTAGATAAAGGTGTCAATAAAAAAGATAATCCTCAGGAATTCAGTTACATTGGATGCTACAAGTAACTGGGCAGCCCGCGGAGATACCAGGCAAATTGCCTACTATCTCCACGGAGTGCCAAGGTTCTGTTTTGGTTGCTAAGAACCTCTGGCTCGTTATGGCAAATAGTAAACGGCTCAGCGTGCACTATTGAGTTATGGTTATGGATGCACGCGGGAGGTTTCTAAGCACGAGAGAGGCGTAAGAGTCACACGAGGCAATAGCCGAGTGCAACTCTAGCTTCTTGAGTGCTCAGCAAACCTACCGCGTGCATAAAATTTACCATTTGTTAATTATCGATCTTCACGGGAGAGTGGACAAAAGGCCGAATCAAGCCTTTTTTGGGATTAAATCGTTCTCGATCGCGGAGTGATTTATTGTCTTCGCTGTAAACTAGGATTAGCCGGGGTTTTTTTTCCCGTTACGTCGACCGAACATTCATATTATGTGTTTGGCGTGCCTGTGAGTGATAGAGAAAAAAATATCAAAATAATTGCGTCAAAAAAGGGCAAACAATAGCTGCGGTTACACTAGCCATTTTGCCCTTGGGGAAGTGGCTTTTTCCCACGGGTAAGCAATTTTTTATGTGTAACCGATCTGCCCAAAGGAAAATTTCCTGTGGGAAATTTCCATGGATACGTCAAAAAGAACAAAAGAATTGCCCATGACAGTTCCAAAACCCGAAAGCGGCTCAACCAATCACAAGATTGCCGAACGCGAGGAAAATGCATGCTGTGATGAACTGTGTAAACAACTGCAGACGTGGAAATACCCAAGCACGCCTTTTCTGACCAGCAGCAGGTCGACGTCTAAATTATAAATTGGAGAGTTGCAAGGACTAGAGAAAGCGTAACTGAAGTCAACGTCTTTGTTGCCTTCTTAAAATGAAGCGATGAATCGCTGAACTTAATTGAGGTGGACAGTTTAAGAGAAGCGCCGATCGTGACAATTACCGAAAATAAGCCAAAGAAAAGTTTGTCGTTCAGATGTAGATCTTCGACGTTTACATGCTGATCTTCGATGTTTACCAAAAACCATTTAGTGGAAAAACTAATAAATCTCATCTTGTCTTATCTTAAAGGTAAGTTTCCCACCAAAACAGGCCAACGCTTACCTTCCCCTTGGGTAATTTACAAGTGTGTAACCGCACATGGGGAGTCGATCATAACCCAGGGTAAACCCAACCCAAGCTGTAACCCCAAGGTTCCCCATGGGCAAGAGGTCTAGTGTAACCGAACCTAATTTTTCTTTAGTTCGTTCTTGGAGACCCAGTGGCGGTCACTGGGCAGGGAAAAAATCGACTGGAGTTCCGGGGATGTTGTGGATTAATTTGCACTTTACTGTACAGAGAACTCACTTGTGTTCATTAAAAATTTCCTTGCACGAACCATATCCTGTCAAAAAACAAACAAACAAAGAAAAATCACAGACGCAGTTAACAAAATCTTAGCAGGAAAAGAAAACAAACAGCGGTTACAAACATTTTCATTTTATACTTGACGTTTCGTATGCTGTAACATACATCATCAGGAGTGACGGTTAAAACTGTTACACAAAAGTTTAAAATTTGAGCGAGGCAATGGTGACTAGTTACAAAGTAATATATAGATTTAGCCAAACCTAAAAGCAGAGCTCCCTGGTTATTTATTCTTACTGCCTGTACGGTTTGTGAAAATAAAAGGTTTCGAACTGTCCGCATTTTGATGTTTCCGGTTGCTGCTTTAATAATTAATTCATTTTCTTTGCTTTCTTCTTTTGAAAAATTCATTGCCTAACTAATGACTTCCACGGTAAATTTCACGCTAAAACCCGATATCGCATGAATTACGAAGCGATGAGTGCGACATCGGTTTTTCCAGTGAAATTTACTTTGCGATTCACCAGTTTGGCAATAATTTTTTCTTGAACCGAATGAGTTTTAAAAGAAAACAAGCATTAAGCACAACCTCAGCGAGCGAATTGAAAAGGAAAAAAAAGCCATTTCAGAGTCAACTGTCAATAGTCAGGTAATAGGAATCATGCTAAAATTAGAAGCCATAAAAACAACTTTGTCAGTTCAAAGTCAAAGAAGAGTTTTACTTATGTACTTATTCCACTAAGATCATTCACTTTTTGATGTATTTCATTGAAACACGCCAGGTTGGCTTGGTACAAGAATCGGCAAACCACGGCAATGCAACCAAGAAAGCACTTGTTCGCTCGCATTTTAGAGGAAAACAAACAAACAAACAAACATACAAATCAACTTTTTCTTTATGTCCAAAAGAGTACAGATAATTTTTATTTAATTCCAGTTGACAATAAAAATTCGATTTTCATTCCTGAAAAAAAGAAGAACCGATTAAACCACCTTTTAAAAATACTCATCCACTTTAAATAACGCATCCGTAGAAATAACAAACGGTTTAGTGCCCAAGGAAAGAATTTGTGTGCTAAGTATGAGCTATTACTGGTATTCTGTTTTGTCGTTGTCGTTCTCTTTCGCTCAGTCCTTTCGTTTCTGGTCTAGACATAGGTCCTCCAGGCATCATGTAACCTTATCAGCGCTTCTAAAGATATGCCCAAAATTGCAATACAGAGAAAAAAGCGGCTCTAAGCAAATTAAAAATAAACACTTGGCTTTAAGTTTACATCCCGCCGATGCCTGACTTGAATAACTGCGTAGTCACCAGTGTGGACCACAGATATCGTGATATGTCAAACTGGATTGAAACCAGCGAAAAATGCAGAAAGAAAACATCCAAACCGTTTTCCACCTGAACAGGTAAAGCGTTTGACTGTGTAAAAACTTTCGTTGATATATAGTATGGCCGTGTAGCCACGTCCAGCCAAAGAAAGCGCGCGAAAAATGAAGCCTCTCTCATATTCAGGTGAGTTCACCTAGGTTGAACCTGCAATCCCATCGAAAACGAGTACCTGGTCAGAGGTCAACTCAAAAAGAAAAGCTGACCTTAGTGAGCTTAAGCTTGAGCCCGCGATATGGTCATGTGATACTGGTCAGCGGATACCTTGTTCTGACAGGTGTCAGTTAATCAAAAGATGGATGTCCAATATCAAAGATGTCTGCTGTAAACTAGCATGATACTGGTCACATTGGCATACATGGAGGGGTGGACGGACGGACGGACGTACGGACGGTCATGACGTCATGGCTATAAAACGAAATTTTCTCGCATCGATGGGTTACCATATTTTCTTAACAATGGTGGGACTTGGGAATTTAAAGATGGCTGCTCCCAAAGGATATGCATGGCTTCTTTAATTTTCAATTGGAAACGTCGAGGATTTTAAAACAGTCTTCTGAACACCGGGAGCGACAATTTTCAAAACCTCTCAAGTGCTTAAAGATGTGGGAATGTTTGTCTGAGGCGAGATGTGCACGGATGCGAGTGGCGAAGTGTCTATTGGTTTCACCAATATAACAGGCATTACAAGTCAAACATCTTAATTTATCCCTTTCATACTAATTAGTCTCTTTCCTTAGCTTAAAGAGTCTGGT
>OX421455.1:22650847-22653347 GCA_949126865.1 Montipora capitata | reverse complement strand
GCAGCACGGGTCTGGGACAAGCTAACCAGATACCAACACCACTGTACTTTTCTTAAAAACTGCTTGGATAACAATGTTATTCCAGCAGGATTTCATTTAAATTTTAATTTGGCACTTAATGTCGATGATGCTGATCTCGTGAAGCTTTGCAAGCAATCACTCCAACGAACGTCAAAGGAACTTTGCGTTGCTGTTTTAAAAGCCTCGCAGAATAGAGTGAATCTTCTACAACGACAGCTCCAATCCAGTAGGGAACAGATCTTTTCGTCCATCAACAATGGCTCTGCGAATTTTATCTGGAATGGCCTAAAAGCGGAAAATTCCAACCTACTTCGTAACTTGAAAGGACGCGAGGAAAGAAAGATGTTCAAGACAATTCCGTTGGATCAGGAGTCTTTTTCCAGTAACACCAGGGTTCTACCCATTAATACGGCCACACAAGCCCGTCGTTTTTATGGGCTACACAGGCTAGTGAGAAAACGAAAACTCTTTCGTCGAAAGCGTAGGTTACCGAATACAACGACTTCTAATGAATCACATCAGTTAGATCCTATCAACCTCTCAAACATGTCCATAAGCCAAGACCAAATCAATCTACTCAAGAAAGGACCATCTTTCTGCCCCATACCAAAAGACGTTGACTGGCAACGTGTATACGACGATTTGGAAGCTTTTGAGGCCCGCTTACGGACAGCAGTCTTTTTCATTGAAAATAGCCCTGAAGATAGTCAAGAGTCAGCTGGTCACCTTCCTCAAGTTCCGAAAGAAAAGAAATGGAAGCCACCACCATCAAGGTATCCAGAACTTGAACTTTTTCTATCCAGTGTTAGGCGTGATTTGATAAATCCTCGGAACATTAAATTAGCTAGAGATAACCTAACCAAGGGAGAACGAGTTGCGTTAAAACAACTTAGAAATTCTGATGTGGTAATTCGGATACAAGATAAAGGTTCTCGCTTCGTCTTAATTGAGAAAGGGGAATACGAGGATAAAATGTTCGGTCAGCTTCAAAACCAATTGCATTATAAACCCTTACAAGAGGATCCTACTATTACGCATTTGACTCGGGTTGAAAGCTGGTGTGACAAATGGGTTAGAAAAGGTGAGATTTCAAACCAAGTAGCTAATTGGATAGTTCACAAAGAAGCCAAACCAGGGGTTGCCTTTGGAAACATCAAAACCCACAAAGTAGGGAATCCTCTTAGGCTCATCACATCTTGTTGTGGTACGGCAATAGAAAATCTCTCAGCCTTTACTGAATTTTACTTGCAACCACTGGCTCGTGAATTACCGTCTTTCATCAAAGATACTACCGATTTGCTGAATAGAATTGAGGATCTTAACCAGAGTGGCCCTTTCCCCGAGGGCACTTTACTAGTTTCATGGGATGTCGTGTCAATGTTCCCTAACATTGATAATCAACTTGGTCTCACTGCAGTGAAGAAAGCACTGGATGCTAGAGAAAATCAGCTTCCATCTACAAATTGTATTTTGGAAGCGGTAGAAATTTGTTTGAAGAGCAATCATTCGGTTTTTAAAGAAATTTTTTTTCTACAAATTCATGGCACAGCTATGGGCCCAAAGAACGCTTGTAGCTACGCAGATCTAGCCATGGGTGAAATAGATTTTCAGGCTAAATTTTCTGGCCCCATAAAGCCGGCTTTATGGTGGCGATACCGTGACGATGTTTTTGACCTTTGGCAACAGGGCCTTCCTGCACTGCATGAGTTTACCGAATTTATAAATTCTTTATACCCTACTATAAAATTTGAATTAGTTTTTTCTGAGCGCGAGCTCCACGTGCTAGACTTAACTCTATATCTTATCGAGGGTTTTATTCAGACAGACGTTTATTCAAAGCCAACGGATAGCCATCTGTACCTCCCACCATCAAGTGCTCATCCTAAACACGTTTTTAAGGCTATTCCCTATGGCGTAGCGACAAGGTTACAAAGAAACTGCTCGGAACAAATTTTTCTTGCCGATAGAACTACTGAATACAAGGGTTATTTAGTCAATCAAGGTTACCCTTCTAAATTAGTGGATGATCAATTTCGTAAGGCCTCAACCATACCCAGAAGTGATCTGCTTAGGACTCGTACCAGATCTAAGAAGAAATTATTTCCATTTGTGACCACATTTAATCCAAATCTACCTGATGTAGGTCGCATCATCAGCAAACACCTAGCGATTTTGGAATCCAACCCTAAATTAAAAGAGCTTTTTCCTCCAAATTCCATCATACCATCCTTTCGAAGATCTAAAAACCTTAAGGAATTGTTGGCGCCATCTCGTTATGGCCCCAACACTGAACGCGGAGAGATTGCTGAGGTTAAGGGTTGTTTTAAGTGTAAAAGGACAAGATGCGATCTCTGTCGTAACTTCTTAGTTGAATCAAATTCTTTCCTAAGTTTTCAAACTGGTAAAAGTTACAAAATACGATCAAAACTTTCTTGTGATTCCAAGAACATTATTTATTTGGCTTCGTGCAAGAAATGTC
>OX421455.1:22623347-22643347 GCA_949126865.1 Montipora capitata | reverse complement strand
ATTTGAAATCACAAGTATACAGGATTTTAGTCAGTACCAATATTTTATTGATCCAGTTGGGAATAAAGTTGCAAAATTCGCCACACAATGGTTTTTTTGTTTTTTTTTGTTTCTCATTTTCCTGCAATTTGATTGGTTACCTTAAACAAGCCTTGAAATCTGATTGGTTGTTTTGTTTTAGTGTTCCCTTCTCATTGGCTGGGGAAATGGTGCGATTTGGAGCGATTTGGGAATATATCGCACTGCGGATAGCCAATCAAAATTCAAGGCTCACCAGTGATTTCTAAATGGATGTAATAAAAGGTGCTATCTCACCCAAGTGTAAATTTCATTTCATTACAACTCTCAACTGGCAGGAATTCCACAACTGAAACAGGGGAGCCATGAGATAAAGAACTTGTTGTAAATGTCACGTAAAAAAGAATGCATTTGTGTCTTAGTTCTTTTCAGTCTCTATACATGAAACGATGATCTTTTCTATTCATTTACTTATGCTAAATATAACCTTTGTCTGCCTGCTTTCAGGTACTTCCGCTAGGTAAGATACATTTAAATGCATGATATATTTTGTTAAGTATCATACCCGGTGCGTAAACCCTATGGGTTTTCGTTTAAATAACTCCTCACTTTGTTCTAATCTCCGTTCCGGCTTTGTATTAATACTGTAAATCAGTTTGTGGAAATAAAGGAACTTGGAACTTTAAACATACCATTCGAACGCGTTAAATCAGTGCATCACCACTGGTGAACTGTCTTGCATGCCGCTGGATTTCAATGATGGAATGAGCGTAACATCACCATAAAAACAACAACAATAATAATCATCATCATCATCATCATCATCATCATCATCACCATAACCATAACCATAACCATAATAATAATAATCATAATAATAATAATAATAATAATAATAATAATAATAATAATAATAATAATAATAATAATCATAATCATAATCATAATCATAATATTAATAATGATAATGATAATGATAACCTATAAGCAAAGAAACTCCCTTTTATGTTATCGCACCACGAATGACCTGGACTACTAAATATAGAATGTATCATTCATAATCTCTTCCAGATTGTCGGCATATGTATTTTAAGCCGAAGCTGGCATTCTCGGGCAAGCGGTTGCTAAATCACGTGATAAGAATCATTGAAATCATGGATTTGGAAATCTGTGGTTCATTATGCTTCACTGAACTCAATTGTGCAAGTTACAATTTAAAGGTGTCAGCAGGGCCAAACGGGCATCATCAGTGTGAACTGAATAACGCGAGTCATGAAGGCCACGAAAATGAGATGGAGAAAAATTCCGATTATGTGTATCGTGGAGTTAAGGTAGTTATATAACTTATTTTCTCATTTTACTTAAATTTCTGATTAAATTTTGACCCAACTTCCACAGGGATAACAGGCATTTTGTTGGTTTCTTTCAGAGCACCTGTTTAAGCAACCCTTGCCATAATAACGCAACCTGTCAAGACCGGTTTTAAATATAAGGGACACCGATGTCTATGTCCTCCTGGCTTTACAGGGGACAATTGTGGTAACGGTAAGGAATAGCTCATTTACTTTTGATAACTTTTTCCAGAGGACAAACATGAGATTTATAATTGATTACTAACGATAACTGGTGACATGATTTGCCATTTGCCTTCGAGCTATTTGCCAAAGTGATGCTTAGTGTACCCTTTATCATTAAAGTCGGAAAGAGGTCTCTGCCACCCACTTGAACTTTCTGTGTTGATCATGAGTTAAAAATTTAAATGTGTTCGGGTGTCAGTTACGCGTGACCCGGCAGCAACAGCGAAACCACAAAAGTAAAACAAAGAGTCGGGATGATAGGATGTTCGAGTTTGACACAAAACGCTAACGTTCAGCCTGCAAGTAGTAACTACCGATCTCAATGATTTTAGTTTTCCCCTAGGTGCCAGAAGTAACTTTTCCAAACACTTTTTTCATTGATATCTTTCTAAAAATCAATAATAATGTATTTTAAAAGATATCGACGAGTGTGCTATTAAATACTTGCGAGGACTATGAGATCTGTAACAACACTAAAGGGTCATACAAGTGCACACGTGAGTAAGCAATGATTTGAATTTGGAAAAATTCAGTTTCCTTCCTCTTACTTGTATGTTATAATAGAATTGTTGTCCAAGACTTCATTGTCACGGGATACTCTTCTAAGTAGATTTAAAATAACATATGCTTAGAGATTTAATATCTTGCTGTTACACGATGATTTAAAGAGTGAATTTCTCAAAGCTCGCCAATATGTGGGAGAGGGGTTTTAGGGTACTTAAAATAAGTTTTATTCTCAGGTGAAACAGGGTCAAACCACGAACTGTTCAATTTCCTTGATTACCAACTTAGCCTACTAGCAGTTCCTCTTTTGCCGCTGTAATTAGTCCAACGTGAGGAGAAGAAGGGCACGAGCGAAATCTGAATCCAGATTTCGCGCGACTATTTTTTTGCGTGCCTGTCTTTTCCCCGCGCTCGACTAGCTAAGCTGCGAAAATTGGACTTCAATGTAATCAATGTTCTGTTAGAAAGGATAAAGTGCCAAAGTTAATTGGATGTTTACAGTACATCCATGTACCCTTAAATGAAACATGCCATGCGAGGAAATAAAAACGAAGGCAAACTCCTTTGTAAATAAGCTTGCATAGAAATGTTTGACGCGGCTTGAACTAAAATACAACACCACCCACCACCTACATATCATTTAAAGGATACATATGTTATTTACCTGAAGGGGGGTCCGTATGGGAAAACCCGTGCCCTAAGTCCATTGAGTTACATTTACATCTACATCTACATGTTCCAGCAGGCCCCGTCTCACAAATTAGGTGGCCTCATACACCGTAAGCCTTTTTAGAGACATCACGCCAAGCCGGCCACTTCTGCTGGTGAGAACAGGACAGCCACAACACCGGGGACTACATCCCCTACTCTTATCGAATAGTGTGTGGGTTCTTTAACGTCCCACTGGAAACTTATGAACATAGAAGGCATTTGTGAGACGGGGCCTACGGTTTATAGTCCTTATCCGAGAAGACTTGAAAGTCTAACCATTTGCAGATGAAATTACAAAGGCAGCACTTTCTCCTCAGTCGTTTTAAGATCCTGAGTGTTGATCCGGCCGGGGTTCGAACTCGCGACCTCCCGCGTGACAGCCCGATGCTCAACCAACTGAGCCACCGGTGCGCAGTTAGTTAGTCATTGGAGTTAGTTAGTCATTGGGTGGATTTCCGCGAACGGTTTTTCGGGTCGCTTAGCGAGTGACAACAAGAAATCCTGTGAAAACAGTTCCTTTCCCAACTCGCTTTAAGTTATGTAAGTCGCAAACTTAAGCCAGTGGATTTTAATTTCGGCCAACGAGGAGTCGCTTGCGGTTATCCATCTGACACGGCTGTCAAATCTAATATACAACACACGTGCTATCATCATTACTCCCACGAAACTTCTGTGGCAAGCGAAGCGAAGCCATATTATTCAAACTGATGTATTCGCACACGCTCCCTCTTTATAAATAAACAAGACGCCTGCAGGCGTCGATGTAACCTTTAACACTTTCTGTAGCGATAATCAAAGTCTGTTTACACGAGCAAACAAGCATGTACCAGGAAGGCTCTTACTTGCATTAATTAATGTGGCAACGAGGGAAACCTGGAGTTTGAGCGACACAAGGAATTTCTCAAATTTAAATTTAACAAATCGAAAGTGGCTCGTCGTTGTCTGTACTCTTATCGACAACGATATTCTTCATCACAGTGGTCAAAATGTTGTGGACTCATGAGGCGCACCACAATATTCAACGCCAAATCATGAAACAAACAAAGAGCAAGTGTTGTCTATAACTTTCTCCCAACGACAACGGCAAATTAGCCAATAAGATAGCGAGATTACAAAGAAATTGTGGTAAAATTTAGTTAAGCCAATGCAATGATGATCATTCGAGTCTCACGAAGGCAACAGACAATTGCAATGTCCTTTTTAAGAACATTTTCGAAAGCTTGCAAAATTCATTGCCAGTCACTGTAAATAAAAAATGTTCTGTTATACAGGCCCACTTTTTTTTAGAATAACATGTATTTTTAATAACACTTACTGTAATTGCTCATCTAGAGCAGAGGGGCCCCAAGGGAAAGCCAACAATTACTAACGACTAATGCAGTCATGTATGGACCCAGAGAAACAAAAAATGAGTCGTTGACCAACAACGGTCTTGCCCCCGGGTAGGGCTCAGTTTGTTGAAGTTCAACCGTCCAACATCATTCCCTGCCAACCATCTTCCGAAAGCAAGTTTGCTTTGGAGTGAGTGGACAAACTACCACCTGAGGTTGCTCGCTGGGCTGCTATTGCTTTGTTGGTGGGTTGAAATGAAAGTTTAATCTTTGTCAATTGATTCCGATGTGCAATTGTAACCGTGGGAAGACATCGTTGACGTCACCTAATGCCATTCATGTGCCAACCAGAGCCTTGTGATACTTTTTGTCACCATATTCGGTGCTTACCTCATGATAATCAGTGCTTTCGCCTTCAAATTCGGTACTTAAATCATTATATTCGGTGTTTACTTAATTTTGTTCCTTTGGATAATAAAATTCACTTTCACTGAGCATACTCTCGACTGGATCCATTTCTTTCAGATTTTGAATTTTTCTTATATATTTGTCATATCGGGAGCAGAGCTCGCGCAGTGAGGAGAGCACTCCCCTTCCACCAACTTGAAGGTGGCCCGGGATCTATTCTAGGATTGGACGCAATATGTGGGTTGAGTTTGTTGGTTCTCTATTCTACTCCGAGAGGTTTTTCCCCGGGTACTCCGGTTTTTTCCTCTCCTCAAAAACCAACATTTGATTTGACTTGTTCTGATTTGTAGTCTCCCCCATTAGTAGAGCGCTCGTGCTCGGCGAAATAACATTGAGACGTAAAATGCCACTATATAAAAAAATAAAAAGAAACAAAAATTTCTCCAGAGTTTGAAAGTGTGATTGCTCAACACTTGACTGGTCAACTTTTAAGCTTTGATTTTCATCCAAAGGCTACTCACTTTGAGTGTAAGGTTTGGATTTCAGGGTCCGCCATTACTCACGTTCCAAACTGACTGATTGGATCTCAGCGGGTTGGATCTAGGGAAAAGTGACTTCATTTATTCACCCAACTCATCCTCTACCTCTGAAATGACTATCATCGACAATTCCTAAGTTTCTCTAAATTGACTATTATCGTCAATTTAGGACGCTTAGCGCTTGATAAGGATTATGGGAAATGAATATCTATTTTTAAAATCAGAACCCTAATGCCTAAACTCGCTGGACTCGCACCTGGGAATGTTCGATTAATGACCCTTTCACTTAACCACTAGACTACCGCATCACTAACTGACAGAACAATTTTTAAAAAAATATTAATGTATTTTTTCTTTCGAATGCCGCTGTAAACGTGTATTATCACCGGCTAAGAAACAAGTTTAAAAAGGAGAAAATGTCGGTTACCAAACCTTATAAGAAAGCTAACCATTTTAAAATCAAGTACTAGACTTAACCACTATTCAGCAATGATTTTATATATAGGAATTAGATTTGATAAATAATCGGTGCAACTGTCAGCCAGTTGATCTTTAGTTGTTAAGTGGATAAAAAAAGTTCCTTTTCATTTTAACTCACTGCGTTCGCACACATGAAAATTATTTTCTAAACCGTTATAGGAACCTGAACAACACGACAACCACAGTCAAATGGGTTGGTAACTCACGGAGAGCCAATATAAGCTTTATTACTGTATTCGAGCACTATGTGTATAAACGGTCACATTGCTTTTAGTCCACAGAAATACGATACGCGAAGCTATATCCTCGTTAAGCTAGTACACTTGCACAATACATATGATACGGTTAAATTATAATGAAAGCACTGATTATAATCATACAAAACTTGACTGTAACTAAAAGATAGCAAAAACGTTCGCGTGTCCCATCACGCGTGGAAACTTAATGATAGCAATTAAATACCTAGGCTAGATGAAACTGAAAGCCGTGCAGATATATCTTCTTGAATATACAAGTCTTTGGCGTAATCGGATTTCCATCCCCCGTGTAATTTTAATAACCTGTCTGATACAGGGCCGCTAGGTGAATTTACGGCAGCGGTTGCCCCACCAGACCTAAGACTGTGTAACCCAAAAAGTTTGGAGTTGTAACCTAGAGCCTTGAGAGTTTCCAAAAAGATTTCTCGACACCTAGAATACGAAATTCCTTTGTTCCCTAAAACATAAGTATTATAATTTTTCTGAAATACTAACTGCCTGATTAGAAGACCATCTGCATTATGGTCCATTCTTGCAGCAGACATATACCTAAGGACCATACTAACTGGACAAGTGGCATTGTCCGTTCTAGCAATAAAAGCTTTATTACCTTCCCTGTAGACATCTGTTTTACTACTTGGTATAACAATGGACATATGGTCATCTGCGAAAGTTATATGCGAAGCTTTGATATTTGCTAACTCATTGAATCTGAAGAAACCTGCAAAACCTAAGAGAACTAAGACTGAAATTCGCAGATCTTTTAGATTAGCGTCTACCTTGCCATGTTTAGCAACTATTCTCTTGACCATATCAAAAAAGAGAGGGAGCTTCCTATTCTTCCGTTGTGTGCCATTATGTTTCGCGGCTTCAACAACATTTCTACACACTCCGGTTTTCAAAGGATTATTACTACAAGTTACATCTACTACATCGTGTAGCCAAACTAATGCAGCATAAGCCATACTAACAGTGCTGGGAGAACCAGTCTTCCTGTGAAGTTGAGACAAATAGGCCGCTACAACAACAGGCTCTTGTGGCAAAACGAATTGAGCCTTAACATCATTGCACCAACGCATAAATTTTCGACACTCAAGTAAATATCTATTCATCGTCGAAGGTTGTCTGTCCTTAAACTGATCAGTAATGAGGCGCAGCTTGAAGGGAGCTAAAGATCCATAGAGACTTGCCCAATAGGACTGAGCAGAGATGGCCTGTTGAGGAAAACAAAAGGAAAAACACATAACAGAGGGGTGTAGAGGTGGAACAATCCTACTCACTGATTTATGGCTAAAAGGAAATAAGTACTACAACCCGGGTGCTATTAGTTCTCAACACCACTACATTCATTAAATGAAGATCAAAAAGGGCAATAAATAACACAGCACTATTGGAGTGCTATTCGTTGTCGACACAACTTCTGCACATTGACACATGGCCGAAAAGAAATAAATACCTCAACACTGGTAAGGTGCTATTCGTTGTCAGCACATCTACCTCATATAAAATGATCAAAGTGAAATAAATAACGCAACACTGCCAAGGTGCTATTCGTACTCAGCACAAATTCCACTCGCTAGATTGTGGCCGAAAGGCCAACCTTTCAGATTCTTACCCCGAAGGAACGAAATTCAATCTTAAAGCCACTACATATCCCGGAGTAGTTGGTGAACCCAGAATAGAATTGTGATTTCGCCCGTGCGTCAAAGCTTGAGGCATAGACAAAACTCTTAAATCCTGGATGAAACTGCAATAAATATTGGTTAACAGGGGCCAAAACACGGCTGACTTCCACAGTGGAACAATAAGGGTGCCCTTGGCTCCCTGACTATATATATAGGCAAGCGTTCTGGGAATAAGATAAACTGGCGGAACTAACCAGCAGTTCTCAACTTCCCACGACTGCATAAATGCGTCAATGCCGGACGTTTCCGGGTTCCAAAATCTAGAAAAATATCTGGTGATTTTTCTGTTGTAATACGTGGCAAAACAATCCACCGTGTGGGGACCCCAAAGACTATCCAAGTCTTTGAAGACGTCCTCAGTGACCTGCCAATCGTCAAAATCCACCAGTTTGCTAATAAAATCTGCCCTGGCATTGCGATCTCTAGGAACCCATTCAATATCCAAATGAATGCTGTGTTCGTAACATATCTTGAATATTTTTAAGGCAATCGTGTGTAACTCGAGTTTCATGCTACCGACTTCAACGATTTTGGCAGTGGCCTGGTTATCGGTATACCACTTAATATGTGATGAACTTAAAATAGGAAGGCAAGACAGAAGTGAGAATTCAATTGCACTTAATTCTCGCCACGTAGAACTTCTACTCCTTTCGTCCTGCGTCCACATTTTGTGGCAAACAAGCCCGCCGTCATTGATATAAGAAACAGCTCCGCAGGCAATATTACTAGCATCTGAAAAAGTTATTTTCTGAGGTTTGCGGAAAACAAAGCAATTTTTAAAATTGCGTAGATGGATATTGTTCTTCCAGAAAACGATTTCATCCTTACAATACTCGTCTAAAATCATAGGTGTATCCCAATGCTCAGCAATAGCAATTGTCATCTGACAGTGTCTGGTATTAATTCTGGGTAAATTTCCAGTAACCGGACATGTAGACATAACTTTACCGACAAATGATGACAATTGTCTAGCCGAAATTGTGCATTTTTGAGCTTCAATAAAAGCCACACAATCAACGATACCTTGGACCCTCCTGGGTGTAATACTAATAGTACCAAGAGTGGAGTTCCAGACCAATCCTAACCAAGTAATAATTTGCGTTGGTTCCCAAATTGACTTTTCGCTATTTGTTATAAATCCGGCTAAACGTATGTCAGAACGAACCCTACTAGCTATAATATTTGCTGAATTATAGTCGTCAGCTATGGACCAACCATCATCTAAAAATACCGCGATGCAAATACCGTTAGCCGTCCACCATCCAACCAAAGGGCGGAGTATCTTTGTAAAGATATAAGGAGCTATAGAAAGGCCAAAAGGAAGAACTGTGAAAACGCAAAACCGCGTCTCCCCTTGAAACTCCCATGAAAAACCTAAGAATGTTTGATGTGGTTGGAAGATCTCGACGTGATGATAGCCACTCTTAAGATCAAAAGAAAACATATAACCATTCTTGCGAAACATAAGAGAAGCAATTTTCCAATCATCGTACTTAATCCTCAGTTTCATAATGAAATGATAAACATATCTTAAATCAAGAATTAACCTTTTCTTTCCATTAGGTTGAACGGAAACCGACAATGGATTGACGACATGGGGTTTGTAAGACAATTGCTTTATGCGTTCGGACTCCAGTAGCTCAGTGATAGAATTCTCTACGAAGTCAATATTTTTCAGGGCAGAAGCGTTGTTCTTTGAATAATATGCAGGCGGCACATCCCAGAAAGGCAAACGATAATCAAATTTAATTACGTTTAATGTGAAGGATGAAGCACCTAAAAATACCCAAAATTCTAAATTTTTCTTTAAATTGCCCTTTACATTGTTATTCCGTCCTAGATCTTCGTCGATTTCAAAACGATTCAGTACCTGAAGTACATCCGTAAACTTGTCGAATTCCTCATGAATGTCCGATTCCCTTAAGTCCGGTTCCTGAAGCGTTTGTGGTGGTGGAGGCTGGGGCAAAGGCGGTTGGCTTGTACTGGCTGAAAGGGCGGGGTTAGAAGCTGGAGGCCCTGCAATCTTTGGCCCAGTGACCTGGCCTTCCACACCTGAAGCAGTCCCCATGTGCATAAGAGCTTGGACGGCCTGCGGGTGTCAAGATGGGACGAAAAAATGAATAGTTAAGTAACGACAAATAACAACCAAAGAGCAAAACTTGCTAATTAACACAAAAGAAAAGGAGGGGCGGGTGGGCGGGAAAGCAGAATACAGTAAAGCTATATTGGTGACGCGAGAAGTGAAATAAGCATACGGCTACTGGACTATATAGCTGTACATGCTATGACACCTTACTCCCATGTGGTACAGAAATCATGCATACTTGACAAGTATTACGTAACAGTAATGCACACGAGGGTGAGATAGAAAACAAAGTGTGAGCACTGACGTTCCGTAATCAACTCCTATAGAAAATACATTCACATTGGGATCTCCGGGTTCAAATCCCGTCCACGGATGCTATTTTCTCTTTTTCTTTTCATCTGCTACCACAAGTCCTGGGACAGAGTATTCTTAAAATGACGATAACAGTCATTCCAGCGAAAATTGCGAATTGTCGATAATAGTCATTTCAGAGGTAGAGGATATGTTGACTCACCAGCTTATAATTTCAGCGTGTAAACGCAGCTTATTATATATGCAAAACACGAGATTAAAAGTCTGAAAGCCCGAAACTCCCGTGATGCATATTAAGTCAACCGCGTTACCACACATTGCATTCTTAAACTATTAGTAATGGAGGACCATTAAACAGCAAAATTCCAGTTAAAATAAACTGGTGTCTTTTTGAAATCAAGGCTTAAAACTGAGATGTGTTATTGTTTAGATAACATAGTTTTGAAATCCAAAGAAAAATAAAAGTTGTATTTTTGGTCATAGTCAAACGGCTCTTTAAATAAAGTTGTTATTATTATGTACAAGAAACTGTTACCTTTGTTTATAAACTCTCTCAATTTGCGACAGTGGTCAGTACCGTAAAAAGCTGGACCGGTTACGAAACACTATTAGTCAATTAGATACAAAGATTTAGGATTCCGGCCCACTGACATGCTTCTATTGATGTGTAGAAGTGCTTGGCGAAGTAACCGTGAACTGAGAAGATCTAGACCATCAGACATTGTATGAATCACGCTGAATCATTATAATGTCGTTCCCGCTGACTACGGGGATACTCTGTATAAAAATATAAAATTTACCAGGAATTCATGAAGCTCAATGGTTCCAGCATCCCATTTGTCTGGCGAAGGTTGTTGTCATTCCTATGCCCGTTGCCAAGCAACCATGTTTCACATCATTCAAAGGAATATTACAGGGTCTTTACCTTTATCGGAGGTATAAATTGTATCAAGTCAGCTCTGCGGAGTGCCGCTTGAGTGCCATAATGATAATCGCATTGTTTGCCATGATTATGGCGGTCGTTGCAATGCCTAAGCCGTGACTTTTTTCCTATTGGATTCAGGATAATCAAGTGGGATTTTCAACTCAACCTAAAATCTCCCATCGAGGAGTGCTGTGGAAGGATGCAAATCAAAAATTCGTTCCTTCCTTGTTAAATGCCACCTCTAGTAGTTGTGATGGCCAATACTTAAACCGCCATTAATTAAGGCGGTTGTCACCTAGTAACTACTAGCCCCCTGACCAACCATTGCTGGATTAAATTATTTTAAGCCAATAATTTTAAATTGAATACCCTACAATTACAGCATCATTTCGGTGCATTCGAATTATTGTTTTTCCCCCGGTGTAGGCCTGTCATGTGAAGAGTTACGCCAGCGTAACCATATTTTCTTTCTAGATATATTGCAAATCCTAAAGGTCAACTGCCGCACAGATGGCTCAGTTGAATGAGTTCCGTTGGTCGACTTTGCAGTGAAAACTCGTGGGTTTAAATTCAGTGGCAGAAAAGTTCAGGGTCTTTTAGTCACTAAGGAGATAAGATCAGATAAAGCTGCCTTTGTAATGACACGCACTGTTCGCTAACATCCTTGGATTCGGCAGTGTGTTCAAATTTTTCACTGACGGCCCAAAGCTCAGTGTGAGAGAAAAGAAACTGATGGCAGCAGATATATTAAGATTTGGTCAATTTAAAAGATAAGACCTTGCAGAACATCTCTATCGCCGCAAGAAAAACGGATCAGCGAAAGCCACTGACACTTTATTAGTTTCTCCTAGAAAAACCGAGATATGCAGCCTAGCGCTGGTTCTAAAACAGGAAATTAAAAAAAAAAGGTTAACGAGCGAGTTAATTACATGGTCGATAAAACGAAAATACGTACAAACTTGTTGAAACCGAGAATTACAATCCTTATCGGTGATTTCTTGGAGACGTAAAGAAAGCTAAACGGCCCAACACAATTAGACTTGAAACTGAAATAACTGCTTAAACGGTCGTATGTTATTGCTGTTTTTCTTCTTGTCATCTTGGAACGATCCATTTCAGGTCCATGACTACTATACTTGGAAACAAAAATATTCCTATCCATTGTTTCTTGGATAACGAAATCGGACTTGGTACTTGCGGTGATGGTATATGGAAACTTGTAATGAAAATGGATGGCCATAAGGTACTTGGTGGTTCAACTTACAGTATTTAACAACAATTACGTCCAGAAATGTTCAAAATTAGATGCTCGCCTAATTTTGACATCAAACACGGAGTGTCCCATTAAGTCTAAACATCTGCTATCTATTTCCAACAATAAGGTAAGGGTGAAGGTTAGCGTTATAGTAGCATTTAGGGAAGACTTTGTGACGTCAAAAAGAGCAAAGGGACACTTCGTGACGCTTATTGAAATCCACGTGCATCTAATTACGTTCATTCTGGACAACGAGTGTAAGAAGATTCGTTCTCCGCTATGATCTTGTCGTAGCGTACAACTTTAATTCGGATTGATTTTCAGGTATAAATTGTCGATTAATTAATTAACGTGTATCTCAATGATTTTCTAGAACCAAAATGTCCAAAAGCAAGCAAAGAAATTGCATTAAAAATACGAATTGCGCCAACGATAGCTATAGCACCTATAAATAGACGTAAAATGCACCAGGCGGTAGTTGTACTGCTTTTGGTGAGTAATTGAGGTTTCCAACTCTTCATAAGCTTAGTGACGTTAACGCATGTTTTGGGGTAATATGATTGGTGTAACTATAGCTTTTCCTGAGAAATACCCTAATTTTTTTGGCTTAGAATGTAGTCTGCCAAAGGGAATGGGCTGTGCGGATGTGGGGAAATTCACTTGCCAAGTGACACTGGGCTTGGAGCTACACGAACTAAGGACGCTAGTTAAAGTGACTTTGATTCCATTGTTCAATCATCAAAAGTACTTTATCTAACCGAATTGAGCCAATTTCAGATTATCCTTGGAAGAAGACCGAGTCTCAGCTTGGAAATCTAGAATATTTTCGAAAAAGCTGAGTCGGATTTAATTCACGCGCAGGTTTTCAAGTAAGAATACCCTGGAAGGTTATCGCTGAGAATATTTACTAAGGACAGGAATCAAGTGAGGCCTTACGCTACTATGTGAATGTGATGGATGAAGAACCTAAGGACAAAACGCATTCCTGGTTGGCATAGGCTTGGGCCGAGCTGATTTGTCGTCAATTGCAAAACCCCACGGCCTGCTCCCGGTTGCCTTGTTGCTCAGTCGGTAGAGCAATGGTGATGTAATCCGGCGGTCGTGGGTTCAATTCTCACCATAGGACAAAGATTTTTCTCTGTTTTTGGGTGATGCACAAAAAGGTATTTTAGTCTTGATGCTGTTGATCAGCGAAGGTTCTTCATCCATCACATCCACATTAGGATAAGGCCTCACTTGATTTCTGTTGTTAACATTGATGTATACACACTATTTTAATAGAAAGACAACAATCATTATAAAAGGGCATGGCTCATTTAAACACGAACGTAGCTACATGTATTTGCCTCTTATCGTGAATAGTTCATTCCATTTTGTGTCTCGGCTTTGATTGTACACCGCGCATTAAAAGATGACTTCAATCTCTGAATTGATGAATGTACTAATGCTCATCTTTAAAGCACATCATTTCTGAATTAATTTTTCTTTTCGTCACAGAATAAATTTCATTATGATTCTCCTCTTTGGAGCAACAATGAAACCTTCAATCTCGAGGGAGGAGAGACCGGATTTGATAACAATGAGACCAAGTTACAAACTTACTGGACCTCTTCGTTTACCAAAATTTGTTTGGGTATGAAGTTTCACCACCAAAAAGACACAAAGTTCATCTTCATTAACAAGACGGCTGACTCCTTGTTCTCCTTGATAACTGATGGGCAGTATCGCGTGACCTCGCTTGGTCGAGATACGTGGAAGAAATTGATTGGCTCTGAGGCTTCTTTACAACTGAACTGCAACAAGGAAGGATTTAATGTCAAGGGAGGAATCAGTTACGTCAGGATCGGTATCCTTGGTAACGGCGACCAAACTGAATGCTTGTCCTCTGATTCCAGAATCGGTTTCGGTGTTAAAGGACATCCCGATGACAGCAATGTGTGTGGAAACGTAGCTAAATACGGGGCGGATAACGGGAATAAGTTCACTAAACTCCAGGGATATATCTTAATCCAGTGACAATGAAACAACTTAACAATTAAAGGCCCACCTTCAACCGACAGGATTTGCGTTCCGTAGAACAAATTTCATACATGAAAATCAAGCCAAAGCTGAAATTTATCCAATCAGATCGCTGTGATAAGAAATGCGAATTTCGATAACAAAAACAAACGGTCGAAAAGCCTGTCGGTTGAAGGTGGGCCTTTAAGGTTATTCCCTTTCATTTGCACTGCGCATTCTGTACTACGCATATTTTCTTGCATCAGTTGCACGTGTATGAGCGTGCGCATGTACAAAACACTTTATCCTTAGGACTGCTTTCCTGGAAGTAGCGAAATTGCGGTTTTCGCACGTACGAGTATGGGGACCCATGTTTTTTATTTTGCATATTGAAAGAAGACCTGATTCTCTGTGACATATCCCGATTTGAAGAATTTTTTATTGTCCAGATTTTCAATATTCACACAATATTCCGTTCCGGTGAGGTTATTGAGGCTTCGATGGAAAAGAACAGACTGAAAATATTCCACTAATCTTTCATTCTTTCATTTTTTTTTTTCTTTACCTTTGAAACGTGGAACTTAAACAATGATGTTCTCTGGACAAAATAAGACCTATATCTATCTCATTGCTTCTGTTCAGTTTCTGTAAATAATACAGCATCTCGGACCATTACATGTTTACTGTGCTCACAATTGATCAAAGTAGGTATGAACTATAGCCTCGAATGGGGACCCCCTCTTTTTTATTGCATTTCTTTAATGTTCTAGACGTAGACATCCACTGTGCAGAGTTTCCTACAAATTATATCGCAACATTTTTTACGAATGAATGACCTTAAGCATGGGCGTAACCAGGATTTTTCAAAGGGGGGGTCACACTGTGTCAAACAGAGGGTACTCACATTTTTGCAACCTGAATATTGTAGGTTGTTTGCATAAAAAAAGGCTTACAAAGGGGGGCTCACGGGCACCCCAGGACCTCCCCCCCCCCCCCTAGCTACGCCCTTGCCTTAAGTATGGCACACTAGTTTCAGCATTTTGGCTCAAGCCAGGAAACATTGGTTGGTCGGAGGTCAACGTTCCAACCACTACGAACAGTCGAGTCAGCCAGTCCAGTTCAGTTCGTTTCCTTTTTCTTTTGAATCTAAGCAAATGTCGTCTTCAACATTTCCTCTGTTGACAGATATCCTAAGACAAAATGGTTTAAAAGCTTCCCATCTTCTTTTAAGAATTTCGTTAACTAAATCTCCAAAATAAAATTTTAGAGCATATCAGAGAAAAAACCTTGTATTACATTTTGTTTCAGTTTGAAGAGCTACCGTGTTTATTTGTGCAATGAGCTTATTTAAAAAGTGTAACAATTCATCTGGGCAATCTGCTTATTTTTGTTATTGTTTTTTCGTCTTAGTTGTAGTACTTTTAACTGAGTTTTCTTGTTTTTTATCAGCCGTGGATTTCAATTGTAACTATTTCTTCTTTGCTTATTGATATCGCGCAAGTTCTGTATCTTGCAAAGAACATCAGGACAAGTTTAAACAATTTGTCCTTCCATCGTTAATTTCCTGGTTACCCTCAAAATAGATGCCTTTTCTAAGTAAAAAAGGTAGTTTGTGTTTGTAATAATTTAAGTGAGATTACACATGGTAGAAATTAAATTTGAATCTTTGAAACATCAGTTGTTTTAACTCAAGGGTTTTTTCTGTAATCAACGAGAAAAAAACTTTACTTCTGGGTTGAAAATGATCTATTAGTTGGAACAAATCACCGGATTTCTATCAACTTCTGCCCAGATCATCCCAGTCAAATCCTCTATTTTGCTGAATGGTTGCAAATAGGATCCAAAGAAAAATTGAAATAGAGGTGAACGTTTTGAGAAATCATCGTGCGAGTGTTTCATCGGGTTTCCAAACACGAGAAAACTGATGATAGCACGAGGCTGTAGGCCAAGTGCTTTTATGGTTTTCGAGTGTTTGGAAACCCCGATGAAACACGAAGCATGAGTTTGTGAAATTGCTTCTCAATCGTGCAATTCTCACTGATTTTGGCACCTTACGCGGAATATAATTTTTTTTGTTATTGTTTTTCAGTAATTAATGGCCTTTGTTGTCAAATATTTAGCAGTGTCACAAGTCCCTGAAGACCGCGTCATTGTTTAAAGCGGAACACATATACATTCCTTGATCTCAGTTCGGTCATTCTTAATGAGATATGGCGTTGTCACGTTTTCGGCAAGCCGACAGCTTAAGAAGAGGTTAATCTGGGTACCCAAGTCCACTCAGTACAAAAATAAATGGGCTTATGGGATATTCGAAGAGTGGCAAAGGCAGCGTCTGGTAAAAGTAACCATTTTCGAGGTCGTTGGTTTATTCAAAAACTACGATTATCATCACCTTGAGTCGTTGGAAACACTTTTGGTGGAGATGAGTGTGTTGTCTGTGAATTATTGGCTTACGAAATTTGTGCAAGAGGTCGCAAAGCCCTCAAAAGATCGTTACCCTCCCAGAACCTCGTACTGCATTGTTGCTGGTATTCGTCGCTTTCTCGCAGAGAAGAAACTGGGTGAGGATATAAATCCACTGAGTACATCTGACAAGAGGTATGACTTGGTGATTTCAACCAAAGCACGCGCATAGTGTTAAATTACGCAGTTAAAGTTCTTGGTAGCACTACAATGAACATTGTTTCTATTTTCTAGGTTTGTTATTTTCCGAACAGCGCTTGATGCTGAAATGAAGGACGCAAGGAGGGCAGGAGTCGCTCTTCAGAATAAGAAGGCGGAAAAGTTGCCGGTAACAGAGGAACAAGAAAGCAAGTTCTGGGAATTAGGACTTTTAGGTTGTCAGTCAGCTAAATCTTTGCTTAATACAGTATATTATTACAACGGAAAGTTATTCGGTCTTCGCGGGGGTGAACATAGCAATATCACAGTGGCAAGTTTTGAGCTTGGTCATAATTTTACTCATTTTGAAGAAAACGTATCGAAAATTTTTCATGGTGGCCTTACTGATTTAAAATATGAGCCGCGCGTGGTTAAGCATGTTTGTCATTCTCTGAATGAGAAACACGAATGTTGTTTAGTAGAATTGTATCTTATGTATATCGGTTTAGTACAGTCGATTTCTAGGGAGGTAACAGCGTTTTACTTTCAGCCAAATTCCAAAAGTTTGGCTTACGATAAAGAGCCAGTGGGAATCAATACACTCAATGCAATATTGCCGTCAATGTGCAAAGAAGCAGGTTTTAAGCCGAAGAGTAGTCATAGCCTTCGTGTCACGTGTGCGTCCATGTTATTCAACGCAGCTGTTGAAGAGAAGTTAATTAGGAATCGGGCTGGTCACTGTTCAAATGCTTTGTTTAAATATGAGAAGGTTAGTGAAATGAAGTCTGGCCAGGTTTCTGATATATTGGCACCTAAATGCAGTTCTAAAAGTAATGTTTCTTCCAGTAGAGAAGTGTCAGAAACTACCGTAGAAATTGGTAGTTAAGCAAATACTTGTGAATTCATGTCCTCTGCATATTTCAAGAACTGTAGCGTAAACATTAATGTAAACAGATTATTCAAATGTTAATGAACTTAAGGAAAGTAATTTATATTCATATTGCTCAGTACTAGTTGGTTTTGGACATTCTGTAATTGCCTTTAAGTTTTAATAAAGCTTGTCAATTCACGTTGGTGTAACCTGGTGTAACCTGGTAGTTCAGCAAATACTTGTGAATTCATGTCCTCTGCATATTTCAAGAACTGTAGCGTAAACATTAATGTAAGCAGATTATTCAAATGTTAATGAACTTAAGGAAAGTAATTTATATTCATATTGCTCAGTACTAGTTGGTTTTGGACATTCTGTAATAGGACATTTGCATGATGACGCCATTTGACTACAAGTACCACAATCCTTCAGGTTTCGCTTGTCTCATGTTAATTAGAGCTATTGTTATTTTTACCCCACTGGGAATACAAAATTTAAATATGAAAAGAAAAACAAACTGAATTGTGGTAGTTGTAGTCACATGACGCCATCGTGAAAATTGCCTATTGCCTTTAAGTATTAATAAAGCTTGTCAATTCACGTTGGTGTTATGTCATTAATATTTAAATTAGGATAAATTCTCCATCAGTGGGGTTTGACATTTTATCAAGCTCGTGGGTTTGATATTTCATCAAAGCATAGTGGAAAAGCCTCTGTCCAGCGTTTTATCGGGGTTTCTAAACATACAGACGTGGCCAAATTGGTGTATTTTGATTGGTTTGTAAATTGATGAATTATTTATGAGTTTGAGAAGGTTACTTAATCAAAGAAAATGACCCGGAGTACCCCGGATCAAGTAAATCAATTCCACTTAATGTTGGAAAAGGCCCCATTTTCTATTAAATTCTTCAAGAGTCCCATTCTTTACAGCAATATATCTTTCCCTCTCTTTTTTAACTTCAATTTTATACAAAAACAAGTTAACATTTAGACAGCAGTTTGACCTCCGACATTCCCAGATACACAATTTACTTAGAATCAACAGATAATTTAAGATGTCATTTCTTTCTGGAAAACCTATGTTAACATCTTTGAGTGTTTTCATTAAGCGGAAGTGCAAGGATGGCTCGCTACAGTTACTCTAGGATAATAACAGAATTAGGGTTTGTTTTATGTGATCTGGACAATACCCAAGTTTTGTTGTTGACATGTGTGTAATGTGTGTGTGTGTTTTGTAGCGTAACCTATCACATTTATTATTGTAACGGATTACAGTATGATCAATAAAGGTTATGAAAAAAAAAAAAAATTAAATCAGTTCCACGAATTTGCAATTAGTTCTTTCAAAGGATTGTCTTACGGCTGATACGAAACCAGATGAATAATTGAAGAAAGTGAAATTTTCATTGTATCAGTAGCAAAATAAGGCAGAAAAGTATTCACCTCTAAATTTTCGATGACTCTCAGTCAATCTTGATCCCAGGGTGAACTTGACCTATGGGAACAGAGTGACCTTGACCTCTTGAAATGAGGTCAAAGTCAGAACGAGGCTGCCTCAATTCTGGTGTCCTCTCCCCGACCTCCCTCCTGAGGAGTGGCAGGTAGACGTCAGGGATATCCCATCCCTCGTTGCGGCTCAGACCAGCTTGGTTGAACTTGATGTGGACCGCCTCCTTCATCTTTCGACCTTGACCTGTCAGGTACGCAGCTAAAGAAACGGTTAAGAGTTCTATCGAAATACAAACCCAGTGATAGTGAAATGAAGGTTCTTGCCAAAGGTTTGAACTTTGCTGTGTCTCCAAATAAGATCCTCACTAAGGAGATTGTCACTGCAGTGGCCTGTCAGAACTTAGAACTAGAGGAAGCTGGTCTACTCAGGAACCAGGTTGTAGGCATCTTACAGAATTCTAAGCCCCCTAAACCCAATATGACCAAGGATGAGATCAAGGCCCTTAATTCGCTCAAGAATAATAAACACATTGTCATCCTCCCTGCTGACAAAGGGAAAGCTGTTGTGATTATGAACAAGGTTGATTACGTCAAAGAATATGAGAAACTACTTGCGGATAAAGACACGTATACACCTATAAGTCCTAACAACCCAACCAAAACGCTGAAAGAGCGCCTACAGAGGAAACTGAGGCCCATGAAGAAGGAAGGAAACCTCGACCCCCGGGTGTATCTAGGTAAAGGTAAAGGTACACCTTATTTAACGTCGGAAGTTCCTTTACTCTCTAGAGAGTATTCTCCCAGGAAGCCGACGGTGCGGTCATTTTACCCCCCTCTTTTCATCAGTGCTCCGTTTTAAAGGTATTTAAAGCTACTAGAATGTGAGATCCGGAGATCGAACTCGGGACCTTATGCACCAATTCCGCGCACTAACCGACTGTGCCACCCTTGCTCTATGGCACTCCCTAGATATATAAAGACCATATCAAGATG
>OX421455.1:22595847-22610847 GCA_949126865.1 Montipora capitata | reverse complement strand
AAATGTGGCATTTACGAGCGCTGCCTTGGGTAGAAAAACGTTGGAAAATGTGATCTTTGCTTTTCGGCAAAATTAAGCAAACGTGCACAAATGTAGCATTTGCCATGCATTTGCTCCACATTTGCTTGTATGATGGCTTGACATGAAGTACTTGTCCGCTAAACTGCCAGAAACCTGTAAAAATGAAATGGCAGTTTAAAAGTATGAACTCTAAACTTGAGTTTCCAAGGAAATGAATCCTTGGTTGTTGCGTGTTTTCCAGAGTTGTTAAAAACAACGGACTCTGTTTTCGCTTTGAGGTTTTGCGGTCAAGCCTGACTGACACCCAAATACATTTAAATTTTTAACGCATGCTCAGTACGAAATGTTGAGGCAGCTGGCAGAGTCTTCTTCCTCTTCCCGACGTATCTAAGAAGATCGAAGGAGAATCTGCTTTGTAACGGCTATGCTGACGAGGGTGCGCAATTAACGTTACGTTTATTTGGTTATTCTTGATGTATCTGACAAACTATCTGCCATCATAAGCAACTACGACAAGTGATATTTGTCTGCTGCATGGTACAATTTAACCGTCTTCATCAAAACTGCACGCTAAGTTTTGTCGAGAAATGGTATGTTCCATGGAAATACATCTTTTCTGATTGTCTGCTCTTGAGATTTCTAGTTTTCTTTATCTTGAGCCATAATTAAATTTAATGCGGGCATCTTCTGTTGTTAATAAATAAATGATCACTTCAATAAAGGCATTTAATTAAATTCTGAAACAAACTCTGAGGTGCTGTTGATACGAGACGACAAAGAATCGCATCACTCCTAGTCCTGTTCCGGGACTCCCTCTTACCCCGCCCTGAAAATGGGCCTGGAACCCAGGCGGGAAAAGAGAGAGTCCTGTATTACTTGCAAGCGCATGCTCGGAACGAGCCAATCAGATTGCAAAAAATAGAACAAAGGAGACTTTTGTCTGATTGGCTGTTGAAAATTGTAGCATCCAGTTTCCAAACCGCGCGCTTTGATGTAAAGAAAGATGGCGTTCGAAGCGATGATTTCAACTTGTGCTTCTTCCATCGTTCGTTTTATACCTTGAAGGCGGTATCTTAAACCTCAAATGGCGGGAGTTTTCTCTTTATTCACGCTTTTTGTAAGCAACCCTTTTAGTTTGCTGGGGGAAGCAACGCTCTTTTAGATTTAGAGTAAGCTCAATATTACAAGTTCACAGCTTTTATTTCTCCATGTAAGTGGACGTATGGCAGCAATGCACCTAGTGTGAAAAACCCGATCAAAGTCCTTCGTTGGGAAGAGAGTGCTATCTGCAGAAAATGTTACAACAAGGTTAAGCGAAATCCTCGATCTCGAAGGCTTTGATTCAATCTAAGTAGAATTCGAATGCTCGTACAGCGAATCAATGGAAAGAGCTCGAGGTATGTGTTGAGTCATCGTTTAGTGTTTTGAATTCTCTTAACGAACATCTGTTTTCAATTTTGTCGCGACAGATATGTCGGGCGGAATTCCGTCTAACTGTGAGACGAAAGGTGAATTATTGCTTAGTTCACTGCGTTTATTTGACTTGCATATGCGAACACTCTCAAGACATGTACATACGTACAAACTTTAAAATTTAACGTTCTTTCATTCAATGAAACCGAAATAGTATTCATAATTACATAGTAATCATAAGGGTATACTTGATTTTAAAAACATTGCTAAAAGGGATCAATTAGTACATAAGAACTTATTACTTTATTGGATAATAGGGAAGATATCTGTTTATGAACATTGCTTTTGTTATTGAAATGTGCCAACCACAAGAACAAAATATCCTTTGTTTCGACAGCCAGTGAGGCTCTGGTTGGCACATTAATGACAATAGGTGACATAAACGATATCTTTCCCTATTTTATCCTTGATTAATTGTGACTCCTTCAACTGTCTTATTTATGCTACAAGCAAATTATTATTGAAAAGTAATGATAATATTTTCAAGAAATCTATACATTAGTAAAAGTAAAGAATGATGCGGTGGTTACTGCCATAGGGGTTTCAGGTTTTACTGGAATGAAGTCTAATTGCGGAGGTAAAAATTGAGCTTGACCCTCTTTTGATTTAATTTATGTAAATTTTAAAATGTGCATTTTAAGGTGTATTGTCTGGAAATTATAAACCAGGGCAGAGGGCTTGTTTTCTGTGTAATTTTTAAATTAAGAAGGGCAGTGTCATTTCAAATTCAAGGCGAAGCAGATTTTTGTTGATATGACACTTACAGGATATTATTAACTACTTGCAGTATTTGATGTTAACATTCCATGCTCATTCATATTCACTGCAGAAAATATAATGTAAATTTATCTTAATCTGGAGGAAATGCTCTGAATGTACAGCCGCTGATCTTAAATGCTTTTGGCACATCAATTATTCAGGATTTAAAGTAAATATATCAGTAATATTACTGTATCAGTTAGTGAACCAGTATTAATCAAACAACTATTTTTTTTAGAAATGTCTTCATTTAGCTATCATATCAATAATGTCCCCATATTGAAACTTGGTTTCAACATTGTCAATTAATTAATTGGTATACATTAATTTTGCATGATGGAACATTAGGTACCATTGTTTGTTCATTACATTTATATTTTACTTTATTCTTGGTTGAGGGCAACTTGTAGTATAAACTGCAAAAAGCATGGAAATATCAAAGAGAAAGTATACCACAATATGGCTGTTTAGAGGGGACAAAATATTAAATTTACCATTTTTGGTGTCATTCCTTGCACATAAAAAAGTCACATGTACTGTAAAACTTGATTGTGCTCAAAAAGATGAAATAAATACATGTATTGTATTTATATTATTTATTAAGAACTTTTTTATCTTTCTAACATCATTGAGCAATGCACACTAAAGAAATAAATAGTCGTAGCTGGATAAATGAATGGATAAAAGATAAACTGGATGCCCCAAAGCACTGGCCCATGGGATTGAGATTTTTAAAATATACATTCTATACAAATATAATGTTTATTTACTTATCATGTAGATCTTACTGCACAGTTTGTAAAATCATAATTTTCAGTCAAGTAAGAAAGTTATAACTTGAAAATTGGAGAACAGAGTTGTCAGTGATAAAAATAAATGAAATGAGTGTATATTTGAATTGTGGGTTTTAGACAAAAGAGAGAAGTGATCCTCACACTTATCTGGACAATTAAGCAAATTATTGTTGTTTACAGACACCTAAAATATTCAGGTGGTTCAATGAGATCTACCACTTGAGCTACAAAGCCACTCAAGGACAAAGGACTGAGTGGCTTCACAAGAGCAACGTTGGGAAGATTAATATTATTACTGAAAAGTGGAAACCAGTGTTATTATGTCAGTAGTTTATAAACCATGTATTATCTAGACTGTCAGTATTTTAGAGCTTCAAGTTAGAGTATTTCGTATTTATTGAATGAATGAATGTTTGAATTTTATTTGTTTATGAGCATTACAATATGATCATAGTCCTAGGCGACCCTCAATTAGCGAAGCTATTCTGGGCGGGCCACCTTTTTTAAAGAAGTCCTGTCTCTGTTCTTGAACACATATTATTAAATAAAATCCCAAAGTAGATACAAAATAAGAATCAGTTAATTAGTTAATTAATTACACAGTTCTCAACATACAAAGTTGAAATATGACTAATTACAATATAAAATGATTAGATTTGAGTTTAAATTTAGATTTATCAGAAAGTTACTTTAGCTTTAACTAGCGGACAGATGTTTGCAAATTTCGGTGCAGTGTAAATCAACATTCATCTCCTCAATTTCCATTAGTTTTAACAGCCGATTTTTGAGTTCAAGCTTAAACGAGGTTCTGTTTTTGATACAAAGTTTCATTGGGATGCTATTCCACACTCTTACACCTATTCTAGCAAAAGAAAATAATAGTTGGTTAGTTCTAGAGGTTTTAACGTATAGATTACCAGTATAGATTTATTGAAAGCTGAAATGTTAATGATATTGAGTATATGCTTAACTTAGGTGTAAAAAATCATCAGTTGGAAAATTACAACTGAATGGATATCCTGTTCGATAGATTGAGTACTATTTGAAGTCAATAATTAACAATTATTATTGGCCAAAGGTGAGGTGAATATTGGTAAATAATTGTTCTAGCATAATCACGTAAGTGATTATTTGAAAAATATGCAAAGTTAAAATGGGGCAAGTACTTCAATGACACTGGAAAGGCAGGTGGATGCATTCCAATAGATCATAGGGTTGGGCACGAGGTTCAAGATATTAAAGACCATGCACTTTGCAAGGCTTCAAAAGAATCTAAATGAAACAAGTGCACTGAGATATTGTCATTCACAATCACAGGGAGAAACTATTTCAACAAATATTGACAGAGTCTTAGGTGTCACTCCCCAATCTAAAGGACACAGCACAATGAGCTCTGCTGATGATGTTGAAATCATGTTTAGGGAATTGTCCCAGCGAGATGTGTTTAGTAAAATTCCAGGACAATGTCACTCTACATTTCCTAACCACCCTCAAAACCTCTTCTCAAAACCTCTTGAAGTGTCTTGACATGGGAGAATTGAAGAGGTGGATGACAAAATTGGTCAAAAAAATTTCCAATGGTCAATATTTGTATGGTGGGCCAGAAATTGATTCTGATCAATCTGGTTCTGATGAGGAGTGACTTATCGTTGAAAGGAAGGTCTTTGAGGGTAGGTAGTGATATTAAATGGACATGTTCATTTGAAAGACTTTGTGCTCGCGTTCGTCTGAAATGGCTCTACCATTGAAAATTAATACAACATCCTGATTGGTTGGATGTCATCAGGCTTTCACAAATTCCTTTAAGAGATGTTCCCACTGTGGTAAACTAGCCTCAGTGCACAAGGTCTTTCGGGTGAACATGACCATTTACCAGTGTGAAAAACAGGGTTTCAACATCCTGACTTTTCACGAGGTCATATAAACAAAGCCTCATGTTTTTTTTTTTTTCCAATGTTTCACAACTACGACACTTACATCTAACCAAGATATGCAGGTTGAGTTTTATCACAGACTAGACAATTTCACTGTTGGACTTTTTAACTTTTAGACCAGGATGTCAGGGTTTGCTTCCATTTCCACAATGTCTATGATATTCTGAGCCAAAATAGGGTCTAAAACATCTGTTTTCTAGAGAACATCTTCTGCGGTCTCACAGTTCTCCACAATTTGTTTCACAACATTAGAAGTAATGCCAGTACTGTGATCAGAAGAGAGAAAAGAGGTAGTATTCAAACTCTTTGTTTGAGTAACATAATTTGGCTACTGCTTGTGTCCCATCCCTCCCACACCTGCCAGATTCCTGAGCATAATTCAAAAGGCTGCAAGGAGATCTAATGACTTTGGGAGACATCAGGGCAGTTTATGTCCATCCCAAAAGCTACTGTGGCAATGACCACTCTGAGTCTACTCTGAGGACTGCAAAACTGACTGATGATGTATTTTTTGGAGGTATCATCAGTAATGTTTGTAAACATATTGACTACACCCCTAACAATGCGTTTCAGAAGGAAAAATGCTTTTAAGTAGCATTTTTCAAGGTTTTAGTGGAAGGAAAATCGTCTTGAACATAAGCATTCATTAATATTCACGAACACATTTTGACAAAACAAAAAATCCTGACAATCAACGTGCGGATAATTGATGTTTGACTGTGCATATACATGTATAAATTAGGAACTTTTACGTTATCAACAACAACAAAAAGTCCAGGTCGTGATTCAATTTAGTTTAATTTTTTTCTAATTGTTTGATATAATTACATAGGGTATCCAAACTAAACCCCTAAGACAACATGGAATCACAGTTTCAATAATAACTGTGCACCTCAAATATTAATACACTGGATCTGTGCGGTCGTCATATAACTAGAAATTATAGATCAAGAGAAGAAATGATCAATAAACAAGAGTTCCAGCAGGAGATTTATTAGACATTGCTGAGCTATTCACATCCACAACCAACAGTTTTATACTTACAACTGTAACACACAGTGGGCCTCGTTAACAGCCATGTGTACGATATTATTTTTGCAATTTCAGCAGCTGTTCTCGCACGGATTCTTCATATAAAGACTCTAGAGAGCATATCAAAATTTGATATTTTTCTGCGCCAAAATCATGTTCAGTTGGGAATTCACCAAGACGTTTCAGGCGCGAAATTCCACACTTTCGTATGTCATAAATCTGATCTTCCAAAGTGCTTTTAACGGACTCACGATTAGAAGGACTGATTTAGAACTAACATCGGACTCGGATCGAAGAAAATCACAAACATAAGGAACTTCAACGTATAAACAAACAGACTTGCCAACTCCTGTTGCTTCTTTAACAAAAACATCATTACCGATAACGACTGCATGGATAGCTTGAAGTTTTTCCGCCTTGGGCACAAAGTTAAATTCAAATGCGAAATCAAATGCCTCCGGGAACGTGGCATCATAAATTTCCTTTCACATTATCCGCCATGTTTTCAGTATAAAACTATGCCCAAATTAGGAATCTCTTTCCAAATATGGTTTTTCCCCCAGTTTTGGGGGAAAAAATGGCGTCGTTCCGAGCATGCGCTTGCAAGTAATACAGGACTCTCTCTTTTCCCGCCTGGGTTCCAGGCCCATTTTCAGGGCGGGGTAAGAGGGAGTCCCGGAACAGGACTACATCACTCCTCGTCCTGCTTCAACCACGGGGAGCTGTTAACGTTTTTCGTTCTTGACTTAGCCATTCTCTTTTAGCTTTAGTTGGCTTGTGCTGAAAACAAGAACAAGGCGTACGCTGTTCAAGGTTAGAGAAATTTTGTTTCTAACTTAGCTAAAGATAAAAAAGGTGTAGAGGCATTCTTTGACCGACGAATATGCGCTGATTCGCGAGCGCTCTCAATTTTTCGTTTTGCTTTTTTTCCCCGGGTTTGTTGAGAGAACACTCCTTTTTTATAAGAACGTATAATTTTGGAGCTGAGGCTGAACGTTCTTATTTATTTTTATTGCATACTTAAAATGTATATTCAAAATATAAATGAGGAAAATAAAAAATTTCTCTTCTAAATTCCCTTACACTACCATAGTCGTGTGTGACTTCGACATAAAGGACAAAGCACCACCCACCCCTCCCGCTCCAAGAAAACAACAAAAACAGGAAAAAACTAAAATCTGCCCATAAAAGAAAAAACATAATCGAAGGGAAATCTGAAAGCAATCATCCTGAACTTTAAGTCTTCATCTCCAAAAAACACTATAAACCTTGCAATTTATGTAGGCTTCTAAAACGACAGAAGCTCCGGCCAACAAATCAACTATAAATGTATCTGGACGATACATCAGCCTAAATGGAGCGGAATGGCTCAATGAAGCAATAAGAAACCCCCAAGCCTTACAGCTACGCATGCGAAGTAAAAAGAGCAAAAATAAGGCAAATAAGAGGATAAGCGTAATTATTTCCTCCAGTTCAATTCATAACAAAGTCCTTCAGAACCTGGATTCCAAAATCTCGAGTTGAAAAACGATGAAGTTAAGCATATAAATGATCATCGTCGGAGACCCAGGGGCAGTCGATCGAGACGAGTAGGGGACGAGAAAGTCCTGGGCAAAATCGGGACTGGCGTTAAGTTTTCAAATAAGGCGAGAAGAGCGGGGCCCTGCTCGCCTTACTTGAAAACTTAAGGCTAGTCCCGATTTTGCCCATGATTTTTTCGTCCCGTACGCGTCTCGACTGACTGCCCCTGGGTCTCCGAGGATGATAAATGATTCGCAAAGCGATCTTTGAAATGAGAACCCGAAACTGAATCTATAAAAGGAAACGAAAAGGGCGAAAGGGCCCAATCGTCCGCATCAAAAGAGACGACTGAGAAAAAACAGCATAGGCATTATGATTGAAATCTCGGGATCCATTCCATCTCCATCGAAAAATACATGAACGCAAGACCATACAGAAGATGTTGAAAAGTGATAAAGCTTCAACGGACTGCAAATGTCCTTGTGACTTGCAAACAAAACAATTCGAGGAACACTTTGAATGTCTGTAAACCATTTGACAGTCAAACCTGACAAATGGTTAACCAAAGAACGAAGAACAAATTATACAGCCAAAATCTCCCTTAGCGTAAACTAAAGCGAGGAGGTGTTTCGTCGCCGCATACATATTCTAGGACAGAGGCCCAAAGGAATTCAGATTTGTCCGCTCTTCAGTCTGTTATCATTTCCTGCATTTAATTCCTCCTTCGCCTTACCAATAACTCCACTCTCAGGGCCTGATTACATGGCGAATTTCAGCCCGGGTTCTGAAAGAAAACCTCTTGAAATCAAAGTGGCAATTACACGGAGAAGGAGAATGTGTATCGATTGTGTTTTTGCATTTCAGTAAAATTTTCCACGCAAACTTGCGCTTTGCGCCCGGGCTGGAATTCATCATGTAATCACAACAAAATGTCAACCCGGAGGGTGGAGCGAAATTTCAGCCCGGGCTGAATCTCGTCATGTAATCGGACCCTCAAAGGCTTTCACCGCTGAGGTACTCGTCAATTTGAAATACCTTTTAGACTAGCAGTACTAGTCTCTCTTTTCCTCTAAATCGTTGAAACGAATGAGCACTTCACAATGGCTGAAACTGCGGATCGCAAATACCGCGGGCGTCTCCTAGAGAGAAAAGAGGGACTGCAATGATTTCATATCGCGTTTTGGAACCCCATTGACAGTTGACAGCTCTCATCATCCTGTCTGCCATGCCCATTTGGAAAATATTCTCGTGAACAAAACTTGAGTACCGTGTAGCACTTTTATTTTGCGGGGTTTAATTTTTGCAGTTTAATCCGCAAAATAAAACTACCACTACTGCAAAAATATCATGCTACACGGTAAGGTGATGCCCGTCGATTCCACGACAAAAGGACAGCAACAAATAAAAGCCGTCTATGTCGGATTTTTGCCGTTTATGTACTGAGAGTTCCTCGTTAAAATAATTAAAATATTTAAAGGCAATTTTCCATCGAAAAGCAGCACCGATGAGCCTTCAGGTGCCTGAGCACGAAGGGAGGAGAAAGGGAGAAGAGAGAAGAAAAGCTTTCCCAGCTGAATTTTATTGCGGAGAAGCTTGGATTTATTGCATTTCAAACTTACTCGCTTTCTCCTTGAGTTCCGGGGGGGGGGGGGACTCCCATATGGAACAGACGGGGATGCTCGTTGGAAATTTTGAATTTAACCCCTAAAGGAGACCATCTGAGCGTGGCTCAAGCTTTTTGTGACCTCTAAAGGAGATCAATCTGGGCGTGGCTTAAGCAAATTTTGACCTTGGCGGCGTAAAATATTGGCGCTTTGTCCGGAACACCCTAAGCGAGACCAAAATCCAAAATTACACCCCTAAGCGAGACGACGAGCATTCCCGTCTGTTTCATATGGGAGTCAAAAAGCAACAGATGATCCCAGGACAAAGGAAGCGATGTCACCGAAGGAAGATTCAAGCAAATCAGTAATTCACCACACGCCTCACAGTTCGAAATCAAAAGTCTTCAAGACTACTGCAGATGATGATGGAAGCAATCCTAATTTCTGGTGAAACGATCGTGCACAAACAATCCTTTCCGCAAACCAACTGTTGCTTGATTATTCTGGCCATCATTGAATCGGAAGAATTGTAGAATCGGATAATAATTTTAAAAGCGTGCTAAAGTGAAATCGTAGAATTGGAGAATGAAAATCTAAAGCAAATCGAGTACTTCAGTAGTCAAATAGGTAGAATCCGAGGCTTTACTCGTGAAACAGGCAAAAATCTTGGTGGATCTTGGTGGTATAAAATCGGACAATAATACCTGTAAATCGATGTACGCTATTTCTGCGATTTAGCAATAATCGCAACATCCTTGCGGTACGACATAATAATAATATTCACGACTGGCACAACAGCGTCGGTAAAACTTTTCACAACAGTGAAACTTTGACCAATAAAGCTTTTAGTGAAAACTGTGGGCAGAATGGGCAAAATTTAACATCTTGCTTTTCAAGAAGAGCGAATGCGGCTCCTGTTCTTGTCTTAAATTCTCATCGTAAACCCCCTCTAACTTACCGCGAATTTATAGTTGATTTTCACATTTATCAATGTTGACGTCATCGCTTCACCCGAGATCAACCAATAAGAACACTCCGTCAACGGGGCTCCAAAACGCAATATGAAACCATTGCAGTCTCTCTTTTTACTCTAACCGACCCACTGGAAAAAGTGAAAATTTCCATAGTATGTAAAAAATATGTAAATAACATGCAAATCTTCAAGACGATGCTGTAAATAAAAATTTACATGATTTTTACCATTTACATGTTTTGTAAAAAACATGTAAATATTTCTGGTGAAAGCAGGGACATAAGACCATGTAAATCTAATTAGGGAACCTGTAAATATCGTGTAGATCGAATAAAGGAGCCAGGTGTAAAAATCATGTGAATCGAAGGAAACAACCTGTACGTATCATGTAAATTGAATGAGGCAGCCTGAAAATATGATGCAAATCGAATAAAGAAGCCTGTCAATAACATGTAAATGGCATAAGCGGGCCTGTAAATATCATGTAAATCGACTAAAGGAGCATGTAAATAACATGTAAATCTAATAAGGGGGCCTGTAAATATCATGTTAATCGAATAAGAGAGACTGGAGATGTCACATCGAAACAGATGCTTTATAATCTTTATTAATAGAATTCCCTACATTCTAATGTAACATCGTCTATCAAATGTTCAAGATTCTAACCTTTAAAGAAAAATTGTACACGTTTAATATGTTTCTATCAAAATAAATATAACGGTTACCGTAATTTCCGCTTATGTGACAATGTATCATTAATATTCATTCTCTCAATGATAGGTTTACAGTAAACTGTCTTCACTCTACTATTCTATATGAACGTGTACTGTTTACTAAAGAATAGTATGGAAGAGTCCTGAATTCCAATTTCTCTACCTCTATCCACCATATTTAAAAGGTTTCACTGTTAATAAGTTATCTCATAATACTCAAGGCTTCATAAATGAACAAATATTTAAATAATTTAAGTTTGTGTGTGTATGAGGTCTGAAACTTGCCAATTCTGTTGGGAAATACTAAACCGTACTGTAACAAAATGAACTGCAAGGTTAGACCTACTTTTCAAGTTACATCGACCTGTAAGAGGCATGCCACCTGCGAGTTCAAATGAAAAATACTACATAAAATACTACAACAAATGAACTTCATGGTTAAACCTACTTCTCAAGTTACATCAAACTGTATGAGGCGTGAAACCCGCCATTTCAAATGAAAAATACTGCATGGCATAGCATAAAAAAATTAACTGCATGATTAGACCTACTTATCAAGTTATATCGAACTGTATGAGGCTTGCCACTCGCCATTTTGGATGGGAAATACTACATAGCGTACATGTACATGTACTATAACAAATTAACTGCATGGTTAGACCTACTTTTCAAGTTACATCGAATTGTATGAGGCACGCCACCCGCCAGTTCAGATGGGAAATACTACATAGCATACTAGAACAAATTAACTGCTTGGTTAGACCAACTTTTCAAGTTACATTGGACTGTATCAGGCGCATCACCCGCCAGTTCAAATGGGAAATACAACTTAGTTTACTACATTAACTGCATGGTTAAACCTACTATAAGATGTGCCACATGCCAGATCAGATGGAAAATACTGCAGAGTTTCCTAAGACAAATTTACTGCATGTAATTGAGAAGTACTTATATTATCAATGATCTTCAATCATTGTTGCTACGTGCAGATATGTCTGTTAGAAATATATCACTTATGTTTGATGTATTTACTACTGATTCAAGATGACTGACAGTTTCCTCAGACCTAAGGGATAGTGAAACCTCTCTTGATTTTCGTCAAAAAAATTACTGAGAAACAATATGAACAGACAAGTCACTGATTGTTGCGTTTAACTAGTTCAAGGTGACGGCATTTGACTCTGCCACGAGTACCTGCTGTCTGGAACAAATTCACTTGGCCCAGTTAATGTCAACAGTTTGACCTAATAATGTTCACAAGGTGTATCCAGAATGGCAATGAAACCTCTATCCTCCCAGGTTTTGACACAAAGACATTAATAATTATTCACAATTGCATCACAATTTGCAATCAGCACTGTCTGTTTCTTGCATCCCAGGGAATTCCCTGCAATTAAATTTCAATGCACAATTTCCTTCAGCACTGCATTTTGTGGTTGAGGTCCATGTAGGCCCTGGAAAAGATTTGCAGCAGTCAATGAATCAATTTAAATAATTTCATTTTGATGAAAGATGTAGCAATTCACTTTGCCATTCATAAGCAATGCCCCTGTGTAAGTGAAACTGAATAATGAAGCTAAAGGAATTCTTGCAAGAAACTTGTATCTTACAAGTTAGAATCTTGTAGGAATCTTACAAGATCTTGTAATTTTGTTGCAAGAGTCTTAGTTAAGAAGTAAGATAAGACCTTGTTAAGAAATCTAACAAGAATATTGGTAAGATCTTTACAAGATTTCCACCTGGGTGACGGCCATTGTTTCGAACACTAATTTTCCTTCATGATATTTGATTATTCCACGAGCATGCATTGGATACTACCAAAATCACTAAACTGTTTGCACCCAGAAAAAAAAAAATTCAAAATGAGTGGCCCGCCTTTGATGTTCTGCAACGACAGATAAGAACAAACGGGAAGAGATGATGTTAAATCTTTTAATTTATTTGCAACATTACTGTACTTAAAATCGTTTTGATTACTAAAGGAAAATAGTTTATTTGTTCTCCACGACTGACATTATGATAATTAAATTACTGCCACGTTGATGATATAATATTTGCAGAGAATTTGTCTTCGAATTTACGTCAACCAAAACAACAACAACGGATAAAAACTCAACTTATCATTGTCTTGAGACTTGACATTCTCAAGCCGCGGTCTGTTTCTTTATTTCCCAAGGCCTCGCTCACATCAAGAATGACACGTCACAAATCATTCAGGGCGCTCCAAATGGTCACGTGAGCAAGTTGAAATTCAAATGCGATCAACCATTTTTTCGGGGTGCAAACAGTTTAGTGATTTCGGTAGTAAGATGACAGATAGCCAACAAGGTGCAAGTTGGCTATACACCATGTAATTATCTCATATCCAACAAGCGTGAATGGAATAATATTTTTTTATTGAATAGGCCCCCAAAATAGAGAGGTCTTACCGATTTTACTGTGTATTTTCAGCTGACATGTACTCTTTCCATAATTTTTGTAGAGCATGGTCTATTAGCTCATATACCACAATGACAAGGCCACTGAAAACTTCTGAATTGTATTGTATTATACAATGATCAAGTTTTTAATATTTATTATACATGTACTGTCAACATTAATGTTTATATAGACATCACAAAATTTACATACAGTCTCACTTCAAAAGAGTGCACAAAACAGTTTATCTTATTGGTCTCTGCACAGTGTATGTGTTCCCATGGTACATTTATGTACTTTTAAAAATACAAGAGTTTCCTTAAATAACAGTTACTTACCTTTTAGAAACGTCCCATTCAAGATAATCTCCACCTACCCTGTTTAGCTTCCATAGACCTACCGGTAATACTGTACATCGTCCTGAAACAAAATGTGGACATATAAAAACCGTACAAGGTCAGCTTCATGACCCGACATAATGGTTATGGTGGGAGCTGTGGAAATTTGACCCGCTGGAATTCCTTTTGACACCCTGCCTTACAAACTTTCTGGAAGCCTGTGACAACCTCCGAAAGTGTCCACCTTTCCAAACTGACCATTTTGTTCATGTAATAAAGTCAATAATAACTATTTATTTAATTGGTAATGTCTGAATTAGCGTTTGAAGGTTACAACTCAGAACAACTTTTGTATTTCACTCATAAATTTGCTCTTTTGTTTAAGGGTTCCTGGGCGTAAAGCATCCAAAGCACTATTTTGTGAGATTTCCCATATCCGATTAAAACAGTGGAGCAATCATGCAAAAAATTGCCCCTTAAAACAAAAGTTTTGAGAGACAAAAATTCCTCAAGATGGGAGAAATTGCAATATTAACTGCATCACAATATGGTCGGTGTATTTAGATGGCCACCTATACTACGTAACAGTACATACACATATATGGTAGCTTTATAATGTTTCATGAGAAATGCTAGTAATGCAAATGCTTTTGAGAAGTCTACTATGGAATACCCCACAAGACAATTAATACTTTTTTTTTTGTAAAGGCTCACATACATGTACATGCAAACAAGCAAGTGACAACTAACAAACGAGAAAGCCTTGTATACCATGTCACATGGCATCTGACAGGATGCGGCGATGCGGATCCGAATAATTCCCTCCGCATAATTACGATATTTTACGCATATATAAAACTGAAGAAATGCCTGATATTAGTGATAAAGCAGCTGCTTACCATCCTCACAAACACAAAAGCCACCGTTTTCATAACATACCCTAGGCTCGAACTATTTAAAAAAGATGCAACAAGGTATGAAAATTTAGCTGCAAGTTACAGTCGCAAATTAAATTGATCATTTGTAAAAGTAGGGAGAATCATTGCGATGAAGTTGGACAAAACAAAATAGGAGCCCGCAATACGTATGTGTAAAAAACCGCTGAAAATGGTGAATGATCAAGGGAAAGGATCGTGGTTCAACTACATCACAATTTTGTTCCATATTTGCAAATTGAAACAAAATTCATGACGAGAAATTTAATATTTATTTTGGCAAAATTTTCAGCAAAATGCCGAATACTAACCCTTTTATTTTAACGGTGAGAAAAAAAAAACTGGTCGAAAATTGGCGATATCACAAAGGGAAACAAATCAGTCGTAAATGCGACTGTATTGGTCGCAATTTCGAGTCCTGATTTACCATAAGCATGTAAGTAAATTGGACGGGCCTAATTATTAGTGCTATAAATTGTTTAAAT
>OX421455.1:22575847-22585847 GCA_949126865.1 Montipora capitata | reverse complement strand
TCGAATCAAAGGCCTTCTCGAAGTCAATGAAGTGTGTGTACAGCGTCGCTCTCCACTCATTCACCTGCTCCATGACGTTGCGGAGAATGAAGATCTGCTCCACTGTGCTCCTATTCCTACGGAACCCCGCCTGTTCCTTTCTGAGGGCCTCATCCATTCCCCGTTGGATCCGATCGATTATGATTCGGCCCATGATTTTGCTCATTACTGGCAGCAGTGTCACTCCTCTCCAGTTTTTGCATTCGCTCAAGTCCCCTTTCTTTGGTAGTTTGACGATGATGCCTTTCTTCCAGTTATCTGGTATTCTCTCTTCCTTCCATATCTTCCTGTATAGTCTTGTCAGTTCTTGTACTGCTGTGTCGCCGCTTGCTTTCAGCAACTCTGCGGGTATTTCGTCCATTCCAGGTGCCTTTCCACTTTTCGTCTTCCTTAGGGCTTGTCTGACTTCATCTTCCCTGATCTCTGCTGTGTCTATCTCCCTCATCTCCTCTGCCGCTGTCTCCTCATCTGTTACAGGGTTCGAAGGCGCCTTCCTCACAAGCACTTCTTCAAAGTGCTCCGCCCATCTCTCAAGTCTCACCTCCTTGTCCTTGATTACTTCTCCATGCTTATCCTTTACGGCAGCGGCTTGTCTCATCTTCTTATTAGTTAGTCTTCTTGCCGCCTGGTACAGCTCTCTTGTGCGTCCTTTCTCCGCAGATCTCTCAGCTTCCTTAGCGATCTCTTCTGTCCAGTGCCTCTTATCTTCTCTTGCCCTGCGCTTCACTTCTCTGTCCTTCAGCCTGTACTCTATGCGCAGCCTTCCTTTGACACGCTCTGATCTGGTACTATCAATTTTATTTCCTATCTGCCTCCTTTCCTCTATTACCCTCCATGTGTCGTCCCTCAACCATTGCTTGCTCCTTTTCTTCACCCTTCCCATCACCTTGTCTGCAGTCTCTGTGTACACTTTCTCTATCTGGCTGCAGTCGTCATTCACGTCCTCTTCTACCTCTAGTGCTTCGAACCTGTTGCTTAACTCGATGTTGAACCTCTCTTTAAACATCGCACTATCCAGCTTTTGTGTGTCAAACCTGGCTTTGATCTTCTTCCTATTTGGGTCTTTGTGGAGCTTCATCCGTAGTTTCGTTAGTACGAGGTAGTGGTCACTAGCTGCATCTGCTCCTCGCTGTACTCTAGTGTCAGTGACTGACGTCCTCCATATTCTCCTTATCATGATGTGGTCTATCTGGTTCCTTGTTTGCCCGTCAGGGGAGACCCACGTGGCCTTGTGTATGTCCTTATGGGGGAAGCATGTTCCGGTGTGTTTTGTAATCTTTCTATAATTAGATTGATTACTATTTTAGAAAGTTCTAGAAGCTTATTGTGAGAGTATATAAGTAGACGAGTCCAAGTGGAGTTTTTTCTAACTAGTTTTTCACAAGCGAAGAGAGTTGGCGTTAGCCGTGTTTAGTCAAGTGTGACAGAAGCTGTGTTTATTCAAGTTGGCGGAGGCCGCGTAAGTTTATCGAGAACGTGTCGTTCAGAGTTTGTTATTTCGTGGAAAGTACGTTCATTCTGGAATAAATCTTCTTGTTGTTGTTCCGACAACCCTGCGTTCAGTTTAGTTTGTAAACTAACTTTCCTCAAAACATTCGAACTCGTAACATTGGGGGCCTGTCCGGGAGAGGAATTCATTTGTTTGCCGACTACAGAAACCAGGAAAGGACAATTCAAGAAGGAGTTACAGCTAATGTAAGGAGAACTGTACAAGAGAGTATATTGTGTTTTTGCTGTGAAATACTGCTATGGAAATGGAAAAGCTTTTGCAGATGGGAAAAGAATTCGGGTTGGAAGGAGAAAAACTTCTCGAGTTTGTGAGGGAAGAGGAAGGAAAAGAAGAAAAACGCAGACAATTAGAACAATAAAGAAGAAGGGAAGAGGAGGAAAAAGAAGAGAAACGCAGAAAACTGGAGGAAGAAAGACAAGAGAAACGCAAACAGTTTGAAGAAGAACGAAGAAGGGAACAGGAAGATAGAGAAGAAAAAAAGAGGCAATTAAAAGAAGAAAGAGAAGAGAGACGTCGAATGCTTGAGGAGGATAAAAGAAAGGAAGAGGAAGAGAAGGAGGAAAGGCGCAGAAGAGAAGACGAAGAGAGAGAAACTAGGCGACAAAAACGCGAACCAAGAAAATTGAAGATGGAAGCCGAGCTGTTGAAACAAAAAGAGGCTATTGAAGCGGCAAAAAGAGAACATAAGCTGGAGATTGCACGTTTAGCTGTGGAGAATGCTGACGGGCGTCCTGAAGTGAGAGAGGATAGGGCCAAGACACCCAAGCTTCCCTCATTTGTCGATGGCAAGGATGACTTGGATGCTTATTTACAAAGATTTCAAAGATTTGCAGCGACAGCTAAATGGAAGAAGACAGGATGGGCTTCGAAACTTAGTGCTCTTTTGTCTGGACGTGCACTAGAAGTTTATTCGCGGTTATCTGAAGAAGCAGCCCAAGATTATGACCGGGTAAAGCTAGCATTGATGAAGAGATATGACCTTACAGAGGATGGATATCGCCGTAAATTTAGAGCATCAAAGCCGGAAGTTGATGAGAGCCCAGAACAGTTTATAGTGCGACTGGAGAGATACTTGTTGCGGTGGTTGGAACTGTCGCATACTGAACGTTCTTTTGAAGGCCTAAAGGATCTAATTGTGGAAGAACAGTTTATTTACTCTTGTCCAAAAGAGTTAGCTATTCACCTTCGTGAAAGAGCCCCTGAAACGCTTGACCAGATAGCGAAAATCGCCGATCAATACTTGGAAGCTCATGGAAAGCACTTGTTTAGCTCTGCGACCAAGAAGCCGGTAGTACAGTCCAAGGCGGAAGAAACAAAGAACGTACAGAGTGATACAACAGCCCTCCAGTGTTACAAGTGTAATGCCCGCGGACACAAAGCAATTAACTGCCCAACTCCAGCAAGAAAGTGTTTTCTATGTGGCAAGCAAGGTCATGAAGCGAGGAACTGTCGATCAGGTGGACGGAAGTCAGGAGGCCAAGGTAAAGATGATAACCCTGTGCAACGTGGTCAAGTTAGTGCTGGCTGCTTGGTTAAGTCACCAGATCTTAACGCTACCCCCGAGAAAGTCAAGTCGTGTATCCAAAATGATCAGCTTCTGTTAGCCTGTGGCAAGAAAGTCCTGTTGCTAAGTAATGCCTGTGTTGAACCCTTAACTGGAGTAAGAAGTAAGATGCCAATTGTAAAAGGCAGAGTTGGAGAGAAGACTGTCGACGTTTTAAGAGATACCGGTTGCAGTGGAGTTGTAGTCAAGAAGGACCTTGTCGGCGAGGATCAGTTCACCGGAGATTTTAACGTCATGTTGCTTATTGACAACACAGCGAGGAAAGTGCCTATAGTAAGAATTTATGTTGATACGCATTATCTTAAGGGTCATGTAAAAGCGCAGTGCCTTTCAGATCCTATCTACGACCTAATTATTGGTAATGTACGTGATGCAAGGGAGGCACAGAATCCAGACCCCAGTTGGCAAGAGGCTTGTGCAGTAACTACCCGAAATCAAGCTAAAAAAAAGGATGAACGCACGACTTTGAAGGTGCGTAGTACCCGTGAAAACCCTATTGTGGATAGAGAGAAACTCAAGCAAATGCAGCGAGAAGATGAGAGTCTGCGTAAGTGCTGGGATCGAGACGGTGTGTTAGTGAAGGGTCAGGCGGAGATTTCCTTTGAAGAAAAATCTGGAGTACTGTGCCGCTTATACCAGCATCCTTACGTGAATGGTGGTAAGCCGCTTAAACAAGTTATGGTACCTGAGAAGTTGAGACGTCCCATAATGGAAGTTGCTCACGGATCAATCATGGGTGGTCACATGGACATCAAGAAAACAACAGACAAGATCCAGAGTGCATTTTATTGGCCTGGGATTCAAGGTGACGGAACTCGATTTTGCAAGTCCTGTGACGTGTGTCAGAAGACCGTAAGTAAGGGATCAGTGCCAAAGTTACCGTTAGAAAAGACGCCGCTTATAGACAAGCCTTTTAAGAGAGTTGCAATAGATCTTGTTGGTCCTATCAGTCCCCCTAGTGAAGAAGGACACAGATATATATTGACACTGGTAGATTTTTCGACTCGCTACCCTGAGGCTGTGCCACTAAAGAACACTGACACAGAGACTGTAGCAGAGGAATTGGTAGATATCTTCAGCCGTCTAGGAGTACCAGAAGAAATCTTGAGTGATCTGGGTACGCAGTTTGTTTCTGACTGCATGAGAGAAGTCACCCGACTACTAAGCATTAAACAGCTTACAACAACACCCTATCACCCGATGTGTAATGGTTTGACGGAGAAGTTCAACGGAACGATGAAGTCTATGCTGAAGAGACTGTGTAGTGAGCAGCCAAGACAGTGGCATCGCTACATAAACCCGCTGTTGTTTGCTTATCGTGAAGTTCCCCAAGAGTCCACTGGTTTTTCACCGTTTGAGCTGTTATATGGAAGAGCTGTTAGAGGACCAATGGCTATACTCAAACAGCTGTGGACGAAAGAAGTTGACGAGCCTGAGGTAAAGAACAGTTACCAGTACGTTTTTGAATTACGAGAGAAGTTAGAAGATACCCTTAAACTCGCCCATAGTGAACTGGAGAAAGCCCAGCAGAAAGGAAAACATTATTACGACCGCAAGTCTAAAGTTAGGAAGTTCCAGTCAGGTGAGAAAGTGCTTATATTGCTACCTACCGACCATAACAAGCTACTTATGCAGTGGAAGGGTCCCTTTGAAGTTAGTTCTGTGGTAGGTCTCAATGACTACAAAGTGAAAGTGAAAGGCAAGGAGAAAGTTTACCACGCTAACCTTCTTAAAAAGTACTTTGAGCGAGAGGAGACTACAGCCGAAGGAGCAGTAGCAGGTGGAGTAGGCGCTTCGTGTGTAGACGATGCTGTCGACTGTGCAGTTAAAGCTGATGAAGCAGAGGGAGAAAACGTTGAATTTTTAGAGCTTGGTGGATATGTAGCCAAGGAATCGATTGAGGATGTTGAAACCGGAGCAAATCTGACGGATGAACAACGGAATGAATTTATGGATCTGGCTAAACAGTTCACGAATTTGTTTACTGAAGCTCCAGGTGCCACAGATCTCGTTCAGCATCATATTAAACTCATTTCAGACGAGCCGGTTAGATCAAGACCTTATCAAGTACCTTACAGTATCAGAGAATCACTGAGAGGAGATATCGCCAACATGATCAAAATGGGAGTTATTAGAGAGTCCAGTTCTCCGTATGCATCACCTGTGGTTGTAGTGAAGAAAAAAGACAACACAAACCGCGTGTGCGTCGATTGTCGGAAATTAAATAAACTAACCTTATTTGATCCCGAGCCTATGCCAACTGCTGAACATTTGTTCCAGAAGCTTAGTGGAGACAAGTTCTACTCAAAAATCGACCTTAGCAAGGGATATTGGCAGATAACAATACCAGAGGAGGACATACAGAAAACGGCGTTCGTAACACCTGACGGGTCGTACGAGTTCTTGAAGATGCCGTTTGGAATGATCAACTCGGCAGCAACACTGAAGCGTGCCATGAAGAAGTTGCTAGAAGATCTAGCCAATGTTGATTTCTACTGGGATGATATATTGGTTCACACCCGTACGTGGGAAGAACATATTAGAGCCCTAAGAGAGCTATTTTCGCGCCTTGTACAAGCGGGGTTCACTATTAGACCTACTAAGTGCCTGTTCGGTGTAAACGGGGTGGATTTTCTAGGCCATCGTCTGGAGCAAGGAATGATTGGTCTACATCAGGATAATGTGGAGAAAATTAAAGATGCCCCAAAGCCAAGCACAAAGAAACAGGTGCGATCATTTATGGGTCTAGCAGGATACTACAGAGATTTCATCCCCAACTTTGCAGCGATTGCAGTGCCCTTATCTGATCTCACACGGAAAGGCCAACCTAATAAAGTTGAGTGGGGTGAAGCACAAGAGAAAGCCTACCAAATAATCAAGTCTTACCTAACAAGTGAGCCTATTCTACGACTTCCCGACCCAGCTAAAACTTATTTCTTAAGGACGGACGCCTCCAACAGTGGAATCGGTGCAGTGTTAATGCAGAAACATTATGAGAAGTTGTTTCCCGTTTGCTACGCAAGCAAGAAATTGACAGATGCAGAAAGGAACTACTCCACAATTGAGAAGGAATGTCTAGCGATTGTATGGAGTATCAAGAGATTTCATCTTTATTTGTACGGAGTTTCTTTTGTTCTTCAGACGGACCACGAACCCTTAAAGTATATGAACAGTGCTAAGTTTGCCAACGGTCGTCTTATGCGTTGGGCTATGTTTTTGCAGAGTTATTCATTCACAGTTGAAGCCATCAAGGGCTCAGAGAACGTTGGAGCAGATTACTTGAGTCGTGCTGAGGAATGACATTGAACTGCCCCTTATTTAGCAATTTTTCATGTTTAGGATAAATTTAGGAAATTTCTTCTAGAAGGGGGTTATGTTACGAAAAATAGCATTGCGTGACTAGCGTTACTTTCTAGACTCTTCGCGAGAGTCCGTAGTTTGTTTATTTTTAGGTTCGTGCGTAAGCGTTTCTAAATCGGTGTGTTTTGTGATCTTTCTATAATTAGATTGATTACTATTTTAGAAAGTTCTAGAAGCTTATTGTGAGAGTATATAAGTAGACGAGTCCAAAGTGGAGTTTTTTCTAACTAGTTTTTCACAAGCGAAGAGAGTTGGCGTTAGCCGTGTTTAGTCAAGTGTGACAGAAGCTGTGTTTATTCAAGTTGGCGGAGGCCGTGTAAGTTTATCGAGAACGTGTCGTTCAGAGTTTGTTATTTCGTGGAAACTAGGTTCATTCTGGAATAAATCTTCTTGTTGTTGTTCCGACAACCCTGCGTTCAGTTTAGTTTGTAAACTAACTTTCCTCAAAACATTCGAACTCGTAACATAGGTCTTGTTCTACTTAGTATTTGAATTTCTCTTAGTATTTGAATTCAAATTCGTTGTAACTGCCATGTTTTATCACATTTTTTCCAGTATTACGTCAACATCCATTTATTGTATATATTTACAATAACATAGAAGCAATTCAATGTAAACTCTCATTGTACCTAAAGAACGCTGGTTTGGCCAGCCGAAATATAGTAGGTACAACACTAAAATCAAATCTACGTTGTATCGGCTCTTGCTTAAAATAATTAGTTCCTTTTGAGACTTTCTTTTCCTTTTTTCTCAAGAGACTGGACACTAATCTTTTAGAATAACAAACTTGAACATGGCTGCCGGGTTTTCGATCATTACTTCATAAGAAGTAATTCTCACCTGCAGTTGTGCAGCTACGGGCTATAAAAGAATTTACGTTAATTGACTGAAACCCGCACGATTCGTTTGGGCAGCTAAACACCAAGGCCCATGGGGTCAGCCGGTTCTTTTTTCTTTTTTTAGGGAGCATGCTTACTAGCCAAGTGGCACATTAGGTCTGAGCTCATCCCGGTTTCTGTAGCATGCATGAAGCGACTAGGAGTATTTCTACTCCCCCCTGGATGGGATGCTAGTCCATCGCAGGGATACCCCCAGCATTAAATTCGCCGGTACCCATTTATACACCTGGGTGGAGAGAGGCACCGTGAGATTAAAGTGTCTTGCCCAAGACGCAACACAATGTCCCCGGTCAGGGTCCGAACCCGGACTAGCTCCGGAGTCGAGCGTACTAACCATGAGGCCACCGCGCCTCCTACATGGGAGCATGGTACAAGTGGGACAAAGCAAATGGAAATGGAACAGGCAAATCCACTAAAGCTTTACATTTCAGTCCGATCCGTGTAACTGAGATTTACATCTAGATAATATCCTATCGAAAGCTAGCAGTCTGTGTATCTTCCGTGTTTGTAAATTATATGGATTTCGGTTGGATCATCTTCATGTTGTTTTCGTTAGTCTTATTTTACCTATATTTACATATGCTGTGGAAGACTGGGGATGTCGTATTGACAGGCTGTTTAAAAGAGCTTTAAGTTTGGTTACTGCAATGAGCTCTTTTCCATTGAAAATATTATTGCCCTGAAAGACAACAAATTATGGGACAAGATCAGCGTCAGTAATTCAACCACAGCTTTAGATAACCTCCGGCCACCCGAACGATTTATAATCTTTCGTAAGAGGCGTCACAACTATATCATCCCGTTTGTCAGAACTTAGCGTTTCAAGAGAACTTTTGTAAATAGATGCTTGTTCTCCCGTTAGTTAGTTAGTTAGTTAATTTGTTACAGAGTTGTCTGTATGACTTGATTTATATCATTGTAAGTAAACACTTTTGTTGTTTAGAGTGTTTTAATAAAGACCTTTATAATAATAATAATAATAATAATAATAATAATAATAATAATAATAATAAATTATTGGACGAGGTTGAGCAAAATATCGTGATTTGTCAGTGGCGAGCAGATCAATTATTTGACGAAGCCGAAGGATGAGGCAAATAATTGATCTGCGAGACACTGACATATCACGATATTTTGCGATAACCGAGTTCAATAATTGTTTTATCATTCGATCACCGACTTTGTTTTCAATTTTTTGGGGGAAGCGGCAAGCGCGCGCTGCTGGCAGAAATCAATTGGTTTCCTTCTCAGTTAAATAATTTATTCTGTCGACTTTAAATTGTACGTACAGTCAACTGTTAATTAACAAAATGTATGCCTTCAAATGGCTGAAGACTTCCAGGAACAAGTTCACAGTCTTCAAGGATTTGAAATCCAAAAAAAAGGGAAAATCTATTCATGATTTCAATTGCGCATGAGCAGAATATTATTTGCAGCAAAACACTTATTTGTAGGCAGTTACTTGCAGGTCACGTGGTGGGCTCGTGGCCAATGAAAAGGAAGGACAAAATACATCGAATGATAATTATTATTGTTGTTATTATTATTATTATTATTATTATCATTATCATCATCATTATTATTATTATTATTATTATTATTATTATTATTATTATTATTATTCAACACTGTTTCATTCGGTTAAGGTTCAATTCAATAATCCTTCCTGCCGACAGAAATAGCGCTTTGAATGTATTTTTATATGTGGACAAAAAAGTAATTTAATCAGGAAGAAGATTTTTCGTGTAACTTCGCTTCCTCTGAAAGCAACTGTCAACCAAGCGCCGGCCATTTATAATATCAATTGAAAGAAAAAGAACTTTTAAAAAAATAATGCTAGGTCAAGAGTTAAAATTTTTCATCTACTTTACAAAATGCTGCAGCACATTTTTTAAACAACTTTTACTGAAAATCAAGTTTAACTTCGCTTTTTCTCGTTATTGAAAATTAATACGAGAATTTGTGTATTGAAAAGTTTGGTTATAAAAAAGGAAAAATTTCTTAAGTCTTGTAATCATGTAAACTTCTAAGAACGCGCCTTCCAAGCAAGAGGTGTTACTTCAAAAACTGGCATCTCCTTTGAGGAAGCGCCGCCCATTCAAACTATCAAATGGAAGAAGAAGGAACGCTTTACGAAAAAACCTCAGCGCGTACTTTCAACAACTTTAACTGAAGCCTAAGTCTGACTTTGCAATTTTTTTCCTTATTAAAAGGACTACTGCTTTCAACCTATTCGTGTCTTCGATCGTACGGTAAAATGGCGCAAGAAAAACATTTGAGCTTAACTGTCATGCACGGTAGCTGTTGTGTATCTTTTTTTTTATGTTTTTTCATGGAAAACCGCTTGTCAAAAGTACTTTTTTTCAAATCCTTTCCCAAAAAGAACGCTGAGGTGGTGAATCTCAAAAATCTGGATTTAGATTTGATCCCAAGTATCCTCCTCGAGTGTGGATACTTTGGATACATGATCCGTTTTTTTTATTTCGCCAAAAAAAAACCGCAAAATCCGTTCTTGGATTCAAGAAAACTTCTTCGGATTTTCCCAAAAAACGCACCCTGTATTTCTTGTGCTAAATCATTAATTAAACAAACTATTAATGATTCATGCAGTGAGCGTCTTATGTCTCT
>OX421455.1:22565847-22570847 GCA_949126865.1 Montipora capitata | reverse complement strand
TGTACGTTACCCGCCAAGACCGCCTCCACCTTGCCGGCTTCTAAAGCTCTAAACTACGCAAGCATCAGGTCACGTGGTTACCATGTGAGGTCGAAGCCTTGTCTATCGCCGCTGCTGTAAAGCACTTTAGCCCCATTCATCATTCAATCCAAGCACCGTGCTTGCGTCTTGACTGACAGCCAGCCCTGTGTCCAGGCCTTGAACAAACTTTGCCGAGGTGAATTTTCCGCCAGTCCACGGGTTACCTCCTTCTTGACCACAGTTAGTAGATACCAAGTTAGCCTCCAACATCTTGCCGGCACCGCAAATTTACCCTCCGACTTTGCCGGTCGTAATGCTCCAGACTGTAACGAACCCCAATGTCAAATTTGCTCTTTCGTTCATGAAACAGAAACTTCAGTCGTCCGTGGCATCTCCACTCAAGAAGTGCTGGAGAACACCAAGCGCCTACCCTTAACTGGCAGACCCGCATGGTTCAGTGTTCAACATGAGTGCCCCGATCTACGGCGTGTCTATGCTCACTTGAAACAGGGCACCCGCCCTTCCAAGAAACTGACCACTGACCAACATCAGAGACGTTAAGCGCTATCTTAACGTCACTTCCATTTCCAAGGACGGCCTACTCGTCGTCCAGCGTCAACAACCACTCTCACGCCCTATTGAGTTGATCGTGGTACCTCGTTCCGTACTTGACGGCCTACTTACTGCTATTCACATCAAGCTTGACCACCCTTCTAAGAACCAACTCCAAATGGTGATGCAGCATCACTTCTTCGCCCTGGATATGAGTGCTGCTATCACTCGAGTATCAGACTCATACCACACTTGTGCCTCACTCAAGAAGTTCCCTCCCTCCCTTGCCAGCCAATCATCGGAAGATCCACCTGAAGTCGTAGGCGTGTCATTTTCCGCCGATATCATTAGACGCAGTCGTCAATTCATCCTCCTTTTGAGAGAATGTACCACCTCCTACACTGCATCATGCCTTGTACCCGACGAAAGGAGCAGCACACTTCGTGATGCCCTCGCCCGATTAGTAGTGGGTCTACACCCCCTCGATGGACCTCAAGCTGTCATTCGGGTCGACCCTGCACCGGGATTTCTCTCACTGAAAACAACACATGCTTTACAGCATCTTGGCATCTCAGTCGAAGTTGGTCGCATCAAAAACTCCAACAAAAATCCTGTTGCCGAACGAGCTGTGCTGGAACTTGAAGAAGAGCTGTTACGTCAGGAGCCTGGCGGAGGCCCTGTCACCGAACTCGGCCTTGCTATTGCCACTGCCCGCCTGAACTCGCGACTCCGCAGCCAAGGCCTGTCCTCACGGGAGCTTTGGACACAGCGCAACCAGTTCACCAACGAGCAGATACCCGTCAATGACCTACACCACATTGTAGCCAAGCACCAAACTCGCCAAACCAACCATCCTTTCAGCGAAGCGGCCAAAGGTGGCTACCGCCCACAAGGTCCCGTTCCCCCCTTGCAGGTTGGAGACCCGGTGTATGCGAAGTCTGACCGAGATAAGTCTCGCGCCCGTGATCGCTATATCATTGTTAGCATCGACGGCGAATGGTGTTTCATTAAGAAGTTCTCTGGTGAAGCTAGCCGAGTGCTACACTGTACCACATACCCTTCCACCACCATCGTACCAGTCTGTCGTCCCTACACTTGACGAAGACGAATGTGTGGAGATTCCTGAGCAGCCCCCGCCTTGTCAAGAGCCCTCTGCCCCACCAGACCTGTTACGTCCGCCCGACCCAGCTCCTCCAGACTCCACCCCGGACCAAGCCAAACAGCAGGGAGACTCGACCCCCCTTGAAACTGATCGTGTTCCTGTTTCAAGTTCATGTGAACCAAGACCCCAACGGGCACGCCGGCCCCCAGCATACTTACAGGAGTACATTCTCAATTGTTAGCTCACAGTTATTTCAGAATTGGCGCCTTTGACCAAGTACTATTTAGAACGGTTGCGATCTGTTACCAACTTTTCGTTACATTCATTTCCTGTTATACTTTCCCACGTTAGTTTCCTTTCCTTCAAGAAGAAGAAGAAGAAGAAGAAGAAGAAGTTGCACCAGCGGTTATTGTCAGCGGCGCATGTGTATCACGCGCGTCCCCTCGTGGCTTTTCTTGTTTTGAGTTCGCCATCGAGTTGCGACCTTGTTGTACTTAGTAAGTGTTTGTTGTTCGCTATTATCGTGTCGGCTATCTTTATTACTGGCGGAGACTGCGCAGAACAACTAGAAGTTCGTGAATCTGGAACCAGCCAGAGCTCTCGATCTGCGGCGCTGGCCAAAAGGATCGCAGCTCTGGGAACAAGAATGCTCCCCCCACGAGCCAGAATTTACGTAGACCAATCACAACGGACTTCTAGATTCTGGAAGTGCAGAATAACTGCAAGAAGATAGGTTTCGTGTATTGGGCTGACTTAAATTCTTATCGAAGGGAAACTGGAGCGTATAAATTTCATGCTTTGGCTTAGATGTTTGCGGCCCTTCACAGAATGAGTTCGGTAGAATTCGTATGCTTGAAATATTTTGCTCCCGTGCGATTCAAACCTATTTGTGGCGTTCGTTAAAGATTGATATCACATTTACATTTCTTTCCACGCTGTTTCGTTTGAATAACCCCATTTCTTGTAGTCCTTCGGTTGAACTGATTTGAGGTCTGCTTTATTTTTCAAATCGAAGAAACACTGAGTACAAACGATCGGCTCGCAACACAAAAACATTAAGTCAATTGTTCGAGACGATCATCGCCGAAAACAGCCTGAAAATTTCAAGCTTAAACGTAATGGATTTTTTTCAAGCCTTCTTTTCGTTACTTTCCTAGTGGTGTTCATTGCGCTTGAAGGTAATCATTCTCGTGCAGTTCAAATACACCCGCAGTACTTTAATATTTGTTTTCGTATTTATATATTTCCACGGCGCCTTCAATTTTACTAGTAGATGAAACGACACCCTTACAAAGCACTCACATTTTGACAATGTCTCTGAGGAAGAAGAAGTTGATGCATTGACGCTCCCAGGGGAGATCTACACAGCGCTAATTGGTTCATAAGTAACCCGCACGTGATTCCCAGATGACAGTTTCTTATCAAAGGGATAGGAATGTGTGGCTCGTTCCAGCAGACGCTCCTTGGGGAGGAACGCGTGATGAATCCCAACAGAGCCAAGCCTCATGAGGAGCTTAACTTGGGTCAGGAATGTGGGTCCCCGCTGTTTAGGTAAAAAAAAATTTCCAAAATCTCAGTGGGAGTTGTAACAAGACTCACACTAAAAAGGCAGAGCGAGAGACAAAGGGAGAGAGAGGTGTTAATCTCGACAAATTTGTTGGGCCGACTTCGTCATAAAGTTTTAATGACGACAAATAACTCAAATTACTTTAAATTAATTTTGAGTGATGTGTCAAAATAGTCCAGAGGCACAGTAAATCAATCTGAAATCTTTTCTAAAACACGGTTTACAACGGCCAGCATCATGCAATTAAAAAATGGAAAATTATTTCTTTATTCTCTTTATTTCAAATTAATTTAAACACAGGCAAATTATTTCTTAACTTTCAGGCTACCGAGATGCAACTTGTTTTGCCCGGCATACACTTTTCTCAAAAGCAACGGTGAATTGGCCCTTGTCTGATTTTAAAGCAATCCATTTTTAAGTTTTATACTTATGGAACTCGATAACTGAGGAAAAAAAGTCAACAGCTATTACACCTTCGAACTTAATTCTCCGGTAAAACATGAAACGTTAGTGATGTATTGGTGTATTCGTTAATTATAACACAGGCAAATTATTTTGTCAGTTAACTTTCAGGCTACCGAGATACAACTTGTTTTGCCTGGCATACACTTTTCTCAACAGCAACGGTGAATTGGTTCTTTTCTGATTTTAAAGCAAACCATTTTTAAGTTTTATACTCATGGAACTCGATAGCTGAGGAATAAAAGTCAACAGCTATTACACCTTCGAACATAATTCTCCGGTTAAACATGAAACGTTAGTGATGTATTGGTGTATTTGTTAATTTAAACACAGGCAAATTATTTTGTCAGTTAACTTTCAGGCTACCGAGATGCAACTTGTTTTGCCTGGCATACACTTTTCTCAACAAAAACGGTGAATTGGTTCTTTTCTGATTTTAAAGCAATCCATTTTTAAGTTTTATACTTATGGAACTCGATAGCTGAGGAATAAAACTCAACAGCTATTACACCTTCGAACATGTGCTTCCCTAATTCTCCGGTTAAACATGAAACGTTAGTGATGTATTGGTGTATTCGTTAATTTAAACACAGGCAAATTATTTCTTAACTTTCAGGCTACCGAGATGCAACTTGTTTTGCCCGGCATACACTTTTCTCAAAAGCAACGGTGAATTGGCCCTTTTCTGATTTTAAAGCAATCCATTTTTAAGTTTTATACTTATGGAACTCGATAACTGAGGAAAAAAAGTCAACAGCTATTACACCTTCGAACTTAATTCTCCGGTTAAACATGAAACGTTTTAGTTATGTATTGGTGTATTTGTTAATTTAAACACAGGCAAATTATTTTGTCAGTTAACTTTCAGGCTACCGAGATGCAACTTGTTTAGCCTGACATACACTTTTCTCAACAGCAACGGCGAATTGGTTCTTTTCTGATTTTAAACCAATCCATTTTTAAGTTTTATACTTATGAAACTCGATAACTGAGGAATAAAACTCAACAGCTATTACACCTTCGAACATCTGCTTCCCTAATTCTCCGGTTAAACATGAAACGTTAGTGATGTATTGGTGTATTCGTTAATTTAAACACAGGCAAATTATTTCTTAACTTTCAGGCTACCGAGATACAACTTGTTTTGCCTGGCATACACTTTTCTCAACAGCAACGGTGAATTGGTTCTTTCCTGATTTTAAAGCAAACCATTTTTAAGTTTTATACTCATGGAACTCGATAACTGAGGAATAAAAGTCAACAGCTATTACACCTTCGAACATAATTCTCCGGTTA
>OX421455.1:22553347-22560847 GCA_949126865.1 Montipora capitata | reverse complement strand
GCTCGCGCTTCTGTACGTTTGACCACCAACTATCATACACAATCATCGACTGTTATCAACTATCATTCATTTTGAGCTTGTTCAAATTCTTCATGATAGTCGATGATAGTTTATCTGTTTGACCACGCGTATGATAGTTCATGATAGTTTTTGGTCAGCTGTTTTCCCCGAAAATCGGCGGGCTCGTTTCAAATGGCCGCCAAAAGTTCCTCGTGAGGCTCAGCTGCAGCTTCAGAAATTCGTGTTTACATCCAAGATGATAATCATGACAAAGAAAATATTGAAGACCAAGATAACATAGAGAAGATATCGTCTGATGAAAGCGTCAACTCGCAAGAATTAGAAGAGACACCGCAAAAAAAGAAGCGTATCACTAAATATTCATCGGTCAAGAAGGGCAATGTGGCGAGATGGAGTAATGACCTGATATTACATCTAATAGACGAATATGAGGCCCGGCCCTGCCTTCGGGAAGGCATTTTAGTGTTCACATTTTTACGAGGAAAGAGCCTGGAACTAGCTGCTCGCGTGACTTTGCTTGCGCGACTGCCGGCGAACTATCATCAACTATAACGAACTTCTTTGGCCGTTTGACCATGTGAATAGTTGATGATAGTTTGGAGAGAATCAACTATCATCGACTATCATGCGCCGTTTGACCAGGGCTTTATGGCATGATTCGTCCCAGCAATTTACATGAAATTTACAAACAGAAATACAGTAACTGTAAATATTTCCATGTTATTTACATGTTTTGTTCAAATGTAACTCTTCCAAAGGATCCTGTAAATCCCACTTTCCAATAAATTTACAGAATCAACAAAAGATGCAAATATCATGTAAATTTTATTTACGAAACAACAACATGTAAAATATATTTTACAAAACATGTAAATTGTAATTTGCAAATTGTGAATTTAGATTTACATACGCCTGTAAATTTTCAAATTTTCCAGTGAAGCGCTTTGTGTGTCATTTCCCCTCCCACCAATTGGGTCAAAAATGCACAGTTTCAGAACTAAAATCGAAGGAAAATCAGCGTGCGGTGGACGGCATTATAATTTTGCTCTGAACTCATGAACGGACGTTCAGTTTGAAAGTGAGTTCATTAGTTGGAGTGTGCTTACATCAAACGTTTATCCGTGATTCTCAATCCGGCATGTTTAACTACCTAGACTTGGTGCTTTGGTGGGACAGGTCTCAAAAACCACTGAGCATGCTCACTTATTTCCCTCCATCAATGTTTCAAAATGGCGGACGACAAATGGGATTTCCCCACGTACTTTAACCTCTCACCAGGCCGCTCGTACATTTGTTCAAATTTTAATAATCGGTTGAGTTGCGCCTTCGACGTTTCTAATTTACCTCTGTACGAAGTTTAGAGAGATCGGCGGTTGTTATCCACAAGATATTGTCCCTTATCTGATTCCTTCTCGTGTAAATGTTCGCTGCTAGTGGAAGATGAACCGGACTCTGTTTTCCTCTTTTGTTAAAGCTGCCCATGGTTTGTTAAGCTTGAGATGTGGACTACGTTTACGTTGTTTTTTCCACAAGAAAATATCAAAAATGACTTTTTTTCGTTCCAATGGTCTTGAGAAAACACTTCCTAAAGGTGTTGTTGTGGATTTAAACCGAAAGGAGCGACTGCATGAAGTTCATATAATGGCGGAAGTGACGAGACTAAGTCGGATCGTGTGCAAAATATGACTTAGCAAACTAATTTGTGAGTAATAATTTACAATTTTGTTATTCCGCTTAGCGTTCGTCTAGCGTTATAGCTCCATCATGATTGTAATTTCACGTTAAGAAATGCTTTAATATCGTCCATTTATCTTTGTACGCTGCTCTCTTTTGATGTGAAAATAAACTGGATTCGTTTTAAGTTCGATTTTAAGGTCATTTATATTCCCTTTTCTGGTGAATGTCTAAGTTATTGTACTTTTTAGCAGTCACAACTCAACGATTCTTGCGTTCAAGTAGTTACCAAGTTATGGATTTGCAATTAATTTGAGTTTAAAATCAAAATCAAAATCCATGTTAGTTAAAATAATGTTTGGAAGAACAGAAGTGTAGGTACAGATGTATATAGATCTCTATAGATTCAGGTTCGTGACTGTTTTGCAAATCTTTTATTTTTTTTAGAATGTTGTTTTCTGGAAGCATTAATGATGTAATTTTGGTTTTTGGGGGACTGTCATGTGTTGTTGGATCAAGGAATCTGTTTTGAGTCAAGTATGGTTGACAGTGGATAGTTTTTCCTGAAAAGGCTGAAAGGAAGCATTATTGCCTTGGACTTTTTTTGGTTACACCCCACATGTTTGTTCTTTTCTTAGATGGCAAAATTTATTAATATATTATGTGATTTGGAGCTGCAGCTAGAAACAGTGTCCCATGCATAAGGTATCATTGGGTTTGATGGCAATAAAATAATTTTGGTAAAAAATATGTTTAGAGTTTTTATCATAACTTCTCATCTTGGTCCTGATGGACTTCAAACATGCTCTACCATTTTGCACAAGGAACTTGTCAATCAACTGTTACCTTTTGGTGTATTTGCAATAAGGTGTTTGGATAGCAATTGATTTATTTTTCTTATCCCTTATGTGTAGATATCCTATGTCTGTCACATAGTTTTAAGCTTTTATTTCCTGTAGTGTATCTTTATTATAGTTAGCACATGACCCCAGAAGCATGTATTATTGCTTTAATATTGATTGTGTTTGAATAAAGGATATTGTTGTCTTGTCTTGTAGATAAGGCAAAACAGCCTCAGTTGTATTTGCATTATTATTTCTGAGTGTTACTTTTAAAGGGCAAACCATTAAAAAGTGCACATAGTTTGCAGGAGTCCAGGAAAATTATTCCAAATATTCATTCATTTGAAGTTCCTGAAGCAGGAAAATCTTGAAGAGTTTATGTAACAATATTTGGAATATACAACATTTCTATTTGGGAATGTTTAAGTCTACAGAATTTATTTTCTTTATGTTGAGAAGTACTGTAAGAGCTGTCAGGTAACTCAGATGAAAATTTGACAGACCTTAGCTGTAATTCAAATTATTAGTACAGTTTTGGTCGTTAGTGGAACATAATATTTTATTGGGACATTTTTTAGTGAGTGATTAACCCATTGACTCCTGGGGATTCCCCATTGACAAGTAAAATCATCTGGTGTTAGAGTAAAATGCTAAGTATGGCCGGTTTAGGGGTGAAAGGGTTAAAGTGCTATTGTTAGTTTGACTTTCTTTTTCTTCATTTGAACCAAAACAAGTGATTAATCATCACCTCCACCATGCTTTGCTTTGCGTTGCTTTGGCTTTTAGAACAAAGTATCAAAGTTAAAGCTGGTGGCTCGAGGAGTAAACTATAAAGACTATAATGGTATTTGAGTATATATTGTAAAACAAATTTGCCTATATCATTAAAGTCATTAAATCAATGAGAATCCAAACATGAGGTTGCAGTTTGCTCAGGAGGGGTTTTCCCTATAAAAATGGCAGGCCACTTATTGGATTATTTTTTTAAACAATCCTTAAAGGTAACAGAACCTTGTTTTGTGGATGTAGGCTAAAGAACTCTGACCCCTTAGAGCAACCAGTTCTAAAGTGACAAATGACTGGCAAATAACTTTTACTTATGAATTATTCATAAGTAAAAGTTATTTGCTCGTGTACCAAATTGTCTTACAGTTCCAGTCATTTTTCAGATTGATAGCCTTAAATGTACTGCAGCAACTCCGCCAGCTGTTTGGTCTCAGCTTCATAAGCGGTACAGGGGATTTAAATTATTGAAACCACTGTGTTGCAACCAGAGTCCACAAAGAGAGGTTAAATAATCTATTGCACTGGAAGTATTTAGTAGGCCAGCATGAAATTTGTTTTGGATAATAGCACTGAATCACCTTCAACAAGTTTTCTAAACTTTGAAGATACCTAATTTTATATTTTGTTGTCACATTAACCCACTACAATGTGTTGAAAGTGTATTATTAGCTGTAGTAATATTTTGTTATAGTAAAATCCCCCCCCCCCCCCCCCCACCCGCTAGTGAGCTGGATTTCTGAATCAAATTTTTCAACTTGGAATACCGGTATTGTTGTTTTGGCTATTCAGAGTTAAGCTAATCTATGTTTATTTCTATAATTTGGAGGGAAGCAAACAATTGGCATTTGCTTGAAATGACTATAGCAAAATATAATGCAACTAAAAGGTTTCCTTCTAGTGTACCCAATATGAGGTGCTTATATGGCATGTTATGTATGACATTGGTGCTAAATTCACTTGAAAATTTATCTTTGAACGACTGAAATACTTTTCTAACTTTTCAGGGACGTCATGCATTTCTTTTTTTTTCCTCCGTCTTAATAGATTAGCCTCCATGGACCACTTGAATGGCCATTTTCACAACTTAATTTTGAAGAAAAATGCAAAAATCTTAACATTTTCTGCTAGATGCGGGCCCCCGCGGAAACAGTGTGCAAATATTTAGTCGAAAGAGAAACCATTTGGAAATTTAGTGATATATTTTTTGCTCCACTTTTTAAAAGATAAACGCATGAATTGAAATCAAGATGGTACTCCATTAGCCGGTAAGCTCCACAAACAAATTTCCACTCAAACACTGTCACAGCAACCTGGACTCGCGTTGACATTGAAATTGTTAAAGAAATTTCCCTCGTAGCACTGTTGGCTAAAAAGTACGGTGGCCCACAACTAAAAAGAGAATCTCGCTGGCATAAAAACGCACTATGCAGTCAAAACATTCGTCCGTTTTACTGGCCTGAAAAAGGTCTTTTTCTTATCGACGGAGATCAGATAAACACCCGATGGATGTCAGCCATGTTTTTCGCCAGTGAACGATAAGTCAGTGGTTACCGTCGTGCGCACGCGTCCTTGAAAGGCAACCTTAGCCAATCAGCGGTTTTTGAGACCTGTCCTTTGGTGGTGTAAGAAACGAAGAGTCTCACGCATTTCAACACCATGAATGGCATTGTTAACTGGCCTTTGCGCCTAACATTTCTGCAAACTGCAATTTATTTATTCACGAAGAAAATAATTCATTTCATTTCACTTTAAAGCAAGTCCCGCAAAGCTCTTTGGTGAGCCTTATAAGGGAAAATTCTGCAAGGTGTTTTAATAATGACTACGCAACATTCAAATTGTTCTGCGACTTTCCGGGCACGTACGATAAAAGCGAATGAGTGTCTTCAAACTTTCCTGTCAGTTGCTTTCTTGTTAATGGCCTACTGAATGGTGATTATATTAATATTTGTCATATGTCAGATCAAGACCATTGTCCTGACCTTCTCTTTAAATAGGAAACTGCTGGATCCAGTTACAGTCATTCAAGTGGATAATGGATGAAAAGCTGTGCTATATGACGCTGTTTGTAAAGTTGTTGATTTCGCAGTTGTCCACAATGACTGCTGGCGAACCGTGTGAAAGGGGAGAGTTTTTAGCGTCTGGCAGAGCTCTAAAGAATCACATTTTCAAATCAGTTGTTGTCAGAAGCGCTCTCGACTGCCACTTTTTATGTAAAAATGATAAAAAGTGCAACAGCTACAATTTCATGATCACCGGAAATATCTGTGAGCTGAGTAACAGTACCAAGGAAGCGCGACCTCATGACTTCTTACACGATGAAGCCGGGCTTTACATGGGGATAAGGCCCGTTGCAGGTAATTCCCAAAAGAACAAACAAAGAGTTTTCGGAGGCATTATAATTTCTTTAATTTTAGTTATGAAATTATTTCAACCCAATTTAACCCAATTTGAATATGTTGAATATACTTCAACATTTTGTAAACGATTTTGAGCGATAAGAGGGCAATCATGCTGTAGTGTCCAGTGACCCCATGAGACTCTAGTAATTATTTATGCTCGGCGCTGCAAGGACATTGTTTGGAATTAGCATAACGAAAGACGATGTAGCGAGGCGAACAGTACAAACTATTAGCGTGAACGAACCCTTGAACATTACACATGCATGTTTATTTACAATAATTGAAGAGCATTCCAGGTATTTTTTAGCAGCGACATATTTAAATTCCATAATTTTTCCTGTTTCGGTTGCTAAAAGAAAACTTGTTTTCTGAACGAGTGGATAAATTAAGAAATGGTAAGCGTGCAGCGTGCAACTATCGAGTTATGGACGCACTCGGGAGGTTGGTAAGCACGAGAGAAGTGAAAGAGTCGAACGAGGCGATAGCCGGGTGCAACTCTAGCTTCTTGAGTTCTTTGAAACCTCCTAAGTGCGCATGTAGATGCATTTATAGTAGATGTAACACGAGTGTGTATTGGGCTATTCGACTCGTAATTGCTCTTTCCGTACAATTCTATGAAATTGCGAAAAAACTGGCAATAGCTTTTTTCTGATTGTTTTACTACTCCTTGAAGACACCGTTATCAGCAAAAATAAGCAATAAAAAATGAGAGTCACCGAACTCGTTCGGGAGAAAATTGCCATTCAGTTGAATCGAAAAAACCCAAAAAAAAAAAAATGTTTGTGAACAACAATCTGCGCATTGCCATTGAAGCAAACAAAAAAATTGTCAATTTCCTTGACGTAACACTAGACCTAACCACCGAGAAGTACAAGCCAAATTTAAAACCAACAACTATTCCTCTCCGTGTCCTCAGCAAATCTAAACAATCTCCGTGCATAATAAAGAACATCCCTGAGGCATTTAACAGGAGGCTATGTGAAATCTCATGAGACAAGGAAGCTTTCAATGAAGCAGCACCACCCTATCAAGAAGCATTGCAAAAAGCGCTTATTCGAACACCCTAAAGTTCACCCCACCGCAACAGCGATCACCATAACCAACCACTGAAAAGAGAAACAGGCAGAGGAACATACTAAGGTTCAACCCACCATTTAGTAGAAATGTATACGTATAAACTAACATAGAAAGATAATTCCTAAATTTAATCGAAAACGCTTCCCACCTAACCATAATTTTAGAGAGTTTTTCAGCAACTTCATGAGGAGCTTAACTTGGGTCAGGAATGTCAAGGGTCCCCCCTGTTTAGGTAAAAAAAAACAATTACCTAAATCTCAGTGGGAGTTGTAACAAGACTCACACTATAAGGCAGAGCGAGAGACAAAGGAGAGAGAGGTGTTAATCTCGGCACATTTGTTGGGCCGACTTCGTCATAAAGTTTTTAATGACGACAAATATCTCAAATTACTCTAAATTAATTTTGAGTGACGAGTCAAAATAGTCCAGAGGCACAATAAATCAATTTGAAATATTTTCTAAAACACGGTTTACAACGGCCAGCATCATGCAATTAAAAAATGGAAAATTTTTTATACTCTTTAAACACAGGCAAATTATATCTTAACTTTCAGGCTTAAAACCGAGATGCAACTTGTCACGGTTTTGCCCGGCATACACTTTTCTCAACAGCAACGGTGAATTGGTTCTCTTCTGATTTTAAAGCAATCCATTTTTTAGTTTTATACTTATGGAACTCGATAACTGAGGAATAAAACTCA
>OX421455.1:22543347-22548347 GCA_949126865.1 Montipora capitata | reverse complement strand
TGTAGTATACCCAAGCTACCATCACCACTGCAGAAAGTTCAGAGACATATATCGGCCTTACCACCACAGAGTCACCAAACCGCCCGCTACGCAGACTACAATAGCTTAAAGTGGAAATTTTAATTTTGTTTTAAAAGTTTAGTATCATTATTTAAAATTTCTAAAACAGACTTCTGAAATTGTAAAGCAAGAGCAAAATGTGAACGATAATGACTTGTATTTTGAAATAAAAGAATATAAATTCAAAGGTGTCATAATCTCCGAAACTGACACGTTCAAAGTTTTGTGCACTTTCACAATGTAAGGTAAGCATCGTCAATGATTCCTTTCTTTCTCATTGACTTTATTTTCTGTCCTAAAATATGCATGCTAATTCGGTTATTTGGTACAGGATGTTTACCGGTTTATAATGTTGCTTTATGCCAGAGGAGTTTGTAGTTTCCTCATATATCCGTTGTCTTTTCATGGAGTCCCCACCATTCCTGATTTTTTTTGGTATAATTTATTAAGATCATTTCCAGTCGGGGAAACATTTGCGGTCCAATTTGGGGATCATTTTCCGGTCCAGGGATTATTTACATCCATGTCGTTTTTAACAGGTTATTCCTCATGCCAAGAAACCTTCAACAAGCTCAAGTAAGTACTTTGAAAAGAGAACGCCTTCCTTATGTCTGCATCAGGTTCAAGTTTGTACTATTTTTTTCCGTTAGTAATTTCCTCATGGTTATAACTTTCGGTATTACAATATTGTGTAAAACAATTATTATTTCTTGTTTGATTTAGGGTTCAAGGAAACAAAGACTATTTGCTGCAACTACCTTCCGGGAAAATTCGCGTGTACTGTCATATGTCAGTCAATGGCTTGGGTGCATGTAATGGTGGGGGATGGACGCTGGTAATGAAAATTGATGGTCACAAGGTATTGTCACCCCTAAAAATTAACAATTAAAATCTAATCCTAACAGGGTTTGACGAACGCTTTTCATGAATTTATTAATATTGTGCATTATGTAGAAACTCACACAAGGGACAATGTGTTTGACTTGATAAAAAAAAAATAATATAAATAAATAAATAAATAAACAAACCGTTAATTAAGCAATTTCAAACGAATGAAGCGATTTCCAATAACAAATTATAGCAAGTTAGGAGAATTGCTACACTGCAGTCACATATTGCTACTAATTAATATTTACATTGGAAGGGGGAATGCAAGAGCCATGAGTGGAATGGTGGGAAGTTTTGAGTTAAATTAAGAACCGCGTTGCCATTTTGTTTTTCTAAAATCACTCGTTCCTTTAATTTTCCTTTTATTCTCTTGCATTCAGAGGACTTTTCATTATAATTCTTCACTTTGGAGTAACAAGGATGAGTTCAATGTCAAAGCAGGGCAGGGTTTGCTTGACGATAACGAGACAAAGCTACCAACCTACTGGAACACACCTTTCACCAAGATCTGTCTGGGCATGAAGGTCAGAAATAGCACAAATTTCATCTTCATTGCTAAGAAATCCAGTTCCATGCATGCACTGATTGCTGATGGCAAATATCGCAATACATCATTGGGCCGTGAAACTTGGAAGTCGCTGATTGGTTCTAAAGGTTCCTTGCAACCTCAATGCAACATGGAAGGGTTTAACGCTAAATGTACTGAAAATCTCTCAAAAGCAAGAATTGGTACATTGGTAACAATGAACAAGATTGTGATTCATGTGACTCCAGAATAGGGTTTGGTACCGGAGGATACCCTGATGATTCTAACACGTGTGGCAACGAGGCAAAGCATTTGGCTGATAAAGGGGACCAACACATCAAAGCCATGGGATATATCTTGGTGCAGTAAAGATCGAAAATCTAGATTTTTAGACCCTTCCTTTTAAATACAGTGCAAGTTTGAAAGAAGCAGGGTAGTCCTTTAAGTAGCTTAATTGTATTAAAATTTTATAAGATTCGTAAAATGCACTTTTGATCAGACTATATCGAGGCAATGTGCTTTAATCAAAATTTCGTTAACAGAAGAGTAGATGTGAAATAGAATGCGGCCATTCAGGTTATTACGGTATGGCTATTTTATGAACGGTCACTGCTAGCTTTTCGCCACCTCTGCTATTATTTTGCAGTTAGCAAGAGCAATGCATGATTGTGAACCAATCAGAGGGGTTGTGGTCAGTTACCCAATCGAAAAGGCGATTATTTGTCTTAGCACCTGTACTGTCACGTTTATATGGTACAGCAAACTGATGAGCTCAGGCCAAAAGAGAGAGAGAGAGAGTGAGACTTCTGACTTTGGACTCATGGGTTTAATTCTGAGAAATAAACCATATCTGAGTCGATTTATTTACACTAATGAATAAATAAGTAAAATGAATAAATAATAATAAACAATGAGATTTGCCCGTTGCGATTCCATATAATGGGAACTGAGTTGGAGTGGTTCGAGTCGTAACCGACAAACAGAGAACAGCTGTGTATTATCAAGGGACAACTGTCATCCAAGAAAATTATCACCTTTGGAGTACCTCAGGGCTCAGTCCTCGGCCCCCTGTTGTTCCTATTACAAGTGAATGATCTACCAGACTGCCTCAGATCAACTACTCCTTGCATGCATGCAGATGATACTCGAATTTTTGCATCTTCCTACAATGCCAACAAACTTATCTTAGAATTGAATACTGACCTCGAAAATGTCAGAAATTGGCTCAGGCTCATAAAAAACAAACTCCTAATGCGCCCAACTAAGTCTAGATTCATGCTTATTGGGTCTTCTTATAATCTGAGTAAAGAGTTTCGAACATCCCGTTGTGCTAAACAACACACCTGTTTCTCAAACTGAGTCACATTGTAATTGGCTGCGTTTCGCAGAATACAGTACACTGTAGCTGCAAAAATTGTTGCTTTCACGGTTGACTACCATTTTGACAGTTGCCATGGTAGTGCAGATCAGAAATAAGGGAGGGACTGGATGAAGTAAAATCACTCTACACTGACTGTGCTGCTGTGCGGTTCCTGTATTTGCTCAAGTTTTCCTCCCGCAATTATAGTTCAGTAATCCGTCTGTAGCCGTAAGAATAACTTACCTTTTCAGTTTTATTTACAATATAGTATTTAACATGAGTCTTACTGTGTAGTAAACGTTTTTAAACTCTGTCCCTCGAGGTTGACGCTGCATTCGGGAGGAATCAGGTTTCCTCCCAAGCTTCCTAAGCCAAAGGGGAGTTTTTAAAAGGAAGTTTCAAATACAATGGTGCTATGATTTGGAACCAACTTGTAAATGAAGCTAAATTGTCGGATTCACTAAATTCATTTAGAAACAAGCTCATAACGTGATTGGGTCATGCCATGCTACATTTACATCCTCAATATCGAATGGCTGCCATTTTTAGCTAGTATTGACAAAATGCAAACAAATTATTCTTTTGTCTTTGTGTTAATTAGCCTAACTAGTCTCGTTCACACGCGTAAAATTGAAAGAATTTGGGCTGTAAAACGAGGCTAGTTAGGCTAATTAACACAAAGACAAAAGAATAATTTGTTGGCGGCCATTTTTGCATTCGGTCAATAGTATAGGGGCTTTTAAGGGTTATGATTATAAATTAAATTCCGTATCATTAGCTATACTCTTGCCTGTAAATAAAAGCAGTATTGTTAGTCTTAGCTTGTTAAGCAGATCCAAGTAGTTTTATCAATATATGTCATCTTGTAGTCGCTTTTTTAATATACACATGTATTACATGTATACACCTGGGTGTCTTCTGAATTTAAATAAAGTGTACCATACCATACCATGCCGCTTTCATCTTACATAGCTCAAAAGTAGTTTAATTATGTGTTAAGCTACCTTGATTTTTCTAACGAAGCATGTATGAGTTGTATAATTTCTTTCTATTCCAATCTTTCTTTCTGAAAGTAATAATGTATAAATATTGTATTGTTCTGTACTGTTATTTTCGGATGTTCATCATCTTTCCTTCATTTATGGTGGTAATTAGTCAAAAAAAAAAAGGAATATATGAAAGCTTAGTTTTTTTATACGAAAGGGACTTCTTTGTTTGTTTTCCGAAATTAAGAGAATGTCCGACTGACATTGGAGTTTTTGTGGGGAATATACGCTAACTCCTAGAGACAATGAAGACTTGCTAAGCTCCATATTTTAAAGCCACATTTCAATGTTTACTTCGTAAAAACCTTCTCCGCACTACAATTAAAACGAAACAGAACATAGCCACAGTTTCACGATGGTCATCACGCAACGTTGTCATTTGCTTGTTTTCGCAACATTGTTTTCAATGTCGTTGTGTTTCTTTTATCGTGGTATTGGATTCGATCCCTTGACGTCCCAATAGAATTGGCTAGCAAGTTCCCGTGGGACTCTGACTTTATTACAAAACGTTTGTAGTAAACTGAGACAACAACATGACATCAACGCGAACAAACAAGCAAATAAAAACGTTGCGTGACTGCGTGACGATCATCGTGGAACTGCGAATCTGTTTCTTTTTGTTGTTTTTTTTTTGTGTTTTAAGAAGTAAACATTACAATGCTATTTTAAAGTGTGGAACTCAGCGAGTCTTCAGGGTCTCTGGCAGTTGGCGTGTATTCCATAAACTCCAATTTTAGCAATCTCGAAAATTCTCATAATTTCGAGAAAGTGCTTCGGAAAGACGAGGTCAGATGCTTGCAAAAACCAAGTTCGATTTAATTTTAAAACACACACAAAAAAACAAAGTCTGTTTTCGAAAAAAAAGCCAATATTTCCGTTGCTTTCTTAATTTTTTTCACTAATTTCCACCATAAATGAAGGACAAACCGCCGGTCATTCGAAAACAACAGTACAGGAGAATAACAACAAAAATTGAAACAAAAAAAAAAGGAAAAAAAAGACACTCCGACCCAAACCCCTGCCCCGGCCCCGCGTTTTGGCTACTACCGTTTCAACCAGATTGGATAAGAATTTCTTCATACTTCACTTTCACAAAAGGTAAAACTTTTTTCATATGGAA
>OX421455.1:22510847-22530847 GCA_949126865.1 Montipora capitata | reverse complement strand
TCTCTGCGACAAGTTGCTCCACGTGTACTACTTGCAAAACAAGTCGCCGCGACACGACGCCTGTTCGGAGCAAACGCAGTGATCTCGTATGAGGGGGAATGTGAACAAGTTTTCTAATTCAATATGGCTGACCATATGACGCTCTGTCATTGGTTCATTTATATTTTGTCGCGGCGACTTGCTGCCGGAAGTGTACACACCATGCGGCAACGCTGCTTTCGCTATTTTTGTCGCTGTGATAAGTCGCACTAATTCAAACTGGTTTGAATTCGTGCGACTGATCGCGGCGACAAAATTCTGCCGCAGCGACAATGATTTTCATGAAATTAACCGTGTCACACAAAGCGATTTGTTGCGGCGACTTGTCCCCGCGACGTGTCGCAGCGACATATCGCCTAGTGTGTCCCGGCCTTTAAAGACGACTGCTCCCAAAGGATGTTCGTGGTTTCCTTGATTTTCAATTGGAAGCTTGTGGAAGCAGAGTTGAGAATTTTCAAACAATTTCCTGAACAAAGGGTGTGACAATTTTCAGAACTTCGCAGGAGTTTAAAGATGTGGGAATGTTTGTCAGAGGAGAGATATTAGCGGATGCGTGTGGCAAAGTGTCTGTTGGTTTCACCAACATAACAGGCATTACAGCCTGGTATGGAATGCCGTTTGTATAAAAAAAAAACATTCTTGTCATATATAAAACTTATTGCTCTTTAAATAAAACATCTTATCTTTTACATAAAACTTGCTACAAAATACAAAACTTGTTACGCCGTATAAAAAAACATGTTTGAAATTAAAACTTGTCACGCCATATTTTAAACTTGTTGTAACAGAACTTCTCACGCCATGTATAAAACTTGTTGCAATAAAACGTGTTACGCCATATATAAAATATAACTTGTCACGTAATACGCCTATTGGAACCCAGTACCGCGCCAAAGGGCGAGAACGAGGCGATGAACTTCAGTTTCTAGAATTACAAAACTCTATAAAGTTGCTTGAAACGCTTCGACAAATAACTCAAAACGCTTTAGCGCACAGACCTGAGAATTGGTGAGGTGAGTTATGAATTTGTCTCCTACAATATTCCAAGTTTTCGGCTTCTTTCAATGCTCGGTTTCGATTTTATTTTTTTGTTGCGTGACAGTGAAAAGGATCTACAGTTAAACCCGACAATTTCATCTCTCTTATAATTAATACTCTAGAGATGGTTTGACGCGGTCTGAAAAGAGCTTGAAGCGTGGTGGATTGCAGAGGAGATCCAGGAGTTATCCAGGGCAGGTCTCCCCGGATATAATTCTTTTTGTATGGCATCTGCTGGTTCACTACATCGATGAACAGCTGGTACCTGCAGTGTTCACAAATATCATCGGCATGCGATTTTACCAAGATGAGCTAGGAAACGATCATTATCGAATCTCTTCATACTACGATATTCAATGAGCTTAGGGTGAGGTCTAGTGGTCCCGTATAGCACAGATCAGATCATGATCACTGAGGCCCAGCTTCATTGTTCTACTTGTATCAAATCGTTCCGGGTTGCTGGCAATAAGGACACCAGTGAAGTAGAGCTGTTGAAATGACGACTTCGCGTAAGGCTGCCCAAGGTGATTGCCACACTTTGCTGTAATAATCGAGACAGTGACTCATTTATGTCCTTTTGATTACCTCCTTGCCTTTCCACTCTGTTTTGGTCTCTAAGACCATCAGCAAGACTTGATAGTCTCTCAACAAGGTCTCTGTGAGAGGCCATTTTCCTAATCCTGGAAACTCAACTCCATCGCCCCGTTCTCGCCCTTTGGCGTGGTACTGGGTTTCCAATAGGCGTATTGCGTGACAAGTTATATTTTATATATGGCGTGACAAGTTTTATTTCAGCAAGTTTTATATATGGCGTGGCAAAATTTATATTTCCAAACAAGTTTTATACATGGCGTGACAAGTTTTATATTTCAAATAAGTTTTATATACGGCGCGACAAGTTTTATATTTTGTAGCAAGTTTTATGTAAAAGCTAAGATGTTTTATTTAAAGAGCAATAAGTTTGATATATTTAATGATGCGTTTTATGTATGACAAGAAGTATTTTTGATGCAAACGGAATTCTATAGCCAGCACATGAAAACGTTTTAATGACTGGCGATCGTAAATCCGTAGGGATAGGATCCTTGACCCCAAACCAACTCCTGATTTTACACGGGGTAAAAACCAACTTATAATTAATGTCTAGGTCAGTGCAAAAAGTGCTAACTAATTTCTTAATTATGCGTTGCGTTGTGATAGAAAAATATCCCCTTCTTAGATGTTCTTTTAGATAATTTAGATAATAACAGCAATCAAGTCATTATCACCTCTATGTTTCATAAGTAAACCTACACTGGTCTTCTCGCTAACTTTTATAGTTTTGTACCTTTCAGTTATAAATCAGGATTAGTGCGCACTGTGGTAAACCGAACGTTTAAGATCAACAATACTTGGGCCGGCTTTCACCTTAACATAAATAACCTTACCAAAACATTAAGGAGGAATCTGTTCCCTTCTAACGTCATCGAGAATATTGTTTAAAAAAAAAAAAATCACTTCACCTCCGACTCCTCTCAGGGAGCTACTCGTTAAGGGCAATAGTTTGTATTTTAAATTGCCTTACATCCGTCCCGTTTTCTATCACAACGCAACACAGAATTAAGAAATAAGTTAACTCTTTTTGCATTGACCTAGACATTAAGTTGGTGTAATTGGAATGTTGTAGGTTTGTCTCCCGCAATGGAGCACTCGTATTTTTTTTTCCAAGTATCCCCGAGTCAACGTCGAAAAGTAAATCTCTTCGATGATAATGTTGTTTTGTGACTTTTTCGTTGACGTTGCTGTCGTCGTAAGGCCTCTGGTGAGCACTGGGGCCCGTTTCTCAAAAGTCCCGAAAACTTTTCGGGCCCGAAAAGCCATCTGTGAAATTGCCAACCGCTTGTTTTGGAAAGCCGATCTTTTAACATGTTTTCAAGGTAACAAAAAGAAAAATACCTGTAAAGTTTGACGAATTAAATGCTCTCCGTTCTTGAGTTACAAAGGCAATTGTGACACCCGAAAATAGCCCGTAAAGTTTCGGGACGGCCCCCAGGCCCCCAGGCCGATAAGCGCACGGAGTTGATTACTTCTGTCACGTGAATGCCACGCCTATCACGCAGAGTTCTCCAGTACCAATATTAGACGGGGTTAATGAAGAATTGAATCAGCTTTGAGAGGAAGGGATTATGAGACCTGTAGAATGGTTATCCAACATGCCTGTTGGAAAAATAAAACGATCTAATTGAAATAATCGAATGTGCATTGGCCTAAATCAGACCATCAATGAAGCTGTTAGGTTGACAAACGATACAGGAAAAAGACGGTCGTTATTGCTTTGAGCGCGAATTCTATTTGGTAACTTGGAGAGCATCAGCTCTCTCTACACAAGCTCTTAGACGGCTCGTATTATGTGCGGTAATGATGGCGTTTAGATTTCCAGTCAGTTAGTGTGTTTCGTGAAACACACCAACATCTGAACAAAGTCAACAAACAGGGTATTCGATAGCTTTTTAAAGTACCGGACATCGTTATTTTCTGCTTTAAGGCAGATTGCCTTGGGAGCGAATCCTCAAAAAAGCCTGAGTCGCCTGTAAATTACTATAGAGAAATGCTGTTTACATTCTTGAGTTTGGTGAAAAAAGGACACTAAAGTGCAATGCCAACAGATCGATTATTCCGTTTAGTAACGAATAAGGCGATGTGAGTTCTTGTTAGCTTGGAGAGTATATTGCGCGTCATTGCCTTGTGTTTCCTCAGACCATGGCTTCCTGAGATTTGCAAAAAAAAAAGAAAAAAAATTGGCACGCATTATGTACGTGTGATAGTGCAGTAACACAGCGCTTTATTCCATAACTGTCAACTGAGATGCGCTTTGTTTCCCAGGAGATACAAGTTGTCTTTGCGTAATATGTAGCTCTCCTAGTATACGATATTGTTTTGGTACCCTATATCATTATAGTGCCATGCTAGATGTGTTAAGCAAATAGCCCCCTGAGAAGATATACGGTCACTAGTAAGATAGTAAACCCAGAGAGACTGAAGGAAATAAAAGGGAATCCAGAAACATTGGCTTCGAGGCTGACAAGTTGATCATTCTTAAGTTCTCTGACAACTTTTTTTTCACCGCAAGTTTTAGCGTGTACTCTGAGCGTCTGACAGCTTTCCACGACAAAAGTTCACTGATGCTAGGCTCTATCCGGCGGGGTTAGTATCTGGATGGGAGACCTCAAAATAAACGACTTTCTGTTAGAAAATAGGCTGGACCGAAAATTATATTTTAACGCTCAAAAATGCGAACCAAGCAGGGTACACTTTTTGTTAGAACGCAAGACAAATATTGATACAAGAGTAAATGAATATTGATACACAGCTTTTAGGAAGAGCAGAAGGAAGTTTTTAGGAAGTTTCCATCGCGAATTAAAATATTTTGCGAACAGCAACAAAATTTGCGACATGAAAACAACATACATTTTGTAACGTGAACATAAAAAGTTACCATCAGCGAAAAAAAGTTGGGTGATTTTTTCTACGTTCAATTTTTCTATTGTACTTTTGGCTGCACAAGTAAATCGCAAAATCGAAACATCAACCCGGTAACATAGTGTGTAGTGCATTTACAGTGCACTAACACAATAAGGAAAACAACAAATCTACAAATTTATAGCGTCAAAGTACCGGACGTGAAATGGTAAACTTCCGGACGTGCCTCCACTTATGTCCAGGTTTGACCCTAATTAGATGCACGCCCAATTTTGACATCCAACACAAAGTGTCCCTTTAAGTCTAAGCATTTGCTACCTATTTTCAACAATAAGGTAAGGGTAAAGGTTAGCGTTATTTTTATCGTTGGGTAAATGCAGCAGTTAATCTTCATTTAAAGAGCAGCATTTGGGGGACACTTTGTGACATAAATTGTCTGTATTCTGAGACACAAGTGATGTTGAAGTTGGCTAGAAGAGCAAGGGGACACTTCGTGACGCTTATTGAAATCCGCGTGCATCTAATTAGGGTCAAACCTGGACATATCTCCGTGCCTCAGACGAAAACCCTGCAACATATGTATCAAAAAATTTCTACATCACTTGATGTCTAGAGAGCAGGAGAGAAACCTTACGATAACTTTTAAATATAAAACAACGCTGTTTCGGGCAGAAATCTCTGCTTTCTTCAGTGCAAGTGTTAAGCAAGATGCAAATCTGAATATAAATATGTGACAGACGTTAATGAGTACAAATAGAGAGAGAGAGAGACGTTCTGGACTGTCTTTTTTTGTCTAACAGCCACAAATCGGCATTCAACCCGGCAAAGAATTTGATCACTTTGACTATCGCCGTTCGTTGCTATGATTCAAACGGACAGTGACAACTGAAGTTGTCTGGATTTATCCTTTAAGAGGAGTACTGTTCCATGTACGAGAGTAAGTGAATTTGTATTTGTCAATCCTCTACCAGTGGCGGATCCAAGGGAGGCCCCCCCATTATTTTTGGACCAAAGCCAACAAAACACCATAAAACACCAAAACTGTGAAAGGGCAAAAACAAAATTTCCCCCCCCCCCCCCCCACCCGCCACTGTCTACGGCAGAGACACGCTGAGACAAAAACAGAATGTAACATAATAACTTTTCCGTCGATTTACGAGAAAACGCTCTCTTTCACCTCGGTAAACCTTGCATTGAAAGGTTGTCACTTAAGGGACTAAGATGCTGAAACCACAGCTTTCAAGTTGTTTTTGACGGCATGACAGCTTGTAACCTACCCGAAATTAACGATCCTCTAGCGGGTTTACATTGGTCTCCAGCTGCCTCACTTGATTGAACGGCCATTGGTCAACACTCCACGATTAATAAACATTCAAATAGCATATACTATAACTCGTTAAACAAGGTAAATATTGCGAAAGTACAAGTAAGGTTCTTTTGGCTTTTCCACCGAGCGAAACCTTTTTTTCCGACATGTTGCTGCCTGTTGTGTTTATATTATTAGTCAAATGGGGTTGTATCATTGGGAAATTCTGCAACTCAAAAGGTTGGTCTTAAAGCTAAACAATAACTCAGAACTAATCGAAAAGAGAGCAGCGTGTTAATTAATGAATCGGCCTATTCAAGTTAACTTCACTGCAGGCTTAGTTCTTGGAAATAGAAGTTCGAGCTGTTTCTCTATTAAATGATGAACAATCCTTTAAAAAAAACTAATAAGTTATTAACAACAAACATTAATTAAGAGCTAAAATTTTAACATGTTAAGGATTATTCGAAGCTATTTGATGGTTTTTGCGTTTTCTCAGGAGAGAATGAAGCTTTGTCATAACGAGTTGCAGGTGCATGGTATCCATATTCTAGGCTCTAATAAATACTATTAAAGTAGGTGTCTTAAATTTGCGAAATTCACATTAAATTACCTTTGGTTGCAAAGCATAAGAAAAGAATTGATTTCTGTCCGCCAATATTTGATACAGCGGTATCGGTGTTATGAGAAGTTTGCAATGTTATTCTGACGAATTAGGCGTTAAATGTCAGTGTGTGCTTGTGTAATATACTCTTTTCTTTCTTTTTTTTTTTTTTTTATAACAACCTTTTTCATAAGAACATTGAGGCTGCGATTAACCAAAAAATTAAGAACTCATAAAGAAGATTCCTGAGGCTGAGAGTCGATAAGGAACATATTCATTTTGCTCCTTGGTATTTTAAATGAAAGCATAAAGTACAGGTAAACAAGACGCTCTCTAAAGCGTTTACTCGGGGTATGTTAGAGGTAAACTGCAAGGATTGAATAGACTAAAGTGATGCTTACTTTTGATATTCAAACTTGCTAAGTACGCAACAAAAGAAGTAATTTTTTTTCTGCTTTGACCACCAGGACTACTTGTTTTTAAGAGTTATGTGATATCCTGAGTCTGCTTCTTAGGAAGAGTCGCAGTCTTCAGCATATTTCCTTTTCAGGATTCCTGTTTTTGCGGCTACAGTCGAAATATAATGTCATCGGTCTGTTGAAGGAATAATCTTGTCCGATTGATGGTCAATGGCGGCATGATAGACCCGGAAATCGTGATTGAATCTGAAAGTCATTTGATTCTGGTTTTACGCTTGTTCTGCCGTTTTCCTGACATTTTTCTCCGTGTATGCTGTGTTTTTAACAGGAGGTTTTCATGTGACGTCATCGCTGTCATGTTGGTGGACGAAAGCAAAAGATCTTTCATTCTTTTGTTCGTCCACCAGAAGTCGGACATTTCTTTATTGTTATTGGTGTCTCTAGAGGATGGTTGAAATCGTCGTATACCAGTTTTCGATTTCCACAGAATTCATACGATATTTGACCATTTAATTGTTCTTGGTTCCGTCAACTCGTGTTTGTCCAGGCAATTGTTTTTGCTCTGTTGTATTATTTGTGTTGCGTCATCCGTGAGTTTTGCAGGTTAGACGAGACAATTTTTAACGCAACATTGTTGCGCTAAAAGTTGTCTCGTGTGACATGGCGCACACGGCTATTTCTAACGCAAATTTTGTTGCAGCAACATGTTGCAAGTTTTTGAATCACTTTTAAAAACCCGCAACATTGTTGCCCGAATTTTGTTGGAGTTGGTGCGTGTAACACCCCTGCCGTTGAATTGTAACGAAATATGGTCCCAAAATACACCATGGAGAACCCAAATAAGTCACGTCGTCTGTCATGTCAACAGTGTCACATCGACATCATGCAATAAACAGGAGCCTGGGCTCAAATGCTGTGAGCAATGTTGCGTTAAAAAATCGTCTCGTGTAACATACCGTTGCCACAACATTGTTGCGTTAAAGTTCTCTTGTGTAACATAGATCAAAAATCGGCTCGTGTAACATTACCGTTACACCGTGGATGAGCATTACTTCTTACTTGTTACACATCTTACTTTCGTGAAGTCTTTCACCAGCGTTCCGTCACTTCTGACATGTGTTTCGACCTAAAACCTGGCTGAGAGCAGAAAGAAGTTGTAGATTGTTAATTACACTTTAATGGAGTCGGGGGGAAGGGGGGGATGCCTCACTGACTGGTTACGGTAAGAGTTTCCGGATCTCCAGTCAGCGGTTGCGCGCTGGTGAAAGGCCGTGGACAATTTTGCTTAGTACATTACTTCAAGCGATTGTATTTGCTAAGGACAAAGACATTAAGAAATTGGAGGCTACAATATTCTCCCTACAGACTCGTGCAATGGCCGTCGAAGACGAAAATAAATCCCTCAAACTTGCAATGAAGATCGTAATGCAGGAAATTGAAACAGAAATCAGTTCAAAGGGAGAAAATGACGACTGCCGAGAGAGCTGCTGTCAAGTCAGCCCTATCGAAAGGGTGGGCTCAACACAAATGAATTTAAGGCTTTACTGGTGCTCATTCAAAACAGATTCCAGTCCCTTGAGAACACGACAGGAACAGAAATTCAAAGAGGCCAAATTACCAACAAAACATGGCACACAACTATCATCGCCGGAGCCTAGTTTCACATTGAAAAATCTAAGAGGTCACAAAATGTCCAAGGTCAACCAAGTGAAGATATCTACCTTTTCTGGCTCTACTACAAAAGATATGTGTGACCATGTTAAGTCCATCCTAAGGAAGAAACTTGATCGACTAATTATTCACGTTGGCACAAATAGCCTGCGCTAAAGGTATCATTGAGCTTGCGAGATCAGCCAACTGAAAAACTCAGCACCAGACACTGATATCATCACATCCAACCTAATAGGACGATCCGATGATTCAGAACTATCATCTCAAGTTTCAGCGGTAAACTCGACTTTGTGAAAACTGTGCGCAAAAAGCCAGTGGAAGTTGATTGATCACTCAAACATTAATGCGGATAGTCATCTAAATCGAAGCGGACTACATCTGAACAGCAAAGGAACATCTCAAATGATTAGCACGTAATTTTATACATGTTGCCGCCTGGGAGCCTGACCGTCCTATACAGGGTAAGTTTGTTAAAATTATCGAATATAACGATGAAATGATCTATGAAATGGATCATATATGAACTACGGATATGAAATCAAGTGAAGCTATGATCCTTGCAGTTATGAACGCAATTTTTGCAATTGCGTAAAGAAGCCTGTTCATATATGATCCAACATCTTGTCACCCTAATAAATACACAATCAAGAACAGTGCAGCTTTCGTTGAAAAGATCCGCACCTTGTCAATGGATCCCGACGCGATCCTAGAATCTTTTTATGTCGTGTCACTGTTTACTTGCATTCCGACCCACCTAGCCATCGAAGTTGTGAAAGAGAGACTGGACTCTGACCAATCAATACCGGAGAGAACCAACTTATCTATCCAAAATATCATGGCACTTCTACAGTTCGTCCTCGATAAAAAATTTCTTCGTATTTGAAGGCAGCCATTTCCAACAAATTTTCGGTTGTCCCATGGGATCCCCAGTCAGCGCTGTCTTAGCCAATCTCGTCATGGAACATGTCGAAGAAAAGGCTCTCTCATCAGCCCCGAACCCTCCCTAATGGTGGTTTAGATACGTAGATGACGTGCATAAAAAGGGAACACGTAGACGAATTCCACGCACATCTCAATTCCATCAACCCTCACATCAAATTTACAATCGAGATAGAATCAGAAGGTTCCATTGTCTTTCTCGATACCAAAACAACCAGACAAGAAGATGGCTCGATCACCGTGTCTGTTTACAGGAAAGCTACCAATACGGACCGTTGGTGATGATGGTGTGATTTAAAGTCAAGGTAGCATAAACGCTCGGTCGTACGTACTCTCATGGACCGCGCAAAGAACATTCCTTCCACCAAGGAGGAAGCATCTAGGGAAACTAAGCGAGTAGCGAAAGCCCTCGCCGTGAATAACTACCCCGTTAATTTCATTCAGTGTGCCGCCAACTGAATAGACGACAAGAATTGAATAATAGCAGCGTGGTTTAGTTATCCTGCCCTATGGCCAAAGGTTTTTCAGAGAAAGTTGCAAAAGGTCTTCGAAGTTTTAGCATCAAGGTCGCCCACAAGCCTATTCGTACCATCTCCAACATACTCAAAAATCGGGAAAGAGGCTTCCAGGGAAATCGTGTACAAGATCAATGTAAAGACTGTGATTGTGTTTACGTTGGCCAGACATCACGCGCGCTAAAGGCACGCGTGAAAGAACACGCAAAGGCCATAGCAACATTGGATGAAATTTTTTTGTTGGCCAAAGACCATATGCTCCACAGTCATGAAATAGATTTGGAGCATGTGGAAATTGTTGACAGGTCACCGACGTGGCGACGAAGACTAATTCTTGAAGCGTGGCACTCCGTGCGAGATGAGAAGTCTATAAAAGAACACATAGCGCTGCCTAGCGTATACAAGAACATTAACAACTTTTAGCGTCATTCATACTACTCTTGGGAATAGCGACATGTTACCTTAAGGAATTCTTTCCAATTTCCGCTTTTACCACCTTTAAGGTAGATACTGTTTCAAAGTAAAGCATATCAATTGGCAGAATATTAGAAGAGACAAACAATGGGATAGCATGTGTGCTACCCCTCGAAAGTCCTACCGCCTGATTTTCTCGAAGGCCGAAAGTTTTCGTTTTCAATCATCACACTTCTGGCCTCTTAATCCAAATAAGTGTCATTTTACTTTTTTTTGCTATCATTGCTAACCTCAATAAAATTGATCACGTTATCCCTGAAGAATTCTTAATTTTTTACCGACTCTGCGACAACAAATTTGGCTATCACTTTGATAGCCACCGAACCGGGACCTGACGTCACACTGGCGTAAAGCCTGACCCAACGGCGTCCTTAGAGACGCCCCCTCCCTCCTGATGTCTACCTTTGAAACCAATACTTGCAACTTGTTTGGGGGAAATGTCACAGTATAATTTTTCACCAGCGCGCAGGGGAGAGGATTCATGTCTTGAAAGGATGGGAAAAGGCGGGAGTAAAGGGTGTATTAAGTGGAAGGGAAGTATTACCGCCATTGTATTATTACTCAGTTTCATAATTTAATTCAGTCAGCTATATTCAGTATTGAATTTAGGACTTAAATGGTAAATTAATTAATTAATTAATTAATTAATCATCATCTGGTTTCGATGTCGGAGGAGCAGCATTGACGTTTTGGTTTTGTCCAACTAAAGCTTGAGAGAATCATAAGCATTTTGCCCGAACATTTTTAGCCAATGGATACACGTATCCTATCCGTTCCGCTACGGGACCATAGGCGCCTATGGTTCCGTAGCGGAAAGGATAAAGGTTCACTGTTTCTTTACAAAAATTATTGGAACCGTTCCACTTTTTATCGGACCCGTGCCATGTTTCCTCTGTCGTGTAATAAACGCGCCTGAAAGGTTGTAAAGAGCTGCGTTCTGACTGACATCAATGACAGTAATTACGAGCTTTCTTTAAGACAAAGCTTAATTAAAGGAGCGAAAATTTTAAACACTCTGTTTTTGTCAAATATAAGGGGTAGGTAGGGGAGAGGGTGAGGGAAGGGGAGCGGGCTTAACTCAAGCTTTCCAAGGAGAACGACAAGGGGTATTCGTAAAATGATTACAATAACGCAAGGTTATATTACAGGTGACTATTTCCTGCGGCCTTCGTCGTCCTCATTGCTAAACTCTCCGAGGATCGCATGTCTTCTATTAGACCCGTAAACAACAAAAACAAAAACAAAAACAACAACAAAACCAAATAGATAAAAAGAGAAAAACAAATTCGTGCAGCTAATTTCTTACCGCTGTGCCAAGAATGGAAAGAGGAGAATAATCATTATTCGCATTAAATTATACTGAAATATCGTGTTTATTTCTTTGTCAGATGACTGTCGGCAATTGGAGTTTAAACCTGCGTACACATTTGATGGAAAGCGCTTGAAAAACCGTATGATTCGCACCGAAGACATCATGGATGCCGGTTTTTGTGAAACTCTCTGCTACATGGATCCCAACTGCGTCAGTTATAACTTGAAAAAGGCGGCGAGTAGTAATGGCAAATACAGATGTGAACTGAATAACGCAACATTCGAAGGGCAACAAGACAACCTGGAACCACATTCAGAGTACCTATACCGTGGAGCCAAGGTACAGAAGTACTTAAAATAGGGAAAAAAGTGTTTAAATAACCATGCAAAGATAAGGGAATGTAAAGGCCAGTGTTGAGATCCCCGTTCATCCATCTCTGCAGCATACAAGAAAATAACCTGTGATTTTTCACTTGATGTTACTCGCATTTTGCTGTTTCCATGGCAACGCAATGCAACAGCCAATTGCCCGAGGCGGAAAATACCATAGTATTCTTTGTTTGTCCACTCAAATATTGCATAAGCATTGTTTCCTCTTTCTCCTGGGACTTACAATGGTCCCAAGAAAAAACAAAAACAATGCTTATTCACAATTTGGGTGGGCAAAAGAGTGTTATAGCATTTTTCGCCTCGGCCAGTTTGTTTAAATATATATTTTTTGTCAAATTTATTCTCGTTTATAATCAAGTCTGGGGTAAATACGGGCTGCCTGATGTCAGGATTCCTATTCTTACAGTGCTTGGATTGGGTCACGAGAAAGACAACAGCAGACAAGAGAAAAGGGATAAGGTGGAATTTCACAACAGTGCTGGAGGACCTTGATTTTGCAGACGACATTGCACTACTGTCATCTAAGTTCAATGACTTACATGAAAAGACTGGGAGATTGGCGGAGGAAGCAGCCAGCTGCAAAGTAGGACTCAAACGTAATGCGCAAAAGTGCAAGGCTCTAAGAACTGAGTGTGCAAGTAGCAGCGAGAAGATTGTGGTGGATGACGCCGGTTGAGGAGTTCACATACCTGGGAGCTATGGTAGACAAGGTGGGTGGAGGTAGCAAAGACATTATGCACCGTCTACAGAAGGCACGTGGCCCATTCCAGAGACTAGGGATGGTCTGGGCAGCTAGGGGAATAGGAAGGATAGCCAAGATACGCCTATTCTAGACTTTAGTTCGACCTGTCCTACTATACGGCTGTGAAAATCACCAAGAACGATGAACGGAAACTAAATAGCTTCCAGTGCCAGTCCCTGAGACGGATAATGCTTATTGGATGGCAGCAGAAAGTGGCAAATAAGCGGGTGGTTGTATTTCCTGAGATCAATGACATGAGTTGTGAGGTGCAACGAAGAAGGTGGAACTGGCTAGGTCACATACTAAGGAGAGAGGGTGAGAACGACTGCTTTATAGCATTAGGATGGAGTCCTGAAGGCCGGAGGGCGAGAGGGATTCCAAAAACTACTTGGAGAAGAACAGTCGAGAAAGAGCGAAACAAAGCCGGGTGGAGGAGCTGGGAATTAGCCAAAGTGGTTGCACAAGACAGGGAGTGTTGGTCAGACAGGGAGAAGTTATGCGCCTACTGGCGTGATGAGACTTGCTGATGATGATTCTCGTATAAGAATTGATGGCGAAAACCATCCACTCCTTAGACTCGTCTTCCTTGTTAGGGTTCCAGTACTTTAAACAAGATCTACAGGATATAACAAATCAAGAGAGGATAATGGGACAGGGAGGGAATCACAGGGCGTTTCCGGGATATGTAAACCTCACCAAAATTATTTTCGGCATTTGAAGTCAATACCTGAGGCGTCCGCACATTTTAATCGATTGACATCACATTAGATAGCACGTGCAATATAATAGTCTCCTTCGAAGCAGTTTTGTGATGTCACGCAACGCTCCTCCCAAAGAATTCGAACCACATTCCTTTCCCACTGTTTTCACTGCCTATTAAAATAACCTAGGCAAAAGCTCTTAACTACCGTAACAGAAAGCCCCGCTATTACCTAGGTTTTTTAAAGACTCGTTGAGATTTTGAATAAATTTTCGTTTGCTTTAGTTTCAGCTCCGTTTATTTGCATACTGGCGGTTTTTATAAAATTGCGTGGACAGGAAGACTTGATTTTGAAGTCAACAAAAACATCGTTTCATTTACATTAAACAACAAGGTCAAGAGGTCACGTGCTTGTTAAGAAGTTGACTCCAAATATAATTTAGTATTGGGTTGCCGTATGGCAATACAGTGGGAAAATGAGTAGCATATCTCCGTTTTTTTCCCGTGTCGGAAATCGGAAAAGTAGCGCCATAGGGTCTTTCCTGTCACTTCCCTGCTAAGTATTGTCTTTGTGCCCAGAGTCTTCTGTGTGTATCCTTAGTAGGTTTAAGGGGGTAGTAGAAATGCGTAGATTTTGTCCGGTGGACACAGCACAAGCAATGGCGGCGAAGCAGATGTAATGCGAATGGTAAATAAAATATACTCTTATGGAGCTCAAGAATGGAACGCCAAATCGATAAACAACAAAAGCGGTGGAAAATGAATATCTGGAATGTTAAAAGCGACGAATAATGAATTTCGACAACAATTGTATCTTTCGCCGTCGGATATCAAAGTGAGCTCTATTTCTAATATTTTACTGTGGTGTTATGTACGGCACTGAAAGCAAATGGCAAATTTTCTGGTAACGTTTTTCAGATTGGATATGGGTTTAACAAACTCAGAGAAGGAATGGAACACCTTGAGTGGATCTGTGTTTACTAAAGTCGAATCTCGTGTTGTCTGGCTGTTTTATAATTTTATTTATTTGTACTCAACTCTGTACAGTCTTGAGATAAAAAAAAAACGGAAATTTGACTAATTCTTGTTAGTCAAGAATTATTTGAAAGAAAGCTTGTTGTCCTTTCTTTTCTTCATTATTCAAGGAAATGGTTCTTCAGTAAAGGCTTTGATCCTTAACACTGGTGGGAAAATTTATTTAATTGCGTGTGGTTTTTGAGTGTGTTGCTTCTTTGCATGCACGCAATAAAATGGGAAGTTTCTTCCTCCCTCGAAAAGCAAATATGTTGTTTGTTTCAAATTTTCTTTTGGCTGGAAGAGGTGTTTGTGAGATTTTCCTGTTTTTGTGGATTGATCATGTTCGAACTTAACTAATTTGCATATGTTGGTTGATATTTGATCTGCGAGTTGCTTTCATAAAGATGACAAGAATTTTTGGCCATTTGTATTTCAAGTGTTCTTCTCTTAATAGGCAGCCAAAGTTTTGCAAGTCAGAAAATCTTCGTTCAGTCATTCTAGTGTAAAAGGAAGTTTATTTAGGAAGCCCATGCAACAATATTTCTTTAAAGATGAATTTTTTTACGTTATTGATCAAATTTGATTTATGCAACAATTATTAACAAACAAGGACCTATTTCAAAAAATAAGTAGTGTTTTTTTTCCGGACTGAGCGGCTCTGGGAATGATGAGAAATATGCCGCATTCGAGCTTGATCCCCTGGCCTGCTTCTTCCATTGTAGGAGTTACCAGGAGTATAGTTATTGGATTCCTAGGCTTCTTTCTTTGTTATCTTCGGATTAGCCCAGCCAGCATTACTCGACCTGGGAAAATACAGTTTCAGCGCCTTCAATAACACCCAACTTAGTGAGATAGTATGGAGCGACTTATCCGGTGAATCTCACAAAACTGACAAACTTGTTAGTGGTCGCAGCGGTTGAACAACAAATGAATGAAGGGGGTAGTTTCTAAACTACCCCTGCTGCTGTGCTGCTGCGTCGGTGGGGAAGTAGTATACAAAGATTTGGTTTTATCAACGGAGTTGATAATGTAAATTGGCCACCGTACAGAGATTCTAAAAGCTGACGTTTCGAGCGTTAGCCCTTCGTCAGAGCGAATCTGACGAAGGGCTAACGCTCGAAACGTCAGCTTTTAGAATCTCTGTACGGTGGCCAATTTACATTATCAACTCCGTTGATAAAACCAAATTTTTGACAAACTTGTTTGCGAGCAGCCTTTACTCTTATCTCATTTAAGATTTTTGCTCCATGCGTAGAATAGCGCTTTCACGTTTAACAGTTAACTTGAAATTTCCATCTCAAATAGCGCAAATTGTAATCAAAGGAAAAGCTTTTCCACAGACTTTACCGAAAGAGACCCTCTGAAAAAAATTCCAACACATGGAACTCGGCTTTCCCTCTAGTTTCATCATTGTATCATCTAGTTCTTGTTTAGTTAGTATTGTTTTGTTTTCCGATTTGGATGTCCGCCGCGATTTGCTTTCGTTTTGTTATTTGAATTACCTGTCGAAGTTGCTGCACTGGAATTGGTGGTGGGCTGTTTTGCTCACTTTCTACGACGAGTGCTCCTTCCAAACTGTCTTTTTTTTGGCTGCCTATTTCTTCCTTCTACTGTAATCCGCCACCGAAGTTACTTCACCATACTCACTGTCGTTGCTGTCGTCTTGCGCTTTTTCAGAACTAACAGAAATATTGCTGTCAGAGGACTTCAATTCCTCTTCGAAGTCATTTATATCCTCTATTGAATCATCTAATTCCAAAGATATTGTAGAATAAACCTCCCAGTCCGGCCATGATTATCTTTTAAGACAAAACCTTTTCCCTTGTTTACAAAACCGCTTTCGTGAACGAAACTAACCTTCACGTGAAGCGCCGTTGTTTAAATCAAAGTTTGTGGACCTCTCAGGACACCGACTTCCGCCTTAAAAATAGCTAGACTAGGCGTGTTCTTCTCGGTCTCATTATCCTCTCTTGGTCTGACGCATTTGTATCGAAACGATTCCACATCTAATCAACTGATTTAACCGTAAAGTCGGATTATTTGCTCTATTTAATGATTCTGTCAGACACCAATCTTGTCTTTGTCTCCTCAGAATGCTTGCTTAAAAAATTCTTGCCAAAACAATGCAATTTGTCAAACTGGTTTTACGGACAAGGGATACCGCTGTTTGTGTACCGAGGAATTCAAAGGAACTTATTGTAGCCAAGGTATGAAAAAACGTCTGAAGAACTCAACGAAAGCACAACCGTTCACGTCCTTGATTATAACTCAAAACATTTCTCGCAGTATTCACCATCTTTCTTTAACTGAGATAAATTTGCAACATTTTAAAACCATGTGGTTTTTCACAGGTCATTCCTCATGCCTAGAAATTTTCAACAAGTTCAAGTAAGTATTCTGTAAAGAAGAAACACATTTTCCAGTCAACATCAGGCTTAGTTTAAAACTATTTTGCAATAGTGATTTCTTAATAAACGTTACTTCACGTATCATAATGTGCAGGCAGTCCAATTATCGTCTTTTGTTTGATTCAGGACTCAAGAGAACAAAGACTATTTGCTAGAAATCACTTCGGGGAAAGTCCGCGTGTACTGTCACATGTCAAGCCACGGTCTTGGTACATGTGAAGGAGGCGGATGGACGCTTGTGATGAAAATCGATGGCCACAAGGTATTGCCACCCCTAAAAATTAACAATTAAAAGAAAATCCTGGGAGAGTTGTAGGAACAGTTTTCATGAATTTATTAGCATTATGCATTATGTCGAAACTAACACAATAAACAAAAGATTTAGCAATTCAAAACAAAGGAGCTGTTTGCAATACCAAATTATAACAGGTTACGAAAATTGCTACACTGAAGCCACATATTGCTTTAGTCAACCACTTATTATAAGGTTGATATGGTAAGGTAAGGGGATGTAGCGGAAATGAAAGGGAAGTGGGAAAGTTTTCAAATTTAGAACCGGTTTGCCCTTTTTTTTTTTTCTAAAATCACTCATTTAATCTTTGTTTTTAATGCTCATTTAGCTGACTTTTCACTATCGATCTGCATTATGGAGTAACAATAAAGAGTTCAATGTCACAGCTGGGAAGATTTTGCTTGACAATAACGAGACAAAGTTACCAACCTACTGGAACACACCTTTCTCCAAAATCTGCCTCGGCATGAAGATCGGAGATCAAACAAGTTTTATCCTAATTGCAAAGAAAGCCAGTTCCATGCATGCACTGATTGCTGATGGTAAATACCGCAACACATCATTGGGCCCTGAAGCTTGGAGGTCGCTGATTGGTTCTGAAGGTTCCTTGCAACGTAATTGCAACAGGGAAGGGTTTAACGCTGCATGTAGTCAACAACACTCAAAAGCAAGAATTGGTATCATTAGTAACAACGAAGACGACTGTGATCGATGTGACTCCAGAATCGGGTTTGGTACTGGAGGAAAACATGATGATACTAACACGTGTGGAAACGAAGTCTCGTACAATGGTCTCTTTAGAGCTAGACACATAAAAGCCATGGGGTACATATTGGTGCAGTAAAATTGGTAATAACTACAACGTTACTACACAAATGATACCGTGTTAAATGGCAAACGCACCATCAAATAGTTTCAGTTTCTTTCTTTCTTTCGTGTTAACTTTTTGGCTGTGTAAGGTCTATCCAAACAAAAGACATGAATGATCCAAGTGGAGATGAATAAGAATTTTCTCATCGCTAACAGTATTTTGGTCTTAAGGATGCGGTCACTACTAACACAGACGTTGGTTTGTGAAGAGGAGAAGTTAGTTTATGAGGTGCAGTGATGGCGCAGTGGTGAGAGCACTTGCCTCCCACCAATGTGGTCCCGGTTCGATTCCCAGACTCGACGTCATATGTGGGTTGAGTTTGGTGATTCTCTGCTCTCTCTTCAAAAACTAATATTTCATTTGCTTTGCGTTAATTTGTGCATTTCACTTTACAGTGTCTCCAATTAGTGCTCCAGCGCTAATAGACTAGACACTTAAATGAAGTTCCCTTCCTTGCCTTTTCCAAACTTCATGCCTTCCCTACAAGTAAAATCAGCATGAAGGCTATAATATAAGGGTATGGTTGCAACAACTTTATGTCTTTCCAACTGAAAACCCATTTTATGCAGGATTTATTATTTTTATTTTTGCACCGTTGCTTCTTCCACCTGTCAGTAAATCTGTCTCCTCGGGGAGAAAGAGTGGCACCAAGAAGACTAATAAGACAAGGTAATTAAAAGAAAAAGATAATTTCCTTAAAGTAGGTATCAATTTCAGGAGTTGAACAACAAGAACAAGAACAACATAGACTTTATTTTTTAACAATAGAGAAAAAGGCCTTTGTAGCCCGCAGTTAGCAGAGCTATTCTAGGCGGGCTGCTAGAAACCTAGAAAATATACTTGCTTGAATGGGTCCTTATGATTTGACCGTGCAATTTCGCTGCACACTGCTCTAACAACTGAGGTTATCAACCGATTTGTGAGCGAGTCTAATGAAAGAGCCATCTTAACATTTTCAGTTGTAAAGGTGGCTATAAATCTGATCCAGAGGAATTTTTTTTGAACTTTGCACAAAGTTTTATCTGAGACTGCTTATCACTTTTCAGCAATAAAAATCTGGGTTACTGAGTTCGTTTTTGAGATATAAATGGCTCTTTTGTTACCATGGTGAGTTATACGTCACATCAATGAGTGCATCTGCCGTTACATGAAATATTTGGGTAGATTTAAACTGGTTTGAGCCTCCTTAGAGAAGAATCCATGTCATTTCCCGTGATTGCCTATACATCAATTGAATTTCCGAATTTTGGCTGCCGAATGAGGGAATCTTTGCTGATGTCAATTTTTTACATTTTGTCTCATTAACATACGGGTTTGCTCACAGAAGGCGTCATGTATTTTACAATTGACTTCAAAAGGTAAAAGAACTTGTTAAACTTATATAAATATGCAATTAATAACGAGCCAGTTATTAGCCATCAAAACCTGATGGCTAAGGTGCTGATCCTATTGATCCTTTGAAAAATTTCGAACATCATACACTGATTGCAAATATGGCGACGATAACACCAAAGCGAGGCTTTTCGGTAGAAACCGTTGCTGAGGGCTGGCCAGCTCTGTTTTCCAAGGAATTTTGCAGCATTTGCACTGAGAAACCGTCCAGATTTGAGCGTAGATAATGCAACGCAATGGCGACGTTTTATTGAAAGGCCGCATCAACTTTTACTGTATGTTTTCTGTGTTAGCTTGTTTTCCTATCTCCACAAAGGAAGCAAGACCTTCTACATCAGAGCCTTTGCTTGTTTGTACATGAATACCGAGGGTGAAAATGTACCCACCAGAGTTGGGCCTGCCCTCCTTGGAGG
>OX421455.1:22503347-22508347 GCA_949126865.1 Montipora capitata | reverse complement strand
GTCCTTTCTCCTGGTTCCGGGGCCCGCACTCCTACCGTGACACTGTTGATCCTTCTGTTGCAGAGAATGCTCGTGCTGGAGAGACGCTTTCTGAAACTGATGATGATGATGATGATGATGATGATGATAATGGTGATGATGATAATGGTGATGATGATAATGGCGATGCTGCTGTGAATGATAATAATGACAGTGATGCTGCTTCTATGAGTGCTTCCCTCTCTGCGGATCCGGAAGTTCTTTCTGTTACGCCGCCGGATGCTCCTGTCTTGCGCTGTGACGCTCTAGAGGATGCTGATGATCCCAATGTCTTGTCTGAGACCAATGACATTTCAGAAGAACCTGAGGTAGCAGCAAGTGAACAGGTGGATCTAGATACCGCTTCTGCCATCGAGGTATCCCCGCCCGCTGGTGTGCTTCCTTTTCGGAGAAAGCGCCCTCGGCCGGATCGGGATGCCTCGGGAGGTCAGGATTTTGATGTAGATTTGTTTGAGCCCACTTAGCCCCTTTTCCTTCAGGTGCTGCACGATCAATGTCAGAGGCTTGAGCGAAAGGAAGTTTATTCCGATCACTGATTATTTTCATAGCGCGAATCTTGATTTTTGCTGTATTCAAGAGACTATGGTTTCTAATGTGACTATCCAGTCCTCCTTTTCCTCCCGCTGGCGTGGCCCTAGCTTTTGGGCCCCGGCGGTTGGAAGAAGAGGGGGCGTTGCGATTTTGTGTTCTGAACGTTTTCGAGATAGACTTTCAGTTTGGCAAAGGGACTCTGATGGGCGTGTCCTCAGTCTTTTAATCAGTTTTGGTGACATCAATATCAGCCTTGTTAATCTTTATGTGCCTACAATTCCAGCTGAGAGATGGGCTTTTCTTCGGTCGGCTCATGCATATTTTTTTCCCAACTCTCGGCTTGTTCTAGCGGGAGATTTCAACTGTTACGATTCCAGTTTAGACAAAATGGGAGGTAACATTTCTGTCGATTCGGGTTTATCCGATTTCAAATCATCTTGTAGTATTAGAGATGCATGGTGTTTCAAGCATTCTAGAGAGCGTCTGTTCACGTGGTTTAACCACGATTTCAGTATTGCAAGCAGATTAGACACCTTTTTTGTCTCCCGTGTTCTTTGCGATTCGATTAGTGAGTGTAGCATCCTCCCATGTGTCTATTCTGACCATGATTTTGCTGTTTTAGAACTTGATCTGACAGATCCAGCTAGATCTGGGCCGGGTGTTTGGAAGTTTAATAATTCCCTCCTCCAGGATGAGGCTTTTAGCTCCGAGATCTCTGATTTGATTGATGCATATCTATCTTTTCGCCATGTTTTTTCTTCGACTAAGGAAATGTGGGAGTTGTTCAAGAAGGATTTCAAGTCGACTTCGATTTCTTTTGCTCGTGATAGACGTAAGGAGCTTTCCAGAGATAAAGTCCTTCTCACCTTCTTCAGGGATTTCGGCAGTTCCATCAGAGATCTTGGAGTTAGAAGCCTCTTTAAAATCTATCTTTGACAGAGAGTTAGAGGGTTCTAAAATCAGAAGACGTGCTAAGTGGTTGGAGGAAGGTGAGGCCCCCACTAGGTTTTTCTTTAATTTAGAAAATCAGCGACACGAAAAATCCTTAATTAATATCGTCAGTTTTGACCCCAGAGGGGGATGAGGTCTCATCTCTTCCTGAGATGACGGAGGCTCATGAGCGCTTTTATTCTGCCCTCTTCGCTGAGGAGGAGATTGATCTTGATGTTCAACGTGAGCTTCTCTCTCACGTTTCGAGCCGTTTGTCGGATTCCGATCGAGAATCTTGTGAGGGCCTCCTTTCCTTAGATGAAGCTACACAGGCCTTTAACCTCTCTAATAGGGATAAGACTCCTGGATCAGACGGTTCGACAGTTGAATTTTATTCAAATTTTTGGTCGGAGCTTGGCCCCCTTTTCGTCGACGTTTTCAATGAAAGTTTAAGTGATAGCGAACTGTGCGAATCTATGAAATCTAATGTTACTCGCCTAGTATACAAGAGGGATGATCGTAAGGACTTGAAGAACTGGCGTCCAATCTCCCTCCTTAATGTAGATTATAAAATTTGCTCTAAGGCTTTCTCTTTATGGTTAGCTAGGGTTTTGAGTTGCCTTGATCAAACTTGCTCTGTTCCAGGAAGGTCTATCGCTTCTAATTTAGCTTTATTGCGTGATACTTTAGATTACATTGACCGCACTGGGGAAACAGGGATTCTAGTTTCTTTGGACCAGGAGAAAGCTTTCGATCGGGTTAATAGGTCTTTTCTGATGACTCTTCTTGAGCATTATGGCTTTGGTCCTTCCTTTTGCAATTGCATTCGTACGCTTTATAATGGTGCTTACATGCGCATTCTCGTTTACGATTTTCCTTCGAATCCTGTCCCTTTGCATCGAGGTATACGGCAGGGCGACGCTTTGTTGCCTATGCTGTACATCCTGTGTGTGGAGGTTTTAGCTTGTAAATGAGAGAGAGAGAGAGAGAGAGAGTGTGTGTGTGTGTGTGTGTAGGAGAGAAACCCTGACAATGCACACCCCAAATGTCGACCTGGATGACCATAAATATTCCTGATTATCCGCCCTTTAACGTCCATCTAGAGAGCAATGCAGGTCCACGATGGGACAAGTGGTGAAAGCGCCTCGAAAGACTCTTCGTTGGAATGAAACTTGAAGATGGCAAACAGAAGCGAGCTCTTTTGCTGCGTTATGCAGGTCCCGATGCAAACGACAAACACTCTCTGATACCGGCGAAGACAAAGACTATTGAAAACAAGACGCTCTATAAAAGCGTACACTGAGTTGCCTGTGGTACGTGTTACACAAAAACAGAAGCTTTGAATTGGGTGGTATTGAACTGCAGGGTTCCAGTTAATTTTTTCAAGTGGGGGGTCATTAAGACCATTTGAGGGTCACCCACATTTCCCGCCAGCAGAGGCCCTTTGGCTCACACGTTCACACCTTTAATTATTTTGTAATATCCTGTCCCATTTTGAGGTCATTTAGTTTTTTAAGCTTTGGTAATAAATTCAGTTTAAAGATAACAAACACGCTCTTGAGTAACGGTGAACGTGATCACCTTGTGTCAACTGAATGAACTTCGGGAAAGAATGTTAATCGTTCGTCGTTTTCAGAGTAAAACACAACGTACTTTTTAGAAACTTCCGTCTTTGGTTTTTTAATTTTGTTGTAATATTTAACTGAATATTTACATTTCATCTGTCAGGTCAGGAAGCCGTCTTTGTCGGCTTCCTGAGAAACGTATTTATTTACACAATCCCGAGGTTGAGCGGCCATAATTGAAAATCTGAACATCTATAAGATACAAAAACAGACTTGCGAATTATCACAAATCACAATGCTGACAAGCACAAAAGCAGAAAAAATGGTTAATAAATATGACGTTTGTTACTATCTGAATGTTTTTGTGTGAGAGTAAAGGGATATATTGTCACGCAAATGATATAATTTCATGACGCTCAAAATTCGCAAAAAGCGTGAGTTTCATGTAAACAATCTTCGCACTAGTAAGTCATAGCAATAAATTGAATTAACCAGGAAGTTAAAGAAATATTGTTGCATTCCCAAATAAACTTCATTTTACACTACAATGACAAAATCATTTGTCAGAGAAAAAAAATTCCTGTCTCCTCGCGTATCACATTTCAAAACACGTATGCAAATTTGTTAACTCATTTTCACCGCGTCCTGATTCCCGCGAAATTTTTCTTATTTCAAATATCAACAAAAATATTATTTCTCGTCAAGCGTCCCATCTTTTATGTTCAAATAACCGCTAAAAATAAAGATTTTTTAACGATCTATCCGTATTCCGTAGATATTTTTTCATAATTTAATATTCTCTGTAAAAATTTGCACAATAGCAACGCACGCAACAAATTTAGTCGCATCTACCTCTTCGTCGAATTTCCATGCTTAACACAGGAATTTTTAGTTATTGTGCAAATCTATCTCTATTCGTTAGCAATGAACTTTTAAAATTTCAGAGAAATCGACCGGTCTGCAAATATTTTATGACTTTTGTTCGATGGGACGTCAAAAGGCCAAGTGGATGTTATGCATAATCGGGCAAGTTCGGGCACAAAATGTTCCTGAATCGTCAAGTATCACCACAGAAGGGCTGTTACTAAAAGTGGGACGGGGACGTGGGACTTGGGACTTGAAGACTCGGGGACTCGAGGACGCGCGGACGCGGGGAGGTGGGGACGTGGGGACGTGGGGACGTGGGGACGTGGGGACGTGTGGACTCGGGGACGCGGGGACGTGGGGACGCGGGGACGCGGGAACGTGGGGACGCAGGGACTCAAGGACGTGGAGACGCGGGGACGCGGGGACTCGGAGAGGTGGGGCGCGAGTACGTCGGAACTCGGAGACGCGTGGGGATTCGAGGACGTGATAAACAAATAACACCTGACTTTTGCGCTGAATTGCTAAAATACAATTTTTGACGGTCTACAAGTGTAAAATAATCTAATATGCTGGAGAGTTTGTCAGACCAGTAGCTGATGATTTCCTGCGTCCATAGACCCTTTGCATAAATGGCAAGGTACATCCTAAGCCTCACATTCATGTGAAAAATCCTTTGTCTAGAAACATAAGTACGAGGCTAAGGATGTACAAAGTATTGTTATTCAAATTTAGGCGCCGCCATATATGCAAAGGGTCTATGGTTCCTCCTTGCCTATTTTACCGTGAGAGCCCTAGGTACAGAATAGTTTCAACGCAGGGATCTTAAACGTCGTGGGCAAGGAGGAACCATGGACGCTGGAAATCATCAGCTACTGGTGTGACAAACCCGCCAGCATATTAGATTATTTTACACTTGTAGACCGTCAAAAATTGTATTTTACCACTTCAGCGCAAAAGTCAGGTGTTATTTGTTTATCACGTCCTCGAATCCCCACGCGTCTCCGAGTTCCGACGTACTCGCGTCCCACCTCTCCGAGTCCCCGCGTCCCCACGTCCTTGAGTCCCCGC
>OX421455.1:22493347-22498347 GCA_949126865.1 Montipora capitata | reverse complement strand
ATCAAATATGGACTGATATTGGCTGCCATATGAGCCTTTACGAGCTAATGTCCGATCTCACCCTAGAGAAAGAATTGTAAACCTCCATCAGACCTTGTGACATGTGCGGTATATAAAACCTAACCATAACCAAACCGAGAGTTCTATTGTGGGTCATGATGAAGGGGGTTCGCAGTGATGTTTCTTGATATTTGGGTTTTAATAAAGTAGCGCAAGGTATCTTCATAGCGTGCTCTGGTGTTTAGGCTCTTTTGATCATAGCTGTTTTGAATTGGTTTCCAAGCCCTCATCAACTGAGCAGATGCGTTTGAGGTGTAGAGCTGGACTGTAGGCGCTACTGGATATTAAGCTGGGTTGTTGATCGAATGCTTGATGTAAGTAATTTTGTCTGTCAGTAGGTTTTAGTTCATGAGTGAGGAAATAAAGTTAACTCGACTTGATCACATGATGATTTACCAACTACGGGTATACAGCCAGATGCACCAATAAAAGGGTGGAAGATGGGCAGTATTGAGAGCCAAGATATTGGAGGAAGGTGGTCTCCTGCTAAAGCCGACAGACATCCTGCTAAAGCCGACATAGTGCAGGGATGGCGCAGTGGTGAGAGCACTCGCCTCCCACCAATGTGGCCCGGGTTCGATTCCCAGACTCCGCGACTCGGCGTCATATGTGGGTTGAGTTTGCTGGTTCTATACTCTGCACCGAGAGGTTTTCCCCGGGGTACTCCGGTTTCCCCTCTCCTAAAAAAAATACCAACATTTGAATTGATTTGTGTTAATTGTTCATTTCAATTTACAGTGTCCCCAATTAGTGCTTCAGCGCTAGAACGACTAGACACTTAAATAAAGTTCCTTTTTATATAGGCATCCTTGAATGATAGGCAGCATTTTGTGCCCTCAGCATATTTGGAGAAGGACTTACAGGACCACACATTCAACTGCAGCGTGATACGTGATACGGGTGTCTTAAAATCCCTAGCACTAGCAATGTGAAATTGGTCTTTAAAGCTCTTCATTTATCTGGGAAGTTCACGGTTTTAGGGCTGATGCGTAATCCCGTAATTTCTCTAATAATCATGAGTGAAATTTGAATAGGAGTGTGTTTGGCGACATGTTATCACAGTCATTTGAAATTGCAAGCAGGCTAAATCATAAAATGCATACATGCGGCCTCAATTATGGAAAACCAGCAATCACAGCATCATTTATGTAACACTACAGGGATACATTTTCACGATGGACCAAGTAGAGTGTACTTGAAAACTGTGGTATTGCCTCTCAGAAGGAAAGTGGATGTCCCAACAATCAAAAGTCGATTTCCCAGGAACGATCTTAGTTCAGGATACTGATTTTACTTGGCAACTGCTCGTAGTTCATTGTATTTCTAATATAAAGTGCCACTTCCCCACCATTTCTGTTATGATCCTATCTTTCAAGAGCGTAACCTCACTTTTCCTCCAGATACCGAACCATCCTGACGAGATTCATTGAGTTCTAGAATGTCAGCAGGTTTGGTTGCCAGATATAATCTCATTTCCGCAATATACCTGGAGAGACTGCCTCTGTTAAGGACAATCATCTTAGAGCCCCTAACATTTGGTAGGTTAGAGTCTGGGCTGTCGCCCTATGTAAATGAATCCAGTTGGCCCTCGCAATCCAGATGTCGATCTCAGTGCATGGATTCCGGATCCCAAATAGTTGATCCCGGATCCCGAGTCGTAGATTTCGGATTCCAAACTCACGGGTTCCGTAGAAATAGATCCTGGTTTCCATTTAATGGATTCTAGGTTTTCCACACTCTGGATTCCGGATTCCAAAGCCTCACATTTGCTGGATTTCGGATTCCCGGTCGAGGGGTGGAAGATATAAAGGGCTTGAATTTATTGGATTTTGCCTGACGGGGCTTCTGTGACAGGGCCCCGTTTGTTATTTTCTTTAGAAATATAACGGATAGGTGGAATTTTATCTAAATAACCATGGTTGAGATTTACAAGAGCGCACTAATCCCTTCAAGCGTGATTCCTTAAAAATATCATGCAAACCGATTATCTAAGCAATTTACAAAATAATTGTCGAACAAACATTGTCAACTGTATTATTAAAATGAATTCCGTTCTAGTTCAGGTCATTTATCGAAATGCTCTAATGCTGAACAAGTTCTCAGTTGTTCTGGTTGCAGAATTTTCGTCAGCTTCTTGTGACGGAGGGAGGAAGGCGATCACATATCCACCCTTTGTTCCCTCCCTTTGAGGGCGTTGTCTTGTTGGTTACTTCCTGGAGCTTACACTCGTGGCTTCTATTTGTAACAACCCGGTTTCCCTTTTAAAATATTTACGTCAAGTGCAATTCAGTCTATCAAACTTCAACTTAACCAAGGTTTCGTTTAATTTTACTTTCATCAGTGAAGCTCAGCACACAATATTTATACATTATTACTTTCAGAACGAAAGATTGGAATAGAAGTAACTGATAAAGTTTATACATGTTTCGCTAGAAAACTCAAGGTAGCATAATCTATAATTAAGCCACTTTTGAACTATTTAAGATGAAATTAAAAACCGAGGAAATTGAGACCAACCATATTAAAGCGGCATGGTATGGTATGGTATATAGAGGATATTACATGGCCTCGCGGGGATGCGAATTTTATCTTCGAGTGCTGAAAGTATCTCTCACTCGTTCGCTTCGCTCACTCGTGAGAGATTTTTTCAGCACGAGAAGATAAAATTCGTATCCCCAAGCGGCCATGTAATGTTCTGTTTATTATATAGATATTGATGAAATGTCTAGATGTAAAACAACTTGTTTTATTCATTTTCGAAATGATGAAAAAGTGTTCACCAACCACTAAAACACGCATGTTGTGTAACATGAAACAAGATATGGAAGTTATGAAAAACAAATCATGATAATGTAAAATTTGCAATAAAAATGTTAATGTAGTAGGGAAGAATTATATTAAAGCACAAAAGTATCGTACAATGAAGAGGAAGCCCTCGTTTTATTGGCTAATCGTGTTCGTTACCATGACGACAGCTATATCCTCATATGTGAAAGATAAAAATGATACGTTCACTGCGCGCGGTGAAGATATGATTTTTTAGTAAAAGGAGAAATCCTGGTATTTCATCAGTATCTATACAATAAATTTTATTTAAATCCAGAAGACACGCTAGGATATACATGTAAAATATGTGTGTATTAAAAAAGCGACTACAAGATGACATATATCGATAAAACTACTTTAATCTGCTTAAGAAGCTAAGACTAACAATATTGCTTTTATTTATAGGCAAGAGTAAAGCTAGTAATTCGAAATTTAATTCATAATTCTAACCCTTAAAAAGCCCTATACTATACTATCTAAAAATGGAAGCCATTCGATATTGAGGAACAAGACTAAATGAATGTAGCATGGCATAACCCAATCACGTTATGAGCTTGTTTTTAAATGAATTTAGTGAATCCGACAATTTAGCTTCATTTAGAAGTTGGTTCCAAATCATAGGACCATTGTATTTGAAACTTCCTTTTAGAAACTCCCCCTTTGGCCTAGAAGGTGACAGATCATTTTCACTATTTCTCAGTTGGTAGTTCGTCTCACAAGTATTCCTTCTGGCGAAAGAGTTCCTTAGGTTGGGTGCGGGGTCATCATTCAATATTTTGTGCATGAAAATTGGTTTAGCACGGAGCCCTCTCATATCCACGGTGTCCCAGGATAAGGCCTCAATAAAGACGGCAGAACGGTCGGCAGAACGAATTTCATAACTGGCACTAGTAAGGACTCTAGCAGCACGAGATTGAAATCTCTGAAGCTTATAAATCCTTTAATAGCTTCCCGTACTTGTTCCATAAAGATGAACAATAATTAAAATATGGTTGTACTAGGCTCGCATACATTATCAAATTATGTAATCATCCTTTCTAGTCGTAGTGTTCAATGATTTGTATGTGCGCGTGCGAGCGCGTCGGCGTTGCACGCGCGTGTGAGTGTGAGTGTGTGAGGAGGGTAGTCTTAGAAAGGGAATTGAGTTTCCGCCTACTATCATTAAAAATAAATAGATAAATTATATACTTTCTCGAGTAAATTCGAAGCAACAAATGGCTTAATACGTCTCATCGCTCAAATGCCCGCACTAGCCCTCTTACAGATCATGTCAATATGGCTGATGGCTGTCCAAAGAAAGCCTCTCATCAATCTAAACCCCTAGACATTCATGTGTGTCAGTTTGAGAAACAGGTGTGTTGTTTACCACAACGGGATGTTCGAAACTCTTATTACTCAGATTATAAGAAGACCCAATAAGCATGAACTTAAAACTTAGTTGGGCGCATAACGAGTTTGTTTTCTATGAGCCAAGGAAAAAGGACCGGGAGGCTGGAAAAGGCCACTAATCGAGTAGTGGCTGAAAAGTTTTGAAAACTCGAGGAAGGTTAGTTTTAGTCAGTGACGTTGCGTAAATTTAATGGGTTTGGTTTTTTTTTTTATGTTTTTATTACGCTACGAACTTCTTAGTTCAAAATGAATGCATGTTTTTGGAGTTCTTTTCCTTTAATTTCAAGAAAATAAAGCGGAATTATCCTCTCTTCCTAATCCTCTTGAATAGTGCGGACCTACGAGGAGACAACCAGAGATTATATTTCACGAAAGAAAAACACACTCCAGAAGATGAGCATGACGGCAATGGAGAGATATGATACAAAACACTGACCAAATAAAGATAACCCCTGCTTCGAACTTCGTTGTTATGCTCAAGAAGGTTTTTTTGTTTTTTTTTGCAAAAACCTTTCATCGATCGACCCTGTCTTAGGTTCCAGTCCTTCCCCGACAGGTCACGCAAAAACGTGACAAACGAAATTTTCCAGGAGCTTCGCAACATCGCATCGACTTTAATGAATCATTTAGATCATTCGGTGACCCTTATTTTTTAAGACATGAATCACTTACTCTTCCTACAATCTACAAAATATGATGAAATGAAAAAAAAATTAAAATGAAGA
>OX421455.1:22483347-22488347 GCA_949126865.1 Montipora capitata | reverse complement strand
GTCAACATTAGTGTCTAATTTGCTGATTAATTAACTCCGTTATAATAATCTAAGACTAATAGGTAGTTCTCTTTCACCATACTCCACATTATGACACCAGTGAGTATTTCGTCGCGCTTGCGCTAAAGCCCACTCTTCAAAGAGTCAATTGTTATGCAAATAATCTCGGTAGAAAACCATGCAACACTGTGGAACCGGCCTCTTCTTTCTTTGTGCAAGCACGCTGGTGAGCCCACGTCTTTGGTTTCGTTTTCCTCGAGAACGAAACCTTTATCTACTACTTGCAGAGTTGTGTCTTTACACGGTTTGTTGTATCTACTTCTGTACTTCGTAAGGATGGCCGAGACCCTTCTAATATTCCTGCAGGAGAACACGTGCGAGACGATTTAAAAAGCTGTGTTATGGCGCACGAGCCGAAAGACGAATCAGAGTTCTCCATAGACGACGACTCCGAGGAATTTCTACATCAAAAATTAGGAATAGACTCTATGTCTAAATTAAGCGACCATCTGACGAAGCTGGTCAAACGAGTTATCGGTGGTGCTGACTCAGCAGAACCCGATTCAAAACGCGTTCGCTTTGATCCTTCCCTAACAGTTGATAACGAGGACGAAACTGCCTCGGAGGATGAGGTAGAGGAAGTTGAGCTTCCTCTTTCCATTTTCGACTCCAACGAGTCAAAGGGTCCAGAAATTCTGGATATCATTGCCCAAAGGGTTAATGAGTCGTTCGCTAATAAACCCTTAGAGGATAAAATGAAGCCTCTGCAAGTGCGATATCGTTCAACGGCTAATTGCCAAATGATTTGCGTTCCTCGCGTTAATACGCCAACGTGTAATGAGCTAACGGCCAGCTCTAGGCGTTCCGACTTTGCAATGCAGGAAATACAAAAGATGATTGTCAAAACTGGCCAAGTGCTTTCTACTATTACGGACAAAGTCCTTGTTGCCAATGCTCTGTCCATGGTTGGTCATGCCGGTTTTCTAACCTCACTCAAACGCCGCTTTTTGTTGAAAAGGCAGTTGAGGAAGAATTTTGAATCGCTGTGTTCGACGTCAACTCCAGTTACAGCCTGGCCGTTTGGAGACGACTTATCTAAAAACGTGGATGAAATAACGAAAGCGAACAAGGTTGCTACCAAAATCAGGTCAGGTTATTTCGGGCAGCCAGCACCCCTATTATCTACTGTACTATTGTTATTATTGTATAATTATTGTATAATTGTTATTAGTGTATTGTAACTATGGGGTGAAATAAAGTATTGTTGTTGTTGTTGTTGTTGTTGTTGTGATTTGGTAAACAGCTTTGCGTAATAAGCACAATGGGTATGGGAAGGAAGGGTGGGTTAGAATAGAGGTACTGGAGAGGATCAGGGAGGGGTAGGTGAGTAGAAGGGAGGAAAAGATGTCTAGTTCTTTTCTAGGCCCCTAAAGAGGCAAGCCCTGTTTTTTACAACTATCTCCCCGCCCCCCTCCCCCTAGTTGATTAAAAAAAAAAAAAGAAAAAAAGTTTTTATACTGGTTTGAAAGAAATCACCTGGTTTAAAAAATTCAAAGCAAAAACGAAATTAAACCACAACATCAATGAGCTAAAACTTAGATGATAGCTTATAAATTTGCCTAGCGGTCTGAATATAAGCACAGCCTCAACTTCGTTGAATAGAGCAGTAGGATAGGTGGCCCAAATTAATAAAGAGTAAGTCCGATTGGGTAGGATTGCTTTAAAATAAACATCCTTTTGTTGTTTTACCGACAAATCATCCCACTCGCTTTAACATAGACGCAGTTGAGCGACAAACGAATTACTAACTTTTCTTACACGGTTTTCCCATAACAGCATACTATCAAGTAGTAGCCCGAGAGACTTTGCTACATCAGTAATTTCAATAGTGTAATTACAGCAAAACACTTGCTGAAAAGGACCTGTCCAACGAATCTTTTTCTTGAAAGAATCACATGACTTTGTTTTTTTCCTCGTGTATTGTGAGCTTACTTTCTTGACATCAAGTAACTCTTTAAACATTGTTTTCTGAGATAAAAATACTTCCTCTAAGGTATTTCAATTCTAGACACAAAAGATGCTGTGTCATCAGCGTAAAAGTGTAATTCTCCATTTGAGATACACTCTCAATATTGACAATAAAAAAGGTCACGTTAATTGCTATCATGCATGGATCGTGACGACCACGAATGGTGTATTAATTATTCTTAGTTTTAAAGACATTTCATTTATGAAAGACATATATTTGAACTATGGAAAGGAGTATGTTAAGATTTTCATGTCAACGTAGCCATGAAGGCTACTAAGAAGTAACAAAAGGAAAGTCTGAAAAGTTCAGAATTAAATGGTTACGAGAAGCCGCTGTGGGGATGGTGTAAGTGTTGTAATGACTATACCTCCATCGGGTGGAGTTAATTTGACCTCGGACCCAAGCTTCGTGTCCTCGTCGGCGATCATAAGCGGTTAAATTCATCAGCTATCGTGGAAATCGAAGCAGAAAATGCTCATTTCCAGCCAAGTGCGTGGAGTTTTTTGACGATGAAACATTCACGAAGGTTCGCAAACGATGTGGCTTTAGCTTTGCGTGAAAAAATCTTGGCTGGGATGGATTTTCGAGTTGCAAACCGCCTCTGAGCTGACAACGGTCGGAATCGTAGTGTGCAGCCTTGACTTCGTCTTAGAACATTGAAAACACGGACTTCGCGAAACTGTGAAATGAACTCCAAAAGGCACAAGAATACACCAGAGGTGAGTCATTTTGATTCATTTTATTGAATGAACGTTAAATTGAGCAATTTTTAGGCTTCATAATTGACTGTATTTTATTTCCCATACAAAGTCTTAGAACGCGTTTAAATTCTCAACGGCTGTCTGTAGTGACGCGAGCTTGGGATGCCTATGGTGTGAACGGCACAAAAGCAGTCGGCAAACACCTTGGCAATTTGTTGGCGACAATAGAACTTGTCTCTATTTTTGCCAATAGTTTGCCAATATGTTTAACAACTGTTGTTGTGTCTTTCACACACACCAACTTGAATTTGCCAACACGAGTTTGCAAACTAGTTTGCTGTGTGAAGGCCGCTTTAAAATTAGTGGCTCGTCATTTTTCTGCATGAGGCAGTGATAGCACTTACAGCAAAAACAAAAAGGGCTTGTCGTCGCTAGTACATTCTATTCTTAAGATACTAGTCCTACTAGGTTCATAGGTTTCTTTGTTTCCACAGATAAAACAAGTGACAGTCAAATTAATAATACATGACACAGAAATGTGGAGTGGAGATGTGCGAGCAAAAACCCACAGGGTTAGTAGTGTTCGCACACCTAATCTAGCATTCATACAAGGTATTAATAATAATATATAATATTAAATAGCAGGCAGACATGATAGACTACGTTGTAGAAACCAAGAAATAAAATAAAATAGACTACAATTAGCTTAATTAATAAGTTTGAGTTAGAAAGTAAACAAACAAAACTGACGAAACAAAGCAACACAATGACACGGTGCTACTACAGCTAAACAAGATGTCATTCTCAGGCTTTGGATGTAAACAGATGAACTTTAAGCTCATTTCTAAAGCTGTGGAGAGAGGAAGCATTTTTTGTATGTTAAGGTACTTTATTCCAATTATCGGCTGTGGCAAATCTAACTGAATTTGCCATAATTCGTTCTTGGCCGAGGTATAAACAGATTTTGGTTTGATCTTGCACATGTACAATATCGATGGGCCTCTCTGATGTTTGTGACATGAATAGGAGTCTATTGTATACAAGCTCACCCATTTGTAATTTAATAATTTGAAATATGTTCAGTATACCTAATCTAGTAAACAGGGGTCTGCTATGATCTCACCAGCCTTATTGTGTTATAATCCTTAGTACTCTTTTCTGTAGCAGTAGTAAACAGTTTGATTAAGGTAGGTATTGTACTGTCCCCATAGACAGTACAATACGAAAGATGTAAATAAATTAAACTATAATATAAACATTTAAAAATATTCAAGGTACTACCAGCTTTGTAAATAATACCAACACATAGATCTTCAAGAGGTTTCCCCTTCTTCCAGCCGGTTGGGACAAAATGGTGCTTTCCAGCCGCCGCTTTCCCTATTAAACTTCTTCATTTCTGCCTCGTAAAAAGCGGCATTTTCTCCACCAGAGAGCACCTAATACTTTTACCTTTCGGAAAATTTTGCCTCAGTTTTGTATAAGAAATCTCACCAGAGTTTCAATCAACAACAGCACAAATTGCGCGCACCCTGCTTGGCAAAGTTTCGCTCTTTGTACAACGAATCCGGATGCGGATTAATAAGAAAACTGTCTTTCCCTTGAATAATGTATTCTTCGACTCTTAAACCCATCGATGCGAAAAATCGTGGACGTCATCGACCGTCCGTACGAACGTACGTCCAACCCTCCATGTATGCCAATGTGACCAGTATCATGCTAGTTTACAGCATACATCTTTGATATTGGACATCCATGTTTTGATCAATTGACACCTGTCAAAACAAGTTGACCACTGACCAGGTACTGGTTTTCGATTGCATTGCAGGCTCAACCCAGGTTAACTCACCTAAACATAAACGAGGCTTCATTTTTCGCGCGCTTTCTGTGGCTCGACGCGGCTACGCGGCCATACTACATCAACTATAGTTCTTACACAGTCCACGCTTTTCGTGTTCAGGTGGAAAACGGTTTGGAACATGTTTTCTTTCTGCCTTTTTTGCTGGTTTTAATCCAGTTTGACATATCATGATATCTGTGGTCCACACTGGTGGCTACGCAGTTATTCAAGTCAAGCATCGGACGGATATAAACTTAAAGCTGAGTGTCTATTTTTAATTTGCTTAGAGCTGCTTCTTTCTCTGTATTGCAATTTTTGGCACATCTTTAGAAGCTCTGATAAGGTTACATGATGCCTAGAGAACAGAAACGAAAGGAGAGCGAAAGAAAACGACAACGACAAAACAGAATGCGAGTAATAGCTCATACTTAGT
>OX421455.1:22430847-22478347 GCA_949126865.1 Montipora capitata | reverse complement strand
CGCCGAGGACTTCCCCATTGACGAGTTAGACAGAGTGAAATCTGTAAGTGTCAATTGGCATTTATTGCGGTGAAAGGTTAAACCCATCACAATCGAGGAAATTGCAATTTTTATGATTAAATGTAGTATATGAAAGTCGAAGAAGCAGTTAAGTAGCAGCTTTAGTAGTTCGAAAGAAATCCTGAAGAATTCCAGGCACGAATTGGTTTCGAAACCGCGGCCGTTCTATTGCGCTGCACTGCTTTACCCTCTGAGCTTTTATGCCAACTGGGAGCTGATTAATTGTGAGTTTGAAATACGGGATATAATTCGAACTCAAAAGTAAGCAAAATGGTTTCTAAACTTTTCTTTGGATTTATATTTTTGTATCTTCATCGATTTTTTTATCTTCTCGTTTCATTTGACTTATCTGTTCATAGATCTTGATTTTTAGGGGATTTTCCTTTCTTTATTTGTAACATAAAAGTAATCTTTCTACCGAAGCAAATAAAAATTTAAAGTTCTGTTTAAAAAAATCATTTGCCTCAGGTGGTTAGGTCGTCTTTTTCATTTCAATCTTTTTCTTCGTCTTTATTTTGATTGTTTCCTGCCTCTTTCACATTTTTCTTTATTAAGCCTTTTACGCCCATTTTCTCTGTTATCTTTGTAACCGGCTTTAAGAATTCTTCACTGTCCACACCTCGTAGTTTCTTTTCAATGCCGTGCTTTTTTTGTTAAGGGCCCACAGACGGATTTTCCGCGCGTTGCTAAGGAAGTGAAATGTTACTTCCGGTGACTGACGTCATCATATCGTGAGCTGACCAGAAAACCCACTCACAAGCAAAAATCACCTCACGAACTATTGTTTACATCCAAGGTTTTTCCTCGCCCTTCTTCGCGCTCGTTCTCAGATCAACTGCGCATGCGTAAACGAACTGACTTCCGGATTGAGAAAAAGCTACATTTTCTTGAATTTAACGGAATACTTGTTCAAATAAAAAGAGAAAGCTGAAGCTATGGATTGTCTTGACCCAACTAAGTCGACTATAGGAGAAGTATGGTAAAGGAAAGTTCAAATTTGCGCACAAGAATGTGAACCAAACGTTTTCGAGGGTGCTCCTTCTTCATCAGTGGTTTCAGAGGATTCAATAATTTACTCCTGTTTAGTTCAAACTTTACTTCTTAATCCGTTGATAAGTTGCCGAGAACATTAATTATCCGCTATCTTGTTATGCAAGCATCTAAGCAAAGCAGCATCCTAGCAACCCTTTTGCACTCAAAAATCAGTGCGATTTCGTATTCGTTAAACCCCCTTTTTAATTGTAGAACCCATCCGTTCGTACATGTGAAATTGATATTTCTTCAAAATATTAATCAAGTTATACAACAATTACAATTAATTTCCGTTGGGGAAAAAACATATTTACACTTCTGTGAACTCTTAACATGCTTAAATCGAATAATGTCCATACCCGAGATAATGACATCCATCTGCTAAAATGTACCGTTTGTCGTCATAGGGTGAAAGACTTGTTTTGCTTAATGTCTGTGAATAAATTTGACGGTCTTTGGCTTCGAATTTGATTCATTTGCGCCATCTGCACTTGTTTCTCTAGGAGACGTGTCTTATAATCCTGATGTTGGATTTTTCTCTTGGTCACTGGTTTGTCATTTTCTGTGAACAGTATGGAGATATCGTCAGTCGCAGGCCAATATATTCCTCGATGGGTATGTCATGGGTCTAGTCTTTCATTTCCCCCAGCACCTTTTTGTTCCTCGCACTATACAGAAAATGGACTCTTGGGTACTCTCTCGTGCCAAAGTAGTCTAGGTCTTCTAGGAAATTTTGGAAGAGGTCATCTGTCTTGACACGTAGCACGAGCTATGGGTGTCTGGTAAAAAGCAATAGACCCTTCTCCAAAATGGCGCCGACCGAGAGAGGTATGGAAACTGGGGGTATAGATTGTTTTGCTGTGTGCGTGCCGAGGACCGTGCCGAGACCTTGAACAACCAAAAATGTAGCATAATTGTTGTGTCCCCTTTTGCAATACTTCCTCGAAGAAGAACAAAAACCTTCGATTTCATCGTTTTGCTAAGAAAAAAGAGCAAAAAGAGCTGTGGATTAGCAAAATTCGCCGAGACGAAGGAGAATATTTTACTGTTACCAGCAATACACGGGTCTGCTCGAGGCATTTTCGCGAGGAGGATTACACCATAAGCGAAGATGGGAAAGGAATTAAAAAGGACTGTCTTGAGAAAAGGTGCTGTGCCGTCAGTGTTTCAGTGCACTGCCACAAAGCGATCTCGGAGTACTTTAGCGAGCAAAGACAAGCGCAAAGGTGGAACTTTGGAGGTACCACGTAAGAAACGGCGCCGAAAAAATTGTCAACGCTGCGAAAGAAAACGTGCTGTCATCGACAAACTGGAAACTGATCTTCAAAACAAAAATGCGCAATTGAAAGACCTTACTGAAAACGTCGAGCATTTGGAAAAGGAGAAGAAAGACCGAGAGCAGGAAGTTGCCAGTTCCTCCATGGGGGATAAAGACGTGTGTTTTTCTGCTGAAAACTTTCGCAGCCAAGACAAATTAATTCGATTTTACACAGGTATTGTTAACTGCAATGTGTTTTTACAACTGTTTAACTTCATTGAAGATAGATGTAAGGATCTGAAATACTGGAGGTCGGATATCAAGGTGGATGAAAATCCCCAACAACAGCTGCGGCGAGGAAGACCTCGCAGCCTGTCGGTGCTTGACGAGTATTTTTTAACTCTTGTGAGATTGAGACATGCCTTCCCAGAGGAACATCTAGCATATCTTTTCAAAGTATCTAGGTCAACAGTTTCCAGAGTGTTCCATTCTTGGATTAACTTACTTTACTTTTAATTGGGATCTCTTCTCATCTGGCAAAGCAAGGATTTGATCAGGGAAACTATGCCAGTTGCCTTCAAAGAAAAGTACTCAGCTCCTGGATGCATTCTTGACTGTACAGAAATCAAAATCTGCAAGCCATCATCCTTGAGGACTCAAAGCCAGTGTTTTTCTTCTTACAAAAACACGACAACTGCCAAGGGATTGCTAGGAATTGCACCCTCAGGAGCCCCAACCTTTATTTCTGATCTTTACACAGGTAGCATTTCAGATAAAGACATAACGAAACAAAGTGGTATCCTTGAGCTGCTGGAAGAAGGAGATGAGTGCATGGCAGACAAAGGATTTAACATCAAGGATCTACTGGACCCAATTGGAGTAACTTTAAATATTCCTCGGTTTCTTTCTGATAAAGGTCAATTTGATGGAGGAGAAGTTGAAACTATACAATCAATTAGCTAGTGTCCGCATCCATGTAGAAAGGGCCATTAGTAGAATCAAGATGTATAAAATTCTTTTCAATGTTGTGCCCTTGTCCCTTTCAGGGCTTTTAAATCAGATTTGGACAGTGTGTGGTATGTTACTGCTATTTCAGGCCCCAATTATCAACCAAGAAAGTGTAGAAGATTGATAATGCTTTTAATGAGTAAAATTTTAACCGTTTATTATCATGGTAAACTTAATTGGTAAAATCATTCAAGGTATATATCAACATCATTGCAGGCACAGCCTAGGCAATGTGGACTAGGATATAAAAGATATATATGTGCATATTGCATATGTTAGTATAAATCTAAGATAATAAAAAGTAGCGATAAATGCACTACTAAATAAGATAAATATTCTAAAAATAAATAAATAATATTGATTTAAAAAAAATTAAAATTAAAAATCTCAGCATAATAAAGCTAAAATTTCAGCATTATAAAGCTAAAATCTGCTTTTTCAACTATTATGTTGCTATATTTGGGCATTTGCATAATTACATGCACGAAAATCTCTTAACGATCTCACAGTTCTGAGAAATAACCCATTTCTGGGACCGTTCAATTGTCAACCTTGCTACTTTCGGCCCAAATAACACATTCAGTTCTTTGTCTAGGTCTTTGTAGTATGCACCAAGATAGTCAAATACTATGGTGATAAGCTTCACTTTGTAGCCTGGATACAAGTTCTTTATTCCCAATCTAAGGTCTAAGTACTTGTTCTGTTTGCACTTGGTTCTTTCAGCAATTGTTCCTGGTGTGCATATCGTACCTTCCACTAGAGACCATTCTTTGTTCGTCTTGTCTAGTATACTTATATCTGGCTTGTTTGCACCATCCTTAGGACATTTTTCAAGTTGCCATGGTATGTCTCATAATATCTTTGCTTCTTTGTTTTCTTTGCTTGGCTGAGGGTGGGATTGCATATGCCATGGAGAAGAATAATCAGATTCATCGAAACCATATTTTTCAAGGAGAGCATGATAGACAGGGCGAAGCATTTTGTCATGGCGAGTTTTGTAAAGTGACTGAGCTATATGTGAGCAGCCACAAAGTACGTGTGATACAGTCTCCGGCTTCTCAGAACAGAGTCGGCAGGACAGTTCTTCTACTTGTTCGTGCAACTTCTGGGATCTGTAGGTCTTGGTATTTAGGAGTTGTTGCCTGATACTTGTGTCGATTGACATTACAATGTCTGGAATGTTCTTCCACTGTTTAAAGATGTCATATGAATTATTTGATATTTGGGGATCATTCCAGTGTTGAGTCACAAATTTCCCAACCCAGGGCTGTCTCTGTGTATCTCTCATGTGCCTGTCGGAGTTCGCCTTATCTATTATTATTATTATTATTATTATTATTATTATTATTATTATTATTATTATTATTATTATTATTATTATTATTAAATGGAAATCTGAAATACCACGGTTTTGTGTGTAGTAACACCAGTATTATCATTGTTGAGATACACATGTTCATTTTTCCTTGCAGTTTTACAATAACATGACTGCACATTGTAGTCAAGTTTTTCTGCTGTGTTTTCCCTCTTCTGTGCTTTGTCTGTTTACTTCCATAATAGGTAAGGCAAACAGTGAGAAAAATATAGTTCATGAACTTTTGAAGCAAGGTTGTGAAAGACTCTACAAACAGATTTTGTGACCCCTCTTTTGAATGGATACAGATTTTGCTCCATAACAACCCAGAAATCCCCTATAGGCCTTGAAGTTGAAAGAAAAACTTGTGGCTCACCCGATGGAATTATTTATGATCCTAATGAAAGTCCATCTGTTGGTATTCTGGAAATTAAGAGTTTTTTTTTTCATTGAGGGGAAAGTCCATTGATGAATGCTTAAACCTGAGAAGAGACCTTTGTATTTATAGAGACGAAATTGGTGCTATAAGACTCAAAAGTGTCAGCCCATCCAGTAAATATCAGGATGAACCAGCAAGCCACATTTGAAAACTTTTACTTGAGGTCCTGTCATCTCCTTAAACTCTTTTACAACTGTTGGTTCCATATCTAATCCATATTTCATGGCCAGAGTCTGCACCTTTGTTAGTGCAAATAGACTATGAAAGAATTTGTCATTAATTGGGGCTTTTCTAGAAACAACATCTCCAAATCTTGAGGCAGTGATTCTGAATGCCCGCTCTTGATACCAAGCAGAGCAGCTGGACTGACTTCTCGTGTTTTTTTTTTATGTCAATGGCCTTTTCTGGAGATAAAATAATGTTTGCTAGAAACGCTTCCTCTTCGTCTGGAAGGGAAGGTGGTGGACCTTTTCTTACATCTTCTGGTAAACTAATTATTTGTACAGAGAAGTCAAACACTGCCTCTAGGTCTTCACTATAAATAGTCTCTACTACGCTACTGGGATAGACATCTCTTAACTGATTTGCTAATGGACTTCCCTCTAAGAAATTTCCCCATGGAAGGGACTGGTACTTTGCTGAATTCGAGTATTGGAGCCAAGAAGCATAAGTGGTAGCGTTGTTAACGGAGATATTCTCTCCAAGTTTTTTAATATCTGTCTCTGTAATAATTCGTTGCTCGACGGGTCTTGGATCATATAAATACTCTTGTACAGTCTTTGGTGCCATTTCGCGAGGTGTGCGATCGATGCGTGGTTTTACAAACTCGGATTCAAACCATCTCTGTGGTTCCAGTGAAGGGCCTCGAGGTCTATACCACTGCTGTAGATGCGAAGTTGGCGAGTCATCATCGCGCAGTTTTGCCATTACATGGCCGGGTAAATAATGCCGCTAAGTGCTGGCATTTTCCTGTTCCACTCGCTTTACATGAACACTGCTGAGTGGCAGCCTGTGTGTCAACTTCTCCGCTATCAAATACAATTCTTAGGGAGTGAGGAGCTTCCGTCTTCCTCATCGAGCGATAACATTTTGCTTTTACGACGCAACAATCAGCTGAAAAGAATAATTTAACGTCCTCAAGGTACGTTACCAGGTAGTACTTGTCCCCTTTTCTACTGCCCTTTTTGTTTTCGAGACACTTGCTCGCGCAATCCAAAATATCTGTAATGAAATTCGCGTTCTGTTGCATTTCGTCTTGCATGCTTTCCGCCATGTTGCAAATACTCTATACCCCCAGTTTCCAGTCCTCCTTCGATCGGCGCCATTTTGGAGAAGGGTCTATTTAGGATAGGAGCCGTACCTTGAGACCATGTAGTTGTAGAGGAAATCATATATTAGGACTTAAGACAGATCTAGGATCGTGAAGCCAACGTAAATCAGACGATTCAGGTACAGCCTGGTCTTCTTCTCTCTAACAGCCGCTAGATCATCCCAGAAGGTGAGGAAGGTATCAAAGGCGGGTGAGGCCGTCAGTTTGGCGAGCTTGTTTGGGTTGCTAGCTATTTTGACATTCACACACTTTCGCAGGTTTTCGATCGTTTTACCAAATACCGCAAGTTACTGGTCCCACACCTAGAAATCCGGATACGTGCGACTATGTGTCAACATGCGAGAGGCAAACCACGCCACCAAAAGAGAAAAACACCTTATCCCTACCTTTGATGAACTCGCAGCCGATTTTAACGGCTGATAACGTCAGTGGCTTCATAGCTTATTAGGTTAGAGCGTCGCACCGGTATCTCGAGGTCACGAGTTCAAACCCCGTTGAAGTCATGAATTTTTTAGGCATATCTACCCAATTGCTAAAATTGCGTCCATAACTGCAATTTTGCGTTGTTGTGCCATTTTTTATCTGCTCGTTTACACGATTTTTTATTGCCTGAAACGCTTCAACTGAACAATCACAACCCGGTTTTTATAGATAATGCGCTACCCAGTTAATGCCATTTGTGCTCTTCCCCGCTGAACAACAGCAGCATTACGCCCTTGGAATTCACCATTTCCGAGATGCTCTCACGATTCACGAATAACAAAGACAAACGGGAAATCGTGGTTCACAGCAAATATTTTTTGCAATATCGCGCTTCTCGCCGCCCGTCCCAAACCCCTCTTCATCTTTCGTCCCGTTTACCAACTGAATGCGTGCAGAACCAACCCATTCTCTTCCTTGAATTAACGATTATCTTTAATCCGTAATTTGCTCTGAATTTACTACTATCGTTAATTTAGAACACTTAAAGTTTGATATCGATTATGGAAAAGGTTCATATAGTTTTTAAAAGACAACCCAACAGTATGGACATAGGACTCTAACCTGAGAGTGTTTATTGACCCGTCACCTAACCACTTGGCCACCACACCGCTAGCTGCTCAGGGACGATATTTTGAACACTATTTGATAATGCTGTATTATCACTCGGCAACAAACAATATTAAACACTGCCAAAGGTCGGTTACCAAACTTCATCTTTTAAATTAAATCAAAGCTTTTACTATTCTTTAGCAACGATATTTCTTTTTGAAAGTGCGGTGTTTTGATCTTCAGTAGTGAAGCGGATAGAGTATCAACTCCGGGTTCAAATCCATTCCACGGATATGGTTTTTTATTTCCTTTCTTTCTCTACTACAACAAGTCCTGAGACACAGTGTCCTAAATTACCGTTAATAGTAAATTCAAAGCAAATTACGAATTAACCGTAATCGTTAATATAGAGAAGAGATCATGTTGGGAGAACAGGCTTATTTCAAAACAGCGCCTGCATTCAAACAAAACATCACCATCCTCAACAACAACAACAACTTTATGACCTTGTTTAAGTGGAAAATAAAGATTTACATATATATAGTGGGAAAAGTAGTAGGCAAAAGTTACTCAGATTAACTAAAAAGCTAGCCTAGCTGAGTAACATAATTAAATAATTAAAATGATTAGTTGGGAATAAAGAGTTGGTAATATAAGGTAACATAGCGAGGCTGAAAAAAGACACCAATTCCATAATGCAATTATACATGTAAGCATAAAGGCATATCCCAACTCTCTATTGTCACGTTTTCAGTTTAATTAAGCTCTCTTGTTACAAGCATAAAATGTTGTGAAATGAATGTATATTGAAGTGCAAGTTATAGACGAATGAGAGAAGTGATCTTCGCACTGAGTTTATTGCACAATTTAAGCAATTGTCTCTTACAGACACCAGAGAAATTCAGGTTGTTCCAACGGAATTCAAACCCATAAACTCTGCGATTCCAGTACAATGCTCTACCGACAGAGATATGAAGCCACACAGTTGTGAGCAGGTTGTTTCCGTGAAGGACTCAATGAAATGATTACATACATAGTGGAGTCCCCTATAAATGACAATAGCTTAAATTGTTCAGCCAGTGCGACGATCACTGTTCGATTCACATTTCACGTGGTCCCTAGCTCGTCCCCAGACCCTCAGCAAGCAACAACACATCCTCCTTCCCCACCATAAGCAACAACATCTCCACTCCCCCACAGCAGATGAAAGATTACGATTTGAACAAAACGAGGACGTGAAAGAACAACGGCCAGGGTACAGGGTTTAAGTATCTTTTGTTCCGAATGAGTACTGAAGTCTTGTCAGTTTGGACCACGAAGGTACGATGGGGAGGGAGTTCAAGAATAGTCCGAAGAAGGGACTAAACGGTGTCAGTAAGAGAGCTGCTAAGTGGTTTCAGTCATACCTAAGTAATCGGACCCAAAGGTGTAATGTAAATGGAAATCTGTCAACTGCCAGCACTGTTACTTGTGGCGTACCGCAGGGTAGCATCCTGGGTCCCTTGCTTTTTTTGATGTACATTAACGATCTCCCTAACTGCCTGCGGGTTGCTGCGCCGAGAATGTTTGCTGATGACACCAGTATAACCTTATCTGCAAAAACGGTAGCCGATATTAAACTAGCAGTGACTTCTGAACTTAACAATCTTACCTGTTGGCTGAGAGCCAACAAATTAAGTTTAAATGTGGCCAAAACTGAGCTAATGATAATCGGATCTAGACAGAGATTGAATACCCAATGTGAAGAGATTAATATAAGTATCGATGACAGAACGATCAAGAGAGTTGACCATATTAAATCTCTGGGTCTTACCATTGATGCACAACTCTCTTGGTCTAAACACGTTGACGAGATAAGCAAGAAAGTCTCTTCAGCCATTGGTGCATTGAAACGTGTACGACCTTTTATTCCGACGGATGTTGCAGTTCAAATTTATAATGCTTTAATATTACCACATTTTGATTACTGCAGCCCGGTTTGGGATGGTATGAGTGGCTGTTTGAGTGATAAATTACAAAAATTACAAAATCGCGCTGCCAGAGTAATTACTCAATCACCTTTTGATACGAGCTCCAACCTCCTTCTCGCGATGCTTAGGTGGGAGAAGCTGTCTCTTCGTCGTAAAAAGCAGAAAGCTTTAATTATGTATAAAACATTGAATGAACTTGCCCCAGACTATCTTCAATGTCTCTTCACTGAACGCCACGTTAATGATTATAACCTAAGAAATCTTGAAGGAAAACTTTCGCTGCCCAAGCCAAATACTAATTACTTAAAACGAAGTTTTTGCTACAGCGGGGCCTGTTTGTGGAACAACTTGCCCCAAGATTTAAAAAGCGTTTGTTCTATTGGGCAGTTTAAACGGGGTATTAAGAAAGTATCTGAGATATCGGATTCCCACACGGCAATCATGTAAAGCAGTTGTACAAGTTTTAATTTTTAATTATTAACTTAACTGATGATTCTCCGTGTCTAAATAAAGATTTACATTACATTACATTACATTACAACTGCCACGCGTGATCCTGGATGGAGTGGACGAAGGATTCTGCTATGTTGGTCATAGTTGCGTTCCCCTTTACTCTTGTCATTTAAGATTCGTTGCCTTGTATTGGGAGTCAGAATCTCTTCCTTCAGGTTTTGTAACCGTGGAAAAAGGTCACGCAAGGTGCGAGCTCTTCCCGCAAGAACTGAGAGAGTGGTGTATTGCGTATTGCCAGCATTTCTTTCCAGACCTCGTCATTCATAGAGCCACATTTCTTGAACAGCTTCCCACATTCTTTACGGTAGCCTCAGCCTTACCATTTGACTGGAGGTGCGTAGGAGATGTGATCGAGGGTATGTTGGAAACCCCGGTCTTTGGCAAAACCCTTAGAAGTATATTGGGGACCACCATCTGAGACGAATTCTATAGGGTTCCTTAAGCGAGGGGCGCCGTAGTGTTTTCTTTAGATCACGTACTTTTCAGTAAAGAAAGAAAAGTAGTCGTTGATAATGAGGTATTCGTGTCCATTAAGACTGCAACGGTCAAGACCCAGCTTCTCCCAAGGTGTTGTTAAGACAAGATTTAAAAGTTAAATTAGAATCAATATTGCGCATTCTTGCAGGGAACGCGTTCCACAGTGTAGGCGCAGCTACACTAAAAGATCTGTCACCAAAAGACTTTTTCTTTGTCCCCACTGGATGTAATAGAATAGTGCCTGAATCGGAACGCAGTGAATAGCGTGCGTGCTTTCTTACATTAATTAAATCGCTAATATAAGCTGGTACCATACCATTTAGTGCTTTAAAAGTTAAAAGTAAAATTTTAAAATGTATCCTATACTTAACTGGCAACCAGTATAATTCTTGCAAAACGGGCGTAATATGGTCGTATTTGCAGCTGGAAGTTAGTAACCTAGCTGCTGCGTTCTGTACTCTCTGAAGTTTGGTTATTTCACAATCTGGAAGTCCATAAAGAAGTCCATTGCCATAGTCAATTCTGCTTGTGACGAAAGCATGCAGAACCATTTCCAATTTATCTCTCGCCTAATATTGTAGCGCCAGAAAAATGGGTAGACATGGAGAAGTTACAGTCAAACCAGGAGCCACGATTGCGCACTTCAGACACGGGCTTAATTAATGTCTGTTGTGCCAACACGGACTGTGCAAGTATTAATTTTCAACAGTTGCTGTCTGGATCCGATAATAATAAATTCAGACTTACCATCATTAATTTTTAGTTTGTCCTGGTAAATCCATTTTCTTATGTTACTAATGCATCTATCCATGGTGCACACCGCCTCTGTCTGATCCGTCGGGATGTTGGGATTAAAAGACAAGTAGAGCTGAGTGTCATCAGCGAAGCAATAAGCATCAGGTAGATGCTCTTGTATTATCTCTAAGAGCTTTGAGTCGTAAACAACAAAAAGAAGCGGACCCAGACAGCTGCCTTGTGGAACACCGAAGGGCAAATCGAAGCTACCTGATTTAACCCCATCAAAAAAAATACGTTGACTATGCCCTAACAAGTCAGCAAAGTGCATGTGCCCAGCAGCTTCAGCATCACACAATTCGTCGTCGAGTGACGGCTGTTCCACGGAAAAGGGCGAAAGAGCGTCTGCTGCCAAGTGATATTTTCCTTTGACCCATTGTGCAGTAAGGGATTAAGGTAGCATCTTCATCATAAGTCGCTGAAGTCTGGGATTTTGAACATTTGAAATTCCCATGCAGTTCAAGACTGGAACGAAAGGTTGATTATCAGTAATCAAGGGAAAGTGGTGTAATCCCTGAAGGCACATGTAGAACTTCTGCATAGCCCAGCAAGCAGCCAGCACCTCAAACTCTATCATGGCATAACGGCTTTCTGTAGGAAGTCCAGAAACTTGAACCAGCTTGTACAGGTCTCCACACACCATCTACCAACTGGTGGAGAACAAAGTCCAATCCCGCGAGATACATCAGTAGCAAGAATCGTTTGTAGATTGACACCAAAATATGTCAAAATAGACGCCCTACTCAAACGATATTTTACTTCAACGAAGGCATGGCCGTGTTCAGGTAACAATTGGAAGACTGCGTCCTTTGTAAGAAGAGGGCGAAAGGGAGCCATAATTTCTTTGAAGAAATTACCAAGCTGGTTTACTAAGTCGAACCATGAGCGAAGATCCGTGAGATTCCTTGGGCGAGGAAAATCCCTAATAGACTTAAGTAAGTCAGGACTGGTTTGGATTCCCGTTGACGACAGGCGAAAAACACCAAAATCTAATTCAGCGACAGCAAGCTGTGACTTGTGACGACATTGAGGGTCCAAAATAAGTTTTTTCAATCCCGCATCCCGCGGCAGTGAGCATTTTCATCCCGATCCTGCCTAGTTAAAACCACTTTGCTCCAGCTCAAAGCGACATTTCAACTGGTTGACAATTTAAATAGCTTCCATATTACCAATAATATACTCTCATTAAGCAGCAATAGCTGTCTATAATAGTTAGGACAGCCTTAACAACAACAGTCTTAAATAATAGATCAGACTGTTGAATAATAACTGCTACACGGCTAACGTTTGCAAAACTTGTACTTGTACATATTCATTTCCTTGACATTGACATCTTAAATTCCCACGACTCACTCCGGTCTGACCTTGTAGCTCAGTCGGTAGAGTAGCGGTGATCTCATCCGAAGCACGCGGGTTCAACTCCCGCTCCAGTCAGAGTTTTTCTCTGTCCTTGTACAAGTGGGCCATTGCAATTAGTAGGGCTAACTCTCATGCTGGTTTATATAATAATAATAATAATTATAATGATCATTATTATTATTATAGTAATAATTATATTTATACAACAATAATAATAATAATAACATTTATTTATACCGCGCAAATTCAACTATGCAGTTTTCAAATGCGCCTTAGAATAAAAGAGCAATATATTACCAGTATATAAAATATATCAATATGTAGTCAAAATTACACGAATGAGTAATTATCTAGTCTATGAATTACAATAGTATATCAGGAAAAGCTTTTTTAAAAAGGTGAGTCTTCAAATTACGTTTAAAAACTTTAAAATCGGAAGTGCATCTAAGATCTAACGGACGATTATTCCACAGTTTTGAGCGGCGGCTACAAAGGCTCGATCGCCAAGAGTAGGGAGAGTCCTGAAATCTGGATTTGAAAGCAGATATTTGTTATTTGATCTGAGGCTGTAGGAAGAATTAGGTTTAAAGTAAACAAGAGATGATAAATAATTAGGAGCTGTACTATGGATTGCTTTATGAGTGATTATAATAATCTTATAATCTATTCTAAACGTTACAGGTAGCCAGTGTAATTTGTATATTATAGTTGTGATATGGCAGTACCTTGGTGCTAGGTATAGGACTCTTGCAGCTGCGTTTTGAACACGCTGCAGTTTAGTGAGAGCGCAGTAGGGTAATCCGTATAAAAGTGCATTACAATAGTCCAACCTGCTTGTGATGAAAGCGTGGATTAATTTCTCGGCAGATTCTATGCTTAGATGTTTTCTGACGCGTCTAATATTGTGTAGATGAAAAAAAAGCACTCCTACAAGTTTTGGTTATGTTGAAGTTCAGGTTGAAATGGCAGTCAAACCAGGCCCCTAAGTTTCTAAGGGGTTCCGTGCTCGGTGAGATGATGGATTCGCCAATGGTTAGAGCAGCGCTTTTAGTTTTCTGTAGCTGCGCCTTCGTCCCAATGATCATAAACTCAGTCCTGGAATCATTGATCATGAGTTTATCATTGATCATCCCACAGAGGCACGCTTCCATTGCTGCAATGGCGGCGTCTTGATCGGAATCATCACTTTGGATTGAAAGCCAGATAGATACCGGTATCATCGGCATAACTGTGCGCTGTTGGCAGGTGCTGGCTAATTACATCAAATAGCTCACTGGTGTAAAAGGAGAACAGCATTGGGCCGAGACAGGAGCACTGTGGCACACCAAACTTCAAATCAAAACTGTCTGACTTTGCACTGCCCATTACAATACGCTGGGATCTATTCGACAGATAGGATTTGAACCACGTTACTGCTTGATCTTTAATTCCAAATTTGTATTCCAGGCGCCGCAGTAATATGGCATGGTCTACTATATCGAAAGCAGCGCTTAAATATAGGAAAACTAGTAATGTGACTTGTTGTTTGTTCATGTTGACGAGGATGTCGTTGCGCATGCGCAGTAAGGCAGTTTCCGTGCTGTGATTTTTGCGGTAGGCTGATTGAAATTCTGGAAACATCTGATTGGAGTACACGTGATCAGAGATTTGTAGTGCAGCTGCCTTCAGTGATCTTTTAAAGGAGTGCGAGATTGCTGAGGGGCCGGTAATTTTTCTTTATCAGATCCATGTTGACTTTCTTTAACTTTGGTCCCACTAAACCCTCTTTCCAAATGTCCGGAAAGTGACCACTACTGAGCGAAAGATTAACCATGTTGGAAATGGCCGGTAAGAGTTTGTTGATGTAGTCTTTAACAATCTTGATAGGTACGGGGTCATTGTCGCAGGTCTTGTTTGGGGCATTCAGCACCAGTTTTTTTATACCTTCGGACGATATAGGCTGGACGTTAGTGAAGGGTGTGCCAGCATACGAATGCTCATGGATGCTACTCCTGATCCGAATGGTCAGGCTGACTCAATGAGGAGTCAATTCTATCCAGCTTTGAGCGAATGACATCGATCCTTTGTAGAAAAATCTCCCAAAATTATTAGCAAGCAAAGTAGGGTCAGAGTACTTGGGGTATTGTTCCTGTGACGACCCTCCTAGCAGTGCACTGGCAGTCTTGAAAAGCTTTCTTTGATCACAATCGTTTTTATTAAGAACCTTGAAATAATAGTCACGCCTTGCTTGCTCCATCACGTGATTTGTATTATTGCGTGCCTTAATGAAATTAACCCTGTCTGACTCGAGCCCCGTCCTTCGCCATATTCTTTCACACCGTCTACGTAAACGCTTGGTTTCTTTGATTTCGTTATTGAACCAAGGAACCCGCGGACGAACCGTGATAGTCTTCTTTTGAAGTGAAGTATGTTTATCTAAAAGGCTAGTCATGGTAGAACCGTAACAGGAAACAAGGTCAGCAAGTGCATCGGGGGGATCCTGGCATAGCCTCGATTCCCTGGGATCATCCTTGAACGATTCAGTGTCAATAGCCTTAGTCTTCCGGTAGCAGATCTCCTCAACAGTTGTAGCCGGCATACGGAGAGTTAGTTCAGATAGAACAGTACAATGATCTGACAAGAAACTGTCAGAGATAGGCGTGGTCTGAACAAGGCCCTCCAAGTCCCGTGTAATGATCTAAGTCTAAAGTGTGCCCAGAACGGTGAGTTGGAGCAATCACGTGTTGTGTAAGCCCCATGCACTTCAAGAGATCTATCTGGGACGTCCACATGAATATTCATGTCTCCTACAATGAGGAGACGTTCAGATGTCAGCACAATTGATTCTAGGTATTCAGCAAATTCGCCGAGAAAGGTGGATACCGTTACTGGGTGTTTTTTCTGAGTACATTGTCCGATAGATAATGGCAACCTTGACTATGTTGTTTCCTGAGATGACAATATATTCAATATACTCAAACGAGATTTTTTCTCCAGCAGTGTGAAAGGTCTCGGACAGTTACGTGCGAGACAGCAGAGCGATATCACCCCCCACATCGCTGATAGCGTATTTGATCATGAAACATGTATCCAATTATTATAGGAGTGCATTCAGCTCTAACCGCCTCATCATCCGAGGATAGCCAAATCCCATCACGCCCAAAGCCCTGTTCGCTAACAAAATGATGACAACAATCTCGCCTTATATCTCATAAGGATTCCAGACCGCGGAAATTCACGAGTGAAAAATTGACAATAAAGTTGACAGTTACCTGTGAAAATACATTGTTCGTGGTTAGTCTTACGAAGCTCGTTTCATCCCGACCAAGGGACTCATCAGAGACCTTCCTTTATTTTCACAAGTAACTGTCAACTTTATTGTCAATTTTATTGTCAATTTTTCACTCGTGAATTTGCGCTGTCTGGAATCCTTATGAGATATAAGGCGAGGTTGCTGTCATCATTTTTTTAGCGAACGGGACTTTTGGCGTGATGCCAAACGAGTTTGCCAAGCAGAAAGGTCTCTGATGAGTTCCTTGGTCGGGATGAAACGAGCTTCGTAAGACTAACCACGAACAATGTAGTTTCACAAGTAACTGTCAACTTTATTGGCCACCGTACAGAGATTCTAAAAGCTGACGTTTCGAGCGTTAGCCCTTCGTCAGAGCGAATCGAGGGATTATGGGTTACGTGTAGTTTTTATAGTAGAGTAGGAGCTACGCTATTGGTGGTAACATGACAACGTGAAAAATAGGAATATATTAGTTAAATGAAAAGCGTTCGTTAATACCGTGAGGATTAAGGGTGCCGATTTGAAAGATGAATTTTTGTTCCAGATTCTTGCGGCTTTCCGTCGTACCTAGATGTAGGGAAAGGCCGCAGATAGCCATGTGTTTTTTGGAGTGGTTAGGCAGATTAAAATGGCGAGCGACTGGCTTAGATGCATCCTTGTCATTCTTCTCAACATCGCGAAGGTGTTCGCGGAATCGGTCACCTAGTCGTCTACCTGTCTCACCAATGTATAATTTATTGCATAACGTACAGGTTATGCAATAAATGACATTTGCGGAGGTACATGTGAAACGATCGGTGATCTTAACAGATCGCTTAGGTCCCGATATCTTGCTAGTGTTAACAATGAAAAGACAAGTTTTGCATCGTGAGCGCGCGCATTTGAAAGTACCGGGTTGCTCGTTAGTTTTGAGCGCGCTTCTAACTAAAAAGTTGCCTACGTTTTTGTCGCGTTTGAATGAAATAAGTGGAGGTTGCGAAAAGATTCTACCAGTCTCGGGATCATTTTGGAGTAATTTAAAATTACTAAGAATGATGCTTTTGACTGCGTGATTATGAGGATGGAAAGTGAGAGTGAATGGAATTCTGTCATTCTTATCTTTTTGTGACGTTTGTAGTGATGACTGTCGATCAAATTGTTGGGCGCGATGATGGCCCGCTTTGACCACAGAGACAGGATAGCCACGTTTTTCGAAGAACTGGCACATCTCCTCTGATTTGCTGGAAAAATCGGAGTCATCACTACATAGACGTCGAAGTCTAAGAAATTGAGAATAAGGAATGGAGTTCTTGACATGTGATGGATGTGACGATGAATACAACAAATAACTGTGTGAATCAGTAGGTTTGTAGTGCACACTAGTACATAGCACGTTGCCTCTAATAGAAACTCTGATATCTAGGAAAGCCAATGAAGTTTCCGAAATTTCCCAGGTATATTTAAGAGCCGGATGAAAAGAGTTGACGGAGGTTATAAATTGATCGAGTTCTTCTCTGCTGGATGAAATAGCGCCGATGCAGTCGTCGATGTAGAGGCCGTATAGTTCAGGTTTGGGGCCGTTGTAAAACCAAATTTTTGTATACTACTTCCCCACCGACGCAGCACCACAGTTTCTTTAGAAACTACCCCTTCATTCATTTGTCAACTTTATTGTCAAATTTGCACTCGTCACAGTGAATTTGCGCGGTCTGGAATCCTTATGAGATATAAGGCGAGATTGCGTAGTGGACTGGAAATTCCATGAGCAGAAATTCAGCGGTCGTAACGGAATAGGGTTGATGTGACAAGAAGTAATCCTGATAAGATTTTTGATGTTCCGACGAACACCAGTCGAGGCCGCTGTATTATTGTTTACATTGACGTCTCGCGAGGACGCTATTGCCAGTATTCTCCTGATCCCTGTGGGACCCGGGTTAAGTTTAAATAATAACTCACCGATCAGTAGAGGATGAAATGTCGCACTTGATCCAGAGTAATAAATGCACGGGCGTTTGTGTCTTTTGTGTCTTCTGATACTCAAGCGTCTGCGGAAAGTAGGATGACGCAGCCGGAAATAGTACCCGCAGCAGATCTCATAATAGCAAGTCATTCCATTATTGTAATTCCATGAATCCAGTAACAATGGCGGTATCATCAGGAGAATGCATGTTTTGTTCCCTAATCTCGTAGCGGAACCTAATTTACTCGAGGCCAGAAACGATGAGGCATCCAAATCTCGATTTTCCGCAGCCAATATGCTTTCATCCTGGCCAGAAGAGCGTTAGAAGTGACATTGGGTATTTAGAAACCGATTGCCGTGGTTTTCGTTGTCAAGCGACCGAGCAGTAAGGAAAAAAAGAGAGAATAAGAGGGAGAGACCAAACGCAGGTCGACACCTCATCATATATGATGATTATACAGGATAACCCCTTCAGTGTTATAAGCACTGGTATCAAAGGGGGTGGTCCTGTTATTAAAATACTTTTTTAAGTATTTTAATAACAAAAAAAGTCTAAAAGGTAAAAAACACTAAGAAAACTGTTACATGGCCGATATCAATAAAAGGAGATGTACATCTACACGAAATCATCTAATTGACGAAAAAATCTCCCTTTATTTGAGAATTCAATAAAGAATTCTTTTGATTTCGTATGACAAGGGAGACCGTTGAATACTATCCTGCCGCCTAAGCCGTTGGTATGAGCCATAAATTACATATTCAGTCTTGCTCATACTCAGAAAAAGCTTGTTTTCTCGCATCAACGAAGAAATACGGTTGATATCATTGTTAAGGCTTGCTTCTAACTCAATAGCAGTTTTAACGGCAAAAAACGACACTGTATCGTCTGCATAAAGCAGAACTTGTGAGAAGCAGATGCGGGAGGGCATGTCGTTTATGTTCAATATAAAGAGCAGGGGCCCCAAAATTGGCCCTTGAGGGACGCCAGAAGCTATATCCAGGGGCGAGCAGAGAGCTGTGTCGACCTCTACGCGTTGGAAACGGCCTAGCAAATAGCTAGAAAACCAAAGAAGAGTCCTGCTACATATGCCATGGTGGTCTATCGTGTCGAAGGCCTTCTTCAGGTCAATGAAGACAGCCCCAGTGAGAAGACCATTATTCATATTTCTCCGGATTCCGTCCACAAAAAAGGTGACAGCTCTTTCAGTGGAGAAATTCTTCCGGACACCAGATTGACAGGACGACAAGAGATTGTTAGCGTTTAAATAACGAAACAATTGATGGAATACGACTTTCTAGGCGATTTTGGAAAATTCTGGGAGAATAGAAATGGTACGATAGTTATCCCTTTCTTCTCTGTTACCGGACTTGAATAACGGAACAACTCTTGAAGACTTCCAGTCGTCCGGTACCACTCCAGATGAAGAGGAAAGGTTAATTATGTGAATCAAGCACTCCGAAATAATTTCTTGTCATTAGGAAGCACTCTCTTCACAGCTCTCCAGAAAGATTTTGAGAGATCAATGTTTTCCTGAATGAGGTTAACGTTCCGATTGTGGTTGGCTTTAGCAGAGCGCACTTTAACTTAACTTTATTTACAAACAAATCATAATTATTCAAACAAGACCATAGCGGCCCGCAGTTAGCATTGCCATTCTAGGCGGGCCACTTACACTGCGACATTATTACTGTCTCTCACAAGTAAACAAAGACACTTAAACATTTACAAGAATTACACAAACAAAAAACAATTAAAAAAAAAAGAATAATGAATAAATAAATGATCTAAGGTATTGTACGTAACTGTTAAAGAAAAGCCATATACTTCGAAAGATTGATGTAGCGCATATCAACATTCATCTCCTCAATTTTAAGAAACTTCAGAAGTAATTCGTTCAATTTACGTTTAAAGTGTGTTTTCTTAAGCTGGCGAATTTCAAGGGGGATACCATTCCATATTTTTGTACCAATTCTAGAGAAGGACAATAACCGTTGGACAGGTTTGTTCTCGGCATTTCTACGTGGAAGTTTCCAGCTATTGCAAACCGCGTGGAATAGGAATGAATTTGTTTCGTGCGAGTAAATAGATTTGAGATATTGGATGGAGCATGCTGATTGTCAACATCATGTAGCAAAGAAGCAACCTGGGGAATTTTTCAGTTCCCTGCAAATTCTGAGTCCAGTTTTATCATATTATCTGAGACTTCTTAACTAGAGCTGTTAAAAGAAAGCATCCCACTCAAATAAAACTTGTGCTGGCTCTATTGCTCGTAAACTTGTTAATTATTTTGATTCGAAAGCGTTGACAACTGATTTTGAAAACGCTTTCACGTGTCACGATGGTGAGATGAAAAAAATGTATCACGATCGTCTCCCTGTGGTCCAAGTAGTCGGAAAATGAAACGCACGTTAAGAGGGATCCAATTATCTCAAAAAGATTAATTCAATGTTTCACGGTAACATATCCCGATGGCCAGCAAGTCTTTCAAGACAGCAGATCAGGCGAGTCTACAGAAGATGAAGCAATTGGAAACGCCAAGCACACCATATATTTTATTTACAATCAATAAATCAATACACACTGATACAATTGTGTGGCTTAGTATACTCTCATGTCACAACTGATTAACAATGAGAGTAAAGTAAGGTAGGTGACGTATGGTAAAACTTTATTTAAAACGCGCAAAATTGTCATTTAAGCTTAAAAAAAGAAAGTAAAAAACGCTTTACAACTATTTAACATGATTACCGTGCGGGAATCTGATATGGCAGATTCCTGCTTAATTATACGCTTGAACGGCTCAATACCATGTCTTTTTCTGGGGTGTTGGGCAGACAATTAAAACTTTACTGATATTACCTTCAAAACATTTCACAACCGATTCGCTCGTCTTGATTAATAAATGTATTTTTTAAGGAAATCAATTAGGAGACATCATAAACTAATCTGTTAGTTAGAGATACATCAATAGTTTAATACTAATAATCATATTAAAAAAAACTTTATTGGATACACACAAATTGCTGGTAAAACCAGTAGTTTACAAAACCTTAACCTCTAAAAGTACCTGTCTTTCTAAACTTTTAAAAACCCTTTACAGGCTGCGGAGGTCCGCTTTTCTGTTGACCAGCGATCAAAAAAGTGAATTGATAGCCCTCGGACCCCCCTACAGGCTAGCGCACACTGCCGCAAAAACACCTGCCTACGTGCCTGCAAAGTAGCACTTCGTGTATCTCTATTTCAAAAATTTCTGGGGGAGCATTTCCCCAGACCCTCGTAACGACTTGCCTCTCCCCCCCCCCCCCCCCCCCAGTCGAAAATTTCTAGCTATGGCCTTGACTACATTCAGCATTTCTTAAGTATTGGCCGAATTCACACCAGAGACGAGTAACCTGTCTTGGACGGGTTTCTCCGGTCTGAGACACGTTTCCCGTCTTAGTGTGCAATCGGGTCGGGACGGGTTTTAGACGAGAAACTCGTCCAAATTTACCCGTCCACTTATCCGTCTGAGTCGACGAGTTTTTAAAGACGAGTCTCCCGACTAGACGAGAAACACGTCAAAATGCATCACGAATTCACACTTAGACGGGTTTACAGGTCGAGATTTAGGAGAAAGTACGCCGATTAGACTGGAACTAGAACGAAAGCAGAGCACTTTGGGAAAACAAAATGGCGCCGAAGAAGAAGGTGAAGCGTTCTAAAACGCAGAAAAACAAATCCTGGACTGACAAACATACAAACATCTTTGCCGCTGTGTTCTCATACTTTGGAAATACTAGAAACAGCCAGGCGCGTTCTGTTTTCTGCTGGCTAGGTAACCACGCACATCTCGCACCAGTACCTGGGCATCTTAACCCGTCCTAAAAACTCGTCCTAATTTGGATTCATGTCGGTAAGTCAGATAACTTTTTCATCGCGAATTCACACTAGGACTGAAAACTCGTTAGACGGGTTACCCGTCTGACGAGTTCCCCGTCCTCTAATGTGAATACTGCTATGGGAGCAAATTGTTTCACAAACATGCCCCGCTATAACACAAACTTCTTTTTAAATGATCGTTTGGCTTGGGCAGAGTAAGTTTCCCTTCTACGTTTCTCAAGTTATATTCAGCAACGCGTTCCGGGAGAAGAAAATGAATTGTTTTATACATAATTAGGGCTTTAGGTTTTTTACGTCGAAGGGACAGTTTCTCCCACTTAAGAGTATCGGAGGTTGGAGCTCGCATCAAAGGGTAATTTAGTAATTACCCTGGCTGCACGATTTTGTAATTTTTGCAGCTTATCACTCGAATGGCCACTTAAGCAATCCCAGACAGGACTGCAATAATCAAAATGCGGTAATATTAAAGCGTAATAAATTTGACCGCGGCGGTATCAGCTGAGATAAAGTGCCGTATTAGTTAAGGCTCCTATAGCTGAGAAAATGTCCTGCATATTTCGTCTAAGTGATTTGACCAAGAAAGCCGATCACCAGTAATAAGATCCAGGGATTTAGTGTGATCTACTCTCTCGATCATTTCGTCATCAATTGATATATCAACCTCGTCACATCGAGTGTTTAATCTCTACCTAGATCCAATTATCATTAAATCGGTCTTAGACACATTTAAACTCAACCTGTTGGCTCTCAGCCAGCAGTTAAGGTTACTGAGTTCTGAAGCTATTGCTAGTTTAAGCTTTGTTGAAGTTTTTTGCAGTTAGGGTTAGAAACTCCCCGGAGGCAGTTAGGAAGATCGTTAATATATACTTTAAAAAAGCAAGGTACTTAATATGCTGCCTTGCGGAACCCACACAAGTAACAGTGCGAGGGGTTGGCAGTCTTCCATTTACATTACATCTTTGAGTCCGATTGCTTAGGTGCGATTGAAACCACGTGAGAGTAAAAACCAGAATCAGAAAAATACGCGAAATGCGTTGGCCTCGGTAGGCTTTGTGTAAGTTGTTGAACAACAATAAATGTGGATAAACTTCACCCAAATTAAAGTGCCTATCACCCTCTTTTACCTTTTCGAAGAAAAGTTAAATGGTACGTCGATAAAAGTTTTCAAAAATTATTCCAGAATTCAACGTACTTAATGTCTTTTTGGCACATTCAAAATTTGGTCGAGCGCGAAAGGGGACTGGGACCGGTGACGTAGGAGGAGTAAGTTGCCGCATCGTTGGTAGTGAAATGTTCGCGGAGCGTAACTTAGTTTTATACATTATCTCTTAATACAAAAGAGAACGTACACTGTCACTTACTGTCTCAGTATTATAGCGCTACGTCATCAGCGCAGGACTTCGTCGCTCGGTCAAAACAGCACAGGAATCCGAAATACACTTTTTGATGCATTTTAAGCCTTGAAAAAATGTCCGGAACTGTAAATAAATGGGTTTATAGTTTAGAATTACTTTTCGCGGAGTGTTCTTGTTTTTTCCTCAAATTAAAAAAAAATTGGTGACAAGCACTTTAACATTTACAATATCAATTTCTCGATAAGCACACATGCTAGTCATGCCTAACAGCCTACACAATGGATACCTATTTTACTGGTAACAAAAAATATGCTATATCAGTAAATGACGAAGGACGATTCTGTGAAGACCAACAGCGATCACCAATAATGCGATCAAGTATATTTTAAAACAGTGTAAGTGGAGAGCTTTGAAGGCGCGCTCTGATTGGCTACTCAAACTCCGACTATCCTTTGTTAGTATCACCCAACTAGTGGACTAATGCAAATCCTGTATTTTGATTGGCTACGCTACTAGAGGACTATTATTAATAGCCCTCGAGTAGCGAAAAGCGTGAAACTCTCTTTCCTTTTATTCCCAAATAGATATTTCTTTAACTTGCATGTGCTAACTTTATTATTGCCTTTTCTGTCCGACTAGTTGGGTGATACTAAAACAATTAGACCCTTCGCCCTCAAGGGCCACGGGTCAATAGCCCACTTGGCTTCGCCTCATGGGCTATTGACCCGTAGCCCTTGCGGGCTGCGGGTCTAATTGTTAACTAGTCACCTCCGAGCAACTCACAAGGGGTTTGAGTCCGAAAATATTGTAATAGCTGCTTAAAACGATGTTAAACTCGTCTTTTTGTGCTATATTATCTCACTGTTTAAGAATATGATAAAACAACTATTCACCTCAGTGTCGGTGGCTAGTTTTGGACATTTACAAAAAAATCGTAAATATCAACCACTAGCCACCTCCTCTTCGGTGAATAGTTGTTAGTTATTACATTTTGTGCCTCGGATATTATGTCTTTATTGTTCTGATGGGCTCACTCGACCTGGGTTATCAGAACATGTACCGTATGGTTACAAGCATTAGCCAAAACTTGTAATCAGAGAGCAGTCTCTTGTGATGTATTCATTTTTTCCATAATCATTTCAAGTTTTCGATTTATTTCTTCCAGCAAAGGTGCCTTTTCCTTGGGACAAATCTAGATGCAATGAAAAAATGATTGCGTAAGTATTATTGAAAAGGGTAAAATGTTATTGGTTCTCCTCAACTCCACGAAACGCAATTTATTATAGAAACACCGGTGAAATACTAAGTGAGATTCCGCGCGAAAACATGATATCTTCACACGTGAAAAGATTACTGTTGCTATGGTTACATACAAAAATCGCGCCTTTCGATGCCTTTCGTGAAATGACTTAGTATTTCATTGGTGTTAATATAATAAATAGAATAGTACATGGCCGCTTGGAGATACGAAAGTTCTCTTCTCGTGTTGAAAAATATTTCACTCGTTCCCTGCGCTCACTCGTGAAATATCTTTCAACACTCGAAGAGAAATTTCGTATTTCCGCGCGGCCATGTAATATCCTTTATTTACCAGTTACAGAAGATCACTTCGTAGATCAGTGCAGAAACGTTATAATTTTTTTAATGACTTAAGAATATCTAAAGGAAAAGATCCTATGAACGCGACTGCATTTCGTGATTTATGAGCAAGAGTAAATGTTTTTAAAGTTCCCAAAAATTGTACTAGCCGTAGTGGAACTTTCAAAATGGCACGAATGACCATAAATCACAAAATGAACGAGCAAGTTCATACGGTTTTCTATAAGTCAGGCTTCTCTACGCAATTGCTAAATTTGCGTTCATTACTGTGAGGATCATACCTTTACTTGATTTCATATCCGTAGTTCAATGTATGATTCGTTTTATAAATCATTTCGTTCGATTTTTTATGTATTATCTACTCAACAAAATTACAACATCGGTCTGTTTCCATATCAACCTCCGAAATGCACTATATAACCTGTTTATGCATATGTCATTGACCAATCAGAAACGTGATATTCTGTTGAATATACAATAAAATAAAGTGTAGTAAATGAATTGTTTCGAAACTTAAGTTCCACTTTGAGAGAAAATATTTCCTAGTCTACGTGTATTATAAAACGATACACATTGAGAAAGCGAATAAGGCTTATATACTTATGATTGAGAATACATGTATATGAAATGTCAAATATGTGAACTACGAATGTTGAGTCAAGTTACAATAATCATCGCAGTTTGAAAATAGTTAATGTGGTGAGGGAGATAATCAAGCTTAAAGCAGCGCAATCGCATAGTCGTTGGTTCCATTCCCCTTCGATTCACAATATTAAATCGATAAGCATTTGAGAACGGGCATAGAAGAAGTCCTTCAGAAACCTGTTGGCGAAAGGGTGTTCTACTTGCCGCGTAAACCAGTTGTAAAGCAAAGTGAAGTGACTACAAAGGTGCGCATGGTATTGGAGGCGAGTGCCAAGCCTTGTCCATTGAGAAACACCTGAGATTTACACGAGTGATGTTTGGAGTTGAGGCCAGTCCGTACTTGTTAGGAGCCACTGCAGTATCACTTTAAACTGCAAGGACCACACTTTGGAGATACAGTAAAAGTACTGAAGGAAAGCAGTTATGTCGACAACCTCATGCAAGCATGAGGGATGAGAAGAAGATGACAGAATTCAAACAATAGAGCACCGTTATCCTTGAGAGCGCTAAGTTCCCTAGTAACAGATGGAATCAAATATTAGGCCCCTGAACATAGCAAGTCCTAGCAAGACTTTGCGACATACGTAGGACAAAGAATACGAAATTCTGGATTTCCCTGCAAGCCACTTCTCAGAGAATCATCCTGTGACCGAACGAACTATGCCTAGCTACTTCGGAGCTATCTATGATCCACTTGAGATTATTTCTCCTACTATGGCTGAAGGAAAGCACAGTTATTGGCTAGCTTTGATGAGTAGAAGGGTTGGAATATTGAAAGACCACAGGTTTAAGCGGTGAAACAGGAATATTGAAACAATGCAGACACCAAGAAGAGATGAAGAGAGATGAACTCGAGCCCGGAAACGAAAGAGTGAGGAAACCTGCAGTCCAGAGAGCTCCTGAAAGGAATGAAAGGCAGATGCAGGTAGCGGAAGAGAACCGAGATTTAAAATGGACTGTGCAATGATGGGTTGAAATGACCTTTTGTGAAAGATTGTAAAAATTGCTATTGTCAATTTTTAAAGGAGTACGTGCGACGCTTTGTAGGCGTACACCAACCAAAAGGGGAGGTCCAAGTAATTATATGCATAATGACGTGTATGATAACCATTGGGCGAGAGTAGAGAGAGAGTAGAAAAACTGTGAGTTGATTAAACTTTGCAAATCATGACGCAAAGATTCACGGTACTAAGTGTACCGTTCGAGTGTACCGTTCGAGTGTCAACACTCCAGTCTGGTTGGTGGGATGAAATTTATAGGTTTTGCCAATTTGCTTGTTCAATTTCGACAGAATAAATTTGAGACAGCAACAAATTCGCAGTTCTTTTGTTTAGAAACGTATCTTAATTAAAGCCGCGGTAAAGAAAAAAATAAATAAATAAGTCGGTAACTAAAATAAGTAAGGAAGTAAATTTGTAAATCAATAAATCAATAAAAACACGTGCGAGCGCAGACGTGGTTCAAAAACGTTAAGTACAGGCTTGAGGAATTGCCTTAATTAAGAGGAGGAAGGAAAGGAGAGGAGAAAAGGAGGTTGAATCACGCCATGTCAGGGGTTTATTGCTCGGAATTAAAGGCTCCCGTTCTCATCATTCGACTTGTTCCGGCTTTTCTCAGATCACATAACTATATAGAGAATGGCTTCTTGCGATCTATATCGCCTACTAGTAGTGGTGTAGGATACTTCGGGCCCCTTTTGACGGTTGGAAATAGGGCGTTCTGATTGGTCGATTCCAATTTGGGCGGGAAATTCAAATTTGGTTACGCGGGACACGTACGTTAGGGAGACATTCAAATGATGACGTCACAGACACGTGACACTATGCGGACCCTTTAGGAAACAGGTTGGGGTGTTTTGCGTAACCATGCTGGATACAAAGATAACGGTCGGGAAATTCAAAATTCAAACAATGACGTCCCATTGGTCGAGATAGGGATGACGTCACAAAGTCCCAAGCCCCTCACGATTAAAGTAAAAAAAAAAACAACAAGACAGGATCGTTTCTTTCCGAATCAAACGGTTTAATAACTAGAATCATAAAGGTACTATTTGTAGAACAAGAAGAAAAAAGCATAAAATACGGTCGCACCAAGAATGGGTGCCCCGTAGTAACAAATATTTACAACATATACAAGACATGGAGTAGAGTCTCCTTAAAGTCACCCCAGTTCCGTAGGGTCCCTACTCAGTCCAAACACAAAAGTTGGTGCCCCGCACACGCACCCCGTAACTTTGCCTTACATCTCCTCGGCCTCGTCCGACAGGAGTCCGGAAAGAAGATGAGCGTTGGCTGCATCCACGTCTGACAGGAATCCGTGGGCATCCTCGTCAGCATCGTCATTCTCGGCGAGACAGTACCCATAAGGATATGTGATTGCGGTCCCCGGTCGAAGGATGCGTTTGTTGAAGACGAGTTGATAGTCTTTGTGGGCAGGTTGGGTACGAAGTTCGTACTGTTTGGATTTGCGGATGATTTTACGTGCTTGATGAATGCGCGTTTTCCGCGGTGTCTCCAGTGGATGTTGGAGTTCGTCCAAGGTGTTTTGACGCAACACCTCATAATTGAGTTGCGCCATTCCCTCCACATTGAGCGAGTGTCCCTTGACTTTACATTCCGTCTTATCATCGTTGCATCGGTACCCATAGTTTTTAGGCCCACCCGAACAAAATTCCGCAATGTATTGACCGGGTTTAAGTTCGTTGGTGAACTCACCGAGATGGGTGCCGAGGGTGACGTCAGATTGATCAGGACGATGCACATAGAGGACGGAATCCGTGTCGTAATAGAGCACCTGTTTCCCGAGGAGTTCCAAGGCTTCGTACAACCGTAAACGTGCCCAGCAGGTGGTAAAGGCCGCAATGAACACATTGGTGTTGACATTGAGTTCCTCGCACTCGTCCTTGGCACGGTAGTGCACTTCCACCCAGTTCTCATCGAGGCAACTGACGTACCGAATGTCATGTTGGTCAGAGTCCATGAAGAGCTGGAAAGGTAGAGGGTCAAAGAAGGGTTTCACCTGCATCAGGTTATCCCTCTGTCCAAACTTGCCCCACAGGGAATTGAGCATTAGTTTGGCTAAAGACCGTCGACCCGGATTGTAAGCGATCTTAGTTGGGTCGAGATGAATTCCTTCATGACGCTCAAAGTCCTCCACATAGGCCTGTCGTTGCTCTTCCGTGTCGCACCCACTAGGCCATCCGGACGCTTCCACTTTGATCTTAAGCCAAGTGTTGACATAGTCGGCAAACAATCCGCGGCGTGTTTCCTCAAAGTGGCACACTTCGTGGACGTGTTGAATCACGTAGCCCATCGCCACCGCTTTTTCTAGCTCGGGGGTGCACCATGTACCGATCAGCGCCCGTTCATCCTCGGTGTGATCGCACGAAAGGGATTTTTCGTGCACAGGTTTGGCAATGTCTTGCTCCACACACGTACGGCAAAGAGGGAAGGTGAGCTTTCCTCCACACCGGTAAGGCAAGACGGGGTGAAACAAATGCTTGGGTGGGACGATGGTGCACAAAGCCAGACCAAAGTACTCCAAGAGGTCGGTGGTGCCGGGTTCATAGATGAACTCAGGATGGCCGATGGGATACATTCCATTCTTATTGACCCACGGGTAGAGGGAAGTGTAGTCCACATACCGGATTTCCTCACCGACTCGAACCTTGTAATAAAGGTAGGAGGCATTGGTGCGTCCTCCAAAGAAGGCGTCGCGAGGATTCATGGGTTTGATGATAGGAAGGGTTTTGACGAACTCAGCCACGCGAGGATCTGCTTTCTTTTGCTGCTCCCACTCACATTCCCAGAGGGTCACGACATGGTATCCCAGGTCTCGAAGACTCTGAAGGCGTTCCATGGTGGTACGTCGGACATCATCCATACAACGATCGTCGTGACGGCAGTACGGTTCGTGACGATTGGGGAAACAAGATAGACACCCGTGCCAAAAACAACCCAAGAACTCGAAGACCGTGTTGGTGTCTGGATCGAAGCCGTCCACCCTCCAACGTCGACCAGGGATCCGATATTCGCCTGAGTTGCGAGCATGCTGGATACGTTGGTTTGGAAGCGGGTCTTCCTCCTGCAACCGATGTTCTTGCCACAACAGCCATTCCATAGCGGCCGTGGAATGATTGGTGATGAGTCGCCATCCCTTGACAGGTTTGGAGGCGATGGTCTCTTCCTCCATGCGGTTGAGGCGATAGTCATGCAGACAAGCTCCTGCAACCGTCATTTTGTCAAAGGGACAAAAGCCAGTCTGTTCACGGAACTCACGACGAAAGGTCAAACAACCCTCTCGGAGGAGTTTGACGTCAGAGATACAGTAGTCCACGAGATCCCTCTGGATATCAAACTGTGCCTCGTTCGCCACTTGAGCCGTGTACCATTGCTCAAACTCCGCTTTTCCTTTAGTGGACATGGTTTCAGGGATGTACATCTCTCTCGGTGGCATGGGACCCACATAGTCGGCATTCGCAGGGGTGTTGAAAAGATGTGGAAAATACCCCTTCTTGAAATGGTCGGGATCCAACCCAAATGTTTTGGTAAACGAAGCCAGAGCCATGGCTAAGAACGACATGGAGTCGATGAAGCGAATGTACCCACCCCTGTAAGTGAGCTCCAGCAGTTTGCCACCCGTACGTGTTGGCTTAAACTTTTGTTTGCGCTCGATCAAACGCTTCACCACAAAGTAAGAGTCGTAACCCTTGAAATTGTGAGCAAGAGCGGTGACGTAGCGTGTGTCCTGCTCCGTCAACTGTTCCAACCATTGCAGAAATTGTTCCATGCAATTCTCGCCACGAAAGATGTGAGGCAAGGCATCCTCTTCCGTCATACCCACCACCAAATTAGGCACATGCACGCCTGTATCTTGCATGGCCTCCGTATCCCAAAAGACGAGTAGCGGTGGGTGGTAGGTATTGTCCTCCTCCTCCTCCTCCCCACCCTCCGTAGCAGTATTGGGGTCGTTGCGTGCCTCACGACGGAGTCGGGTCCATTTGTTGATTTGTACGATGCGCGCACGGTCTTCGAGCTCTTCGGGGTCCGTGGGGATTTGCACGAAGCATTGATGCTGGTTCAAATCCGTCGTCTCGTGGCACGATGGGCATTCACTGTACCCGCACCGATGTTCGTCTTGTTCATTCATCGAACGAAGCAGTTTCCTGCAGTTTGCACATTTGTGCCACGAGTCGCATACCGATGAGTGATTGGGACCACACGCTTTTCCACTGAGGGTCTTGGTCTGGTGGAGTTGAAAGCACGCATCCCCATAAAATTGGCGACGACAATGACGACAGGGGATGTGGGCAGGACGTTTACGCAAGTACGCCTCGATGTAATCGTCGCACTCATTCTGTTGGCAACCAGGGCAGTGAACGCCTTTCCCTTCAGAACATTGGTGACGGCCCCTTACGTTGTAGGGTTTGAGACACCGTCCACAAAAGTAGCCTTGCCCAAAGAATCCTGGCAACGAGGTCAATGTGTCGTAATGTTCGTCCTCGTGGAGAAGGGCTAACAAGGTAACACCCTGCCCAAACGCAAAACAAGCATATTGTCGATTCGCGTCCACCACCACGATTCGGTAATCACGAAGACTGGGTGCTTGAGCCAAAGTGGCTAGTTCCTGGAGACCCATAGGACCCGGCTGGAGTCCAGTTTCTTCCAAGAGAGCCATAGCCGCTTCGTTGCGACGTCGTTGACACTTTCTCGTCCACTTGTGCCGTTCCTTGTGGTTGGAACCCGCCAGGTGCAGGCCTCGAGGGGTGACGATAGCACGCGCACAACAGAGTCCTGCATCGTCCCTGGGCATGTTCACAATACACTTTTTGTTGAGACGAAAATGCGCCGAGGATTCGTAGCCGGGTCGTTTGTTTTTGGAGACGCCACTTCCTTGAGGTCCTGCCTGGACATGGACGAATTCCAGTTCAAAAGGTTCGTCCGGGTCGTATTCTTCCCCGGAATTGAGTTTTTGAGCCAGATCATCCAAAAAAGCCGTCACCGTGTCCGGTTCCTGACGCCACCGACGGACGCGTAACCCTCGAGAAAAGGAGTTGTCGTAGCGTGGCAAATGAAAACGAAGAAACACACGATCACGATCGTGGATGGTAGCATCGTCCAACAAGGTTTCTATGGCACCCTGTAATCCTTGAGCGAGCGCATGGTTGATGTTTTGACGCCGTGAATCCAAACGTCCTTGTTGTTCCAACCGTGTCCTAAAGATGCGTTCACGCACTCCCATTACAGCGGATCGACGCTCCATGATGGGGTCCAAAACAAAACGAAAACGGCCTCCTCCACCTACTTGTGCAGGAGCTTCCTCCAAGAAAGAAGGTGTGTTTTGACGAGCAAAGGCCTCACGATCGTCGTGTAACCTTTGCCAATGCTCAGTGACATGGAGATGTTCATCATCCATGGGAACTGCCAGCCACTGTTCCACTTCGTCGAGAGCCTGAACTAACAGCTCATCGTCACCACTTTCCATCAAATCCACCACATGCCGCAGTTGTTCGTCTCTCAGCAAATCACGTTGCTCCTCTAAAGACAATCCGCTTGGTCCTGGCTGCTGCTGGTCCATTATAACTCAAATGAACGGAAAACCGCGCGCTGCGTTCTTTTTAAAGGTCGGGCTTCGCGGGGGGTAGAAAATCACGGACCTTGGGTGACCTTTCCAGCACGTGAACACAAAGCAGCTCATTCGCTCGGTATGTATGGCCTGACTTGTAAGGTCACACCAAGGTTTGAGAGGGATGGGGGGGTACCCCCAACATTTTTATGGCCTGACTCGTAAGGTCACACCAAGGTTTGAGAGGGATGGGGGGGTACCCCCATCATTTTTATGGCCTGACTTGTAAGGTCACACCAAGGTTTGAGAGGGATGGGGGGGGTACCCCCAACATTTTTATGGCCTGACTTGTAAGGTCACACGACCTCATGACAGGGGGGTATCCCAAAAACCTTCGTGGTCTGATGCCTCCTAAAGGCCCGAGAGAGTGGTTTGGAGTTTACTACATGGCAGAAGAAGATTTGGATCAATAAAGACCAGACACATGGAAGTCCAGAACTTGGTTTTGTTTTAATGTTTGTAACCACAACAACGTCAGTCAGCCATGAACGTCTTTTACAATTTGAGTTTTTGTTTGGCTTGCATGATTCTCTTCACGATGGCTTCGGTCCAGGTTTTCTTGCCGGGGAGATGGTTGATGGCCTTCACCATTTTTGCATCGGCTTTCCATTTGTCTTGTAAATTCTTGGCCTGGGAATAATCGATGTCATGTTGTTTGGCAATCTTGTCCAGCCGATTGATGCCCGGATCGCCTCGCTTAAGTCTCTTTTTCAAATGCGTCCCCGGTCCCATGTACTGGTACCCTGGCCAATGAAATTCGATGCCCGTTTTCTCCAACAGCTTTTGCAGATCCAATTTGCCCCCTTTCTGGCGCCGTCGTCGCCGGGTCTTGGGAGGCAAGGCCTGCCTTCGGGTCGTGTGCTTTTTCTGACGGTGCTTAGAAGTCCTGCCCACCAACCGGGTGGGCGTTGTAATTTATCTTTTTCGGTCGGGCGACGACCTCGGTTCTTCCGAGCTTTCCTCTTGGCGGATCTTGCCGTCCCTTCCATCATCTCAGCCACACTCTCACCCAACATGGGATCTCCACCAAAAGGGAGTTCACCCCATTCGACGAGTGGGGTCATCGTCTTGGGGATGGCTTTCTTCTTCTTGGCTTTCTTTTTGGGCACTGGCGTCTTCTTTTTAGGGGTCACAAAACGAAGACGTTTCTTCGCTTTAGGAGGTGGACCCGCAGCGGCCGGTGTGGCTAGAGGTTCCGCCTCAGCTGCTGCCGGTCGTTTCTTCTTTTTCACCAGTTGCGTCAACAACGTCTGTAACGGGCCTTGCGTAAACACTTCCCCTTCCACGTCCTCGTCCTCCTCAGCACCACCTGCACCACCACCAGGACCTCCTCCAAAACCCACGGGACGTCGAACGGCTTTGGTCCATTTACGCACTTCACGCGACAAAGGTTTAACCAACGCTTCTTTCATGGCCGGCGGGATGTCCTCTGCCATGAGAAGGGCGGCTTCTCTAGCAGCCAGACGTGCGGCTTTGGTCACTTGAGAATTATCGGTCAAACGTTCTTTGTACACTTGCTCCAACCGACGGAGCCGTTCCGGATCCACCAACACCCGTTTTTGAAACCCAGGAATGACGTCGTGGTCACCACTCATCGTAACGTGTCCCAACATTCGTGTGATGCCTCGTTTTCATAGTAGAGGGTTTGTTTCTCTTTACGTTCTTGTTCCAAATGCCCTTCCAATTGACGTACTTGATGTTTCAGATCGCCCAGCTTTCGTTCGAGTTGACTTAGGTCTTTATTCCGTTCTTGAAGTTGGTCGGTCAATTGACGTATGATCTCGCATTGTTCACGTTCGCGATGTCGAAGATGTCGGATCTGATCTTTCATCGCACAAATTGAACGAGAACCGTACGTCCACGTATCACACCATCCATCGTCCATGTTATGCAATCCTTGCCAGAACTGGATCACAATGACACCTCATCACCCACCGACGCTCTTTTATGGATGCGTCCACCTCGCAGGCAATGGTTGCACGCCGTGTTCAAACCTTGCCAAAGACCCCGACCTTGCTGACTCATCATGATCTGACGACGCTTTTTCAAGGAATGTTTACGACGGGTCATGGGACGACGATACGGGAATCTTTCCACGAAGCGTGTTCATGACCAATTCGCTCAAGGCATTGATCTGATCGGCATTGGCCGCTTGCAAGCGTTCGCGACGTGTCTGATGATCGGCTGCTTTTAAGATACTGCGAAGAAACGGGAGTTGACGTCCGATACGCCAAGACATGATGAGACGATCCTTGGGTTTTTGGATAGGTTCCCTTTATACTTAACGTCGACCTCGTCGTCGGGTGGCCGCTTCCAACCCTTTTTTGACACCGTAACCAGCGGCAGCTCCCACACCTCCTAACGCTGCTGCTTTTCCTGCTGCAATCAAACCAGGAATCGCCAAAGCGAGCAATGGAAGGATGCCTCCGCGTTGTCGTCGTTTTCGAACGCCTGGACGTCGGATCACGCGCTTTCTTCGTCTTCGTACCATCTTTTCCACGAAAGGGGGCGTAATGTCCTGTGGTCAGTGCAGCTCCCCGCCTTTTATATCGTTTGTCTTTGCCCAAGAGGAACTCATTGGCGCTCGTACACCACCGTGGGACCGTCTTGCTGTGTCACATGACTGAACAACCGGAATCGGTCGTCGGAGGCAGGATGAAGGTCGATCATGAGATACCCATAAGGACGTTGCGTGCACGCGACAAAGAGTTTGAGGACGTCTCGCCATCGATCTGGAAAGGCTTGGAGGACCAACGCGCGACATCCTGTCTGATCCCGGGGATTCTTGAAGACAATCACATAATGCGAATTGCGCGAAATGGTCTTGGCAAATTTCCCAGGTGGAAACAGATCTTGACACAAGTACAAGACCGTAATGTGTCGATGATGGGATTCTCGCGTAAAGAGATCCAACACGCGTTTATCGTTTCCTCCTTCATCCATGAGATCGTCCAAGACCAACACCCCACCTTGAGGAAACCATGTTTGAAGATCGGCGACTTCAGGGATTCCTTCGTGAAACTGGATGCCTTGACGTTTCATACCATCGAACCGGGGTTGCCATACAGCGTAACAGTAATGACACGGTCGTGTCTTTCTGCCCTCAAACACGGTGCCTTCCGTCAAGAGCGCTTCGGTCAATTGCGTCTTGCCACTTCCTGACGGACCGACAATCATCGTACTACTGGGCATACGTATCATGACAAAAGCAAGAAAAGACGAGAGGGTACACTTCTTTTAAAGGGCCCGGTTGTGTACCGACGTCCCGGGTTATACTCCCATCCTTGATATTATACGTGTACGACCCGACTATTTATGTAAGACAAGACACGCATACCGTTTCCATGAGGTACGCTTTTTTTATTCACGAATCACAACAAACTCATGCGCAATACACGATTGATTCGAGGGTATGGCATTCAAATCTTGAACCAAAAGACGACGGACTTGATTGCCCACCATCCGATCATTCCCCACCAAATCGTACGAGGAAAATCCTTCTAAAAACTCTTCCATGGTCCGTCCTCGGGCTCGTTCTTTTAAAAACAGCAAAGCATAATGACCACACGCCGTACTGTTCAAGGCTTGTAAGGTCCGATCGTTGCGCCATACCGGGGACCATCGCGCCAACCAGTCGTGCAAACCTGGCGCTTGATAGGTGGTGAGAGGTAAGCCGTAACTGTCCATGACTTCACATGCTCCCTCTTCCGTCCAGAGTCCTAACCAATGTTTTCCAGGTTCGCCTCGTGGATCCGTGTTCATAATGTAGGCGGCTCGCGTTGTGCGGGTGGGACGGGACGGTAACCCATCAGAAGGATGCACGCCGTGAAAGACACGTTTCAGGATAGGACCGTCCAATGCCAAATGACGAAGGGCGACGTCACTCAATGGCACAAATTCCATGTTTTGTTCTTGGGGTTCATCGACGCACGTTATATAGAATCCCACCCTTGTCGTCGATCTGGAACACATTCTCGAACTCACCCCATACCACGACCGTGAGATTCTTGTTAGTTATCGCACGAAAATCGATTTCCAAACGAACATTGCCGGCTTGTCTAGGGTTTCGATGTCCTGGAGCATCCGCGTCTCCATTGGGTACATTGTTAAAGGCAAACAACGTACAACTCTTGTCCTGTCCCCATTCACTGGGTTGGATCATACTGGGACGATGATTCAGCAACGAACCACTGACTTCTAAGAAACGATGGTATCCCAACAGGTCTTTACGGCCATTGGCTCCATTCAATTCCAAGGTTGGGTACGGATATTCTTCGCTGTCAATGACTTGACGAATCCGGATCACCCCAAATTTCTGGAAAGCGAACGGGTAATACTCCAAATCGCCATTGAAACCTCGACTGTCCAACAACCCCACGATCATCCGGTCTGGCACCCGGCCCACAAACACGTTGTCTTCCATGAACTTGGTGGTCCGTCCATCGAACGAAAACGTACGGATCTCGCTTCGGACCACTGGATAATTGGCCCACTGTTCTTTAACTTTTCTCTTGGCCTGTAGGGCATTGTAGACGGATGGGTTCAGGGACAAACGGCAGAGATGCAGCGTCACTTTGAGGTCACCTTGACTCAACGTCACTTGACGTTTGACTCCCACACCACTGGTATTCGTTCCAAACAAAAAGAACTCGGGTCGGTTGCAAAACAATTCCAAGACGATCTCCACCCCAGGCACCAACACGCGTCCTGTGCGAAAGGCTTCCAGATGCGGATGCACGATCAAGGTGGCTTTATTGTTGTTGTAGAATGGTACGGTAGCCGTCTTCAAGGGAGTGGCATCACCGTGTCCCCATCCATTCGTCATGCAAATGTCATCCGCGGCTCCACCGGCAGTTAAGTGTTCTGTCACATTCAAATGATTCACCCAACCTTGAGGCGCCAGCAAGGTCTCCCCTTCATCTCGATTGTAATTCAGCAGCGTCTCCAAGAAGGCATTGTAAGCGTACGTATCGGTCTGTTTGCTCATCAAAGTGCCGTTGAACCGTAGATTCATCTGTTTGAAGAGCGTGTGACCCAGATTGTTGGTCACGTAGACAAATCGGGTATTGTTCGCATCTGAAGCCGCGTTGGCGTCGGCCACGATGCCATTCGTCGATGCGGAATTTAATTTCAATTCCACTTCCAAAAAACTCCGGTTCAAATCGACGAAATCGTCCAAGGCTGGGATGGAAAAGGAAATGGGTGTGATCCCCGTACTGGATGGACTGTACTTCACGTTGCGATACCCTTGCACAGTCACGTTGGCCGAGGGGACTGTAAACACATCCAAACTCATCGTTTCTTCTTCTTTTTTCGTCTTCTTTGAAGTCTTCGGGTCAAGCGAGAGAACTGAGTAAAACGACACGATCCATGACGACGACGACGACGAAAATGGAGACAGAGGGTGGTCGATGTCTCCTTAGGAAACGTCACGGGACGCCCGTTCACTTCTGTCACACGTACGTGTGCCGTCTCGATCGTAGATCCGCGAAGACGATGGTAGTGCACCTGACGCGGTTCCCACCAGGCGCCTCCGCTTTTATAGGGGACGGTTCGCAGCAATTCGTCGTACGACTCCTCTAACCATTGACTTTCCACCAGATTGACGTAGACGAATAAGGGACGTTCGATCGTCTGCACCGCCAACGGGGTCTGCTTGAGTTTGGCAAAGGCGTCGTTCAATCGTACAAAACGCCAATTGAAGGCTTTCGCCATCACCATGAAATGAGCCCCTTGGTACAAGACGCTCCACCCCACTCCTTCGGTGACGAGCTGCACAGGACTGTCGGAAAAATCATTGGGATACCCTTGGAAGACCGAGCCATCGCGAAACTGTTCTTGGCCATAATCGGGCATGGGTGCTTTCGGGTCAATGGGTTCCATGATGAGATTGTCACCTTTCTCGTAATGTCCTGGTAGAAACGGCGGGCCATCGACTGTAATCTTCAACCATCCCATGTGAAGCGCCAACTCGTACACCCATCCAAAATATTTCCACATGATACCACTCTTAAACACTTCGGTATTGTCCAAGATCAAATCGTTGCCATCCCATGCAAACGTGGCTGTCGTTCGTTCTGTCCTCTCCACCGTACTTTCACTACCCCCAGCGCCTTCACTCCAGTACTCAAAATGTAAATGTTCACCCGTCCTCAAATCATCTCGGATCTTTTGGTCCATACGATGCAATATCTTCTGGATGAATTCGACGCCTGTCTTGGAAGGGGTGATCTCGGACAGGAGAATCACCCCCCGTTGACTCCGATCGATGGTGAGGCGCCCATTATCCCGTCGTTTGGTGGTCGAATAGTAATAGGTGCATAGATACCCTTCCTCTTTCCACGTCTCGGGATGTCCCACGCCATGGTATGCTTGATGAACCAAGATTTTTTCGGGGTGTCCAGGCTCGGGTGGTGGAATGATAGGGAACGACGCGCCCGACAGTCCCACTTCCCATCCGTCGTCCTCTTGCCACAGGCGATCTTTAGGCAACCGTGCCTTGAAGTCAGAGGGACCATTGTCAGGAAACTCGGCTTTCTGCACGACTCGACAAGGTAGCGTAACACGACATGGTTCATCTTTTTTATTATTTTTTTTAAAAATCTCTTTTTATACATGCGTCAAGGAGGAACGAGGGACCCAACTATCGTATTTTGGGGGCCAGCCCAACCATCGGACTTTTACCGCGTGTCCACGTCGTTGTAAAATCTTTTCCACCCGGAACAAAGCGTCGTCTGGCACGGTGACTTTTTGGACATCTTGCTCGTAAAAACGCCCTTCCAAGGGCGTGCCATCCCATTCTTCCAAGTGATAAGTAACCACAGGTCCTCGCACCACACGTCTCACAATAAAGACTTCTTCCGTCCAACCAGGGAGATAGCCTTTCTTGAACGGACGATGTTTCTTACTCAAACGGACACGATCGCCCACCTTGAGTTTAGATCGAGGTCGTCGTTTCAAACGTTTTCCATACAGTTTGGTCCATACAACGCGTTCGTTGTCATCGGTGACGTCTTGTGGGGCCATGCCAATACTTCGATGACGGGTCTGATTGTACCCGTTTAACAATTGAGGTAACACGTTCAGGTACGTTCGAGTATTTCGTGCGGTAAAATACCGATACATGCGTTCTTTCAACGTACGATTGAAGCGTTCCACTATGGATGCTTTGGCATCCCCGTGCTTTGAAAAGTGTTGGATCCCTTCTCGTTCCAACATCCAACGAAACGGAGCATTGTAAAACTCTTTGCCCAGATCCGTCTGTAAACGTTGAGGTTTTCGTCCTTGTCGTAACACGTTTTCAAAAGCTTGAGTCACCGCAGTGCCTGTCTTGTTCTTCACGGGGACCACCCAAGCATATTTGGACAACACATCGATGACCGTCAAGAGATAGCGATGCCCACCATTCCATCGTTTGAGAGGTTGCACCTCCACCAAATCGGCTTACCATTGTTCGTCCTTGTGAAACACCAAGACCGGGAGCGTCTTGAACCGTCGTCGAACGGGGCGATGCAGTGTGTAGGCCAATTCCTCTTGCAATTCTCGTAAGGCTTCCTTCTGAGTCAATCCTTGAGCTTGAGCGTACCGAGCGACACCACCCAATGAACCTGGGGTCTGAGGATCCGTGTAGGCACTCACAATGGGCGTGGTGGCGACACGGCGGCGGCGTTTCTGTTTCGACATGTTTTGGTGACGAGCCAACGCGTCGTCAACTCCAGAATGGTTGGGATGTCCTGTGGATGATGCTTTTTAAGGGTTTGCCACGTATGATAAGCACGTTCGGGTCCGAGTGTCGTCATCAACCAGTCCATATAGACGACAAAATGACTCCACTTATCGTCGATTCCTTCTTTCATGACTTCGAACACCGCTAGGGTATCGAAGGGTTGGTCGGTAGGAAATCCATCCCATTCGTGTGTGCCTCCGAGCAGCTTCATCATTTCCCGACAAAGCTAAGTCAACAGACGCCAGCGAACCTGTTGTTCGAATTCACGATAAGGGAGTTGGGTCACATGAGCGACGACCGCTCTCAACAGACGTCGTCCAAACTCGACACACGACATAATGACACACACCAATTTGAGGGTTTAAGCTTTTATTTATACCTGATCGATTTCCATCTCAAGCATTTTCAATTGTTTAAAACAAGCATGCAACAGTTCAGGCGTAATGGGGCGGGTGCGTTCTAATCGCCGGCACCACCTCTGCTGCAATTCGTCGTGTTCCATCCACTTTTTCTGTTGAGCCATCCATCGCCGCTTTCTCACGTACTTCTCTAGTTCCTCCTCCAACTGGTCGTCTGGCAGGCTGGGTACCTGGATCACCACCGTTTCGTTCTCCAACTCTTGTTTTTTTCTGGCTTGATGAGGGTCCCATGGAGCGTTCACTTCGGGCAACCCACTGGCTTTTTCCTCCCATTCTCCTGTCCAGCCATTCTTTCTGGCTTCTTGCCATCGGTGCTGAAAGATCTGGTCCGACCATTCACGGTCCAACCATTGGAAGAACCGGCAGGGCATGTTCTGGCGACACGTCAAGAAAAAGCGTCCCACATTAGGGGAATCAGGGTTCATCGTTCGTACCACTTTACTTTTCTCCCCACAAAAACAGTGCCATGGTCCTTTCTTGATGTCGTGATGGAGTTGTGGTGGTACTTCAGCCTGCCATTCGTAGGCTCGATCCACACCCATCACCCAAAAGGGACACACCTCATCGTACTCTTTACAATAGACATATCGGAAGGACGGATCCCCTCGGGTCTGGTTCTCGCCTAAAGGAGTCTCGTGGAACGGACACAAAGGTACCTTGGGTTCTGGGGATGGTTCCGGTAGGGGTTCCAAGACGGCACCAGGTTCTAAGTCAGGTCGTGGCTCCATAGGAGTCACGACGGCCGGCTCTTGAGGTTCTGGTTTCACCTCCTCAGGGGTCACCACCACAGATCCTTGTGTAGGAAGTAAGGGTTCCATCATCGCTTCGTAGCTGGGCAAGTCCTCTAAATCAGGGACTGACTCTAAGAGTTCTTTCAATTCCGCACTGAGAGGCGTCCACGCCACCGTCTCTGTAGGTGGGGGGCCTGAGGTGATGAGAGCGTCCAAGGTTTCTGCGGCTTTGTTCAACTCCGCTTCGTCTCGTTTCTTTTTCTCTTCCTGCTTTTTCTTACGCCGCTCCGCATCTTTTTGACGGCGGATTTCCTTGGCGTCCTTCATGATCTTGGAGGGGTGTTCAGCTGCTTCGCGGACGACATCGTGTTTCTGGCTAGCACGAGAACGTTTCGATGGTTTCTTCTTCTTCTTCTCCTCCTTCTCTTCTCGAAACGGATAGCGAGCAGGCGACAGGTCTCCGTACTTCCAAGAGATGCTCATCTTCTTCTTCTTCTCAAGACAACTGACAACGAATGAAGTGTGTCTCGCGTATTTATGGTTGGACGGCAGCAGGTGATGTCACATTCCAGGGTCTGTGATTGGTTCTTGAGGATGGTGCCACATTCGGGCGACCCTGTCATTGGTTGCTCAGAGTGGCGTCAAGGACATTCAAGGTCAGTCCCATTCCGGCGGCTCTGTCATTGGTCTGTAGAAAGTGGCGTCAGCTTCGGTCCACGTCAACACCCTTGGGTATATAAAGAGTCACGCCAGCGAGAACCGTCAGGTTGTCATGAGCTTGGAGAGGTGCTGTAGACGTATAGACTTGTTGCTGGACGCTCTCTTGTGTGAGGGCTGCAAAGAAGACAAAGACGAAGAAACAGAGCTCATTGACCTGACGACTTGGGTTCTCCATCAAAATTGTCGTGAGTGCCGATTTGTTCGCTACCTTCTCCAGAAAGCAGACGATCTCAATGTCCCACTCCGATACAAAGACAATCGGAGTACAAACGGATTCTACGACCTTAACACTCCTCAAACGTCTGGACGCCCTACTAGACCGATACTTGTGCAAGGGTTGTCGGTACGACAAGAACCAACTGTCCCTATCGGACTTGAGCATGTGGGCGCTGGACCGAAATTGTCGTGAATGCTGCTATGTCTTCGACGCAGCCGACGATCCCGACCCAGATGTCTGTGACTTCTACTCCGAACGAGGAATGCCCGAGCAACACTACTTCCCACCCGACGACTACCCACCTTCTCGATAAAGTATGTCTAGTGATCGACCTAGAAGGATTTTGTTTGGGAGACCAATTTCTTCCTAGGGAACTTGGTTGGTGCGATTGGTCGGGTCAACACAGGGGATCGATTCATTACAAACCTTCCGTGCCTTGGCATGATCTCTCACCTAAAGATCAACGTATGACTGTACGACCCACATCCACGGGCTCGCGTACTATCCACAAAATTTGTACCATCTGGCTCATGAGTTGAAAACGGATGCCCAACACCTCTACAAACAACACAAGACCTCGGAGCGTTCTCTAGTCGCTTACAAAGGGAGTTTGATCCAACAGTGATGGTTGACAAGCTGGGGGATGCCTCACGTCGATTTGGAACCTTTGGGTTGCCCGAAATTCAAGGATCTCCCGCGTCTCAGTTCTGTAGGTTCTTGCGGACAACACGAACACCCTCTACAGCTTCATTGCTCTCAAGTGGAATGTTATCACTTTGTACAGTGGATGCGTGGTCAAAGGGGACTGGATCACGATACTCGCTACATCCATCATGAACGGACTCAACGATTTCTAGCCGCTCAGAAACCCAGGACCTGTCTACGGTCGATGTCCACCCAACCACACTATAGACACTTTCAATTTTGTCCCGACCGCATGTAAAACACGCCTTGTTCTTCTCATTAAACGTTGTTTTATTGGACATTCATGTCTGAGTTCTTTATGACGGATCTATATGTATCTTTTTTTTTTTATTTATTTATTTTTTAAAAAAGTAGGACTCGAATAGGTCCTCCAAGGCCTCTGAAACTAAAGGTAGATAGAGGGCTCTCAATCCCACGTGGCGTTTTTCGACAGAGAGTCCCGACCCAGTCCCTCGGCGGAAAGTGCGGTTGAAAACGAGGTCGTCTGATCTTTATAAAATAGCACATTCGAGTCCAAGAAATCCAAATGTTCAAGATGGAGAGCTGGTGGGACGTCCTTCCGCCAGAACTCCAAGAGCTGATTTTAAAGCTAAAACAAAAAATGGAGCACCAGGATAACATGAAAGCCCTGGCGGAGGAGATAGGTGAGTTTACCTACAGCCCTTATCTGACGATGGTCATTAAGGAGACTCATGTTGTTTCTTGCTATCTTTTTTCTTCCTAGAAAAGCTAGCCATTTGCCCTGTGTCATCCCACGCGGTCATCCCGGCCACTAATCCGCCCTCCAGATGCAAACCCGGCCTTTTCAGGTGCAGCAGATGTGAGCGATTTCACAAAATAGGAAACCGGAGACATTATTATTTCCCCGATGAGCGGCGCTGCCCTGGTTGCAGCCAATTTTTTTGTTCCTGCCTCAGTTGAGGTAAAGTTGTAAATAGTTTTTCAACTTGTAAATATGTTTTTGTAAATAGTTTTGTAGACTTTTTTTCGCTGTAAATAGTTGTACATAGACGTTTTTTTTTTAAAACTTGTAAGTAGTTTCAGAACGTTTGTAAATATATGTGACAAAAAGAAAGAACTTGTGTTTAGCTTGCATGCTCTTTTTTTTTTTCCGTTGTGTGTTTTTCTTTTCTTCACTGGGAGAATGCGGGTGAAGTTCACCATTTTTTTTCAGATTTGGTTAAAAAACAAATATTCTCCATGACTTTTTTAAACCCATCTTTCCGAACTTTTAATTCCGAATTTTTTTTTCATTCCTAAGAGCTTTCATTTGATGATCTAGCGCGTTGTTCATGAACCGAGCACGTGCTCAAAAAAAAAACAAAACAACTCGCATACGGTTCCTCATGAACTTCCATTTTTTATGTTCCAGCGAATGTTCTAAAATGGTCTGAAATGTTTCGCATCCTTTTTTGGCTGTAAAAGAAAATCATTCCGAATAGTCCGTAAAACATCATTTATTTTTTGTTTGAACAAACAAACCACATAAAGCGCTTGAGTTTGATTTTGAACTTGACCTTGTGACAGACCTCTACTCAAGATTCCTTGACCTTGACTTTATGAGGGGTTTATACTCAAGATTCAAGATGCATTCTTTGTAGATGAACCCATTGGTTGAAAAAAAAAACAGAAGAAACAAAAAAATGGTTTCGTCCATGACTAGAAAAAAAAATAGAAAATCCAATCATTCAACCTCGAACCGGCAACCCTGAGCTTGACCGTCTCCTTTCTGCTACGTACGATTCATTCATCTGATTTGACACATGTACATGATGATGTTAAAAACTAAAACAACCTCAGGGACGGGAGTGTTCGGACCAATTTTTTCTTGGCGCGAAATGACGTGGCAACGGCTGCAGTTGGCAACCTGTGTTTTTCTGAAACGGAAAAAAAATTTAATCCTTCATCAAAGATAGTTCTTTTCGAGAGTCTCTCTTTTTTCACGGACATGGACGCTACCACAAAACAACAAAGGACGCGTGAACGTGTTCGTGCATGGAAGCAGGCAAACCGCGATAAAGTTCTTGCTCAAAAGAAACGATATCGCGAACGACACCGAGCAGAGATCAAGGAGTCCAAGAAACTCTATGCAGCCGGACATCGACCCCAAATTAATGAGTACCGTTGCCGATATCGCCAGGCGAAAAAATGTGCTCGGGAACTTCAGGCACAACATCAGCTTTTGGTGCCAAGTGGAAGTTTGTCGGTGTCTGAAACGGCTAAGGATCTCTTGACCGAAGCTCGCGCTCGTCTAGCCAGCCGAGAAGCAACAAGTTCAGGTAGGATTTTTTTCTCTTAGGAACTCGTTTTTTATTTCTTTTTTCTCTCATTAAATGCTTTTATCTTTTTTCTTCCATTCACCTTGTCATTGTGACTCTTTATTTACAGCGGGAACGGGGAGTGTTCAAGAACAACGGGAGGCGAACAGGGAGCGAATTCGGGAGCAACAAAGAGCTCATTACCACGCGAACAAAACAAGGCTCCTCGAATACAAAAGACAGTACTACGCGAGCCACCGCGAACAAATTCGTGAGCGTAGACGACTCCATCGCCAAACCCACCTCGAACGAATTCGTCAAAGCAGCCGACGATATTACTATACACGTCGGAGAAAGTGCCTCGAAATTCGAAGACGGTACAGGGCAAACCATCGCGAACAAATTCGTGACTACCGCCAACGATATCGCGATACAAGTCGGAGACGTGAGCTGGGTTCGTGTTTGCTCGAAGGCTTGGCGACCGATGCCCGTCCATCGCATGTCATTGATACGGCAGGTGGTGGATGGCTCGTACGTAAGTACGGGCTCCGGCCTCCTACACCTCCCTACCTGAGAGAAGGCTTGGCGCGTGTAGACCGCTTGGCTCCTCCCGCATCCCCGTCTTTGTCGTCGGATCTATCCGACGCCGCCGACCGGCTAGACGAGTTATTGCTTCGTGCCTCTCCCGCAGGATCATCGTCGATTGCTTCCGACGTGGTAGCAGAACTAAACGTAGTACCACCCCGCCCCGAACCGGCGCCACGATCCACACGTCTTGCACAACGGCCGCAACGACCCCCAGCAGCGCCAGAGGAGGATGAGGAACCCGTGGTTGATGCCGCACAAATCGTATTGCGGCGCGTGCGGGCGAATCGCGCTCGTTCTCAGGCGCGAGCGGAGGTAGACCATGAACAGCGTCAAGCGGCCTTGGAGCGTGAACAGCGCATCCAAAACGCTATTCGGAAAGTCGTGGTTCGTCCAGGACCGGATTTGGATCTGGCTCGTGCGGCTGTGCAGTTTGAACGTGAAGACCGGGTTGGATCTTGTGTGGCAGCTGAGTTCTTTGCAGACACATCCTGTTTCGAGGAGATGTCCTTCGGGGAGCTCCTCGAATTTTAATCTGACAAGTTGCGGGGTGCGTGTGCGGGGCACCAACTTTTGTGTTTGGACTGAGTAGGGACACTACGGAACTGGGGTGACTTTAAGGAGACTCTACTCCATGTCTTGTATATATTGTAAATATTTGTTACTACGGGGCACCCATTCTTGGTGCGACCGTATTTTATGCTTTTTTCTTCTTGTTCTACAAATAGTACCTTGATGATTCTAGTTATTAAACCGTTTGATTCGGAAAGAAACGATCCTGTCTTGTTGTTTTTTTTTTTACTTTAATCGTGAGGGGCTTGGGACTTTGTGACGTCATCCCTATCTCGACCCATGGGACGTCATTGTTTGAATTTTGAATTTCCCGACCGTTATCTTTGTATCCAGCATGGTTACGCAAAACACCCCAACCTGTTTCCTAAAGGGTCCGCAGAGTGTCATGTGTCTGTGACGTCATCATTTGAATGTCTCCCTAACGTACGTGTCCCGCGCAACCAAATTTGAATTTCCCGCCCAAATTGGAATCGACCAATCAGAACGCTCTATTTCCAACCGTCAAAAGGGGCCAGAAGTATCCTACACCACTACTCCTACTTAGCCAGCATGATGTACGATAAATCCCAGTACATCACAGGCCACAACTGAATTAACTTACGAATTCGAATTTTCGCGACTACCTGCATCACTATTTTTGTACAGCCTAAGTTAAAAAGACTCCTTTTTCCTCAGAAAAAAAAACAGTCTCAATTCTCGCCATCCACAAAAACTACAGGCGGTAAATAGGGCCGTGCAGTGATATATTCTCGTATCAAAAAACTACGTCATTTTCTGGGTCGTCATTAGGATCTGACAGCCTTCTCAAAATATTTTTCGGGAGCAGGTCATAAGGAAAGCGGAGACGGTTTGGTGGTATAGGCACCCCGGGCCAAGCGAGTGCCCAAAGGACGCAAGCTTCTAGGGGGGTCTGCTCCCCTAGGGAATTTTTTAAATTTAGACACTCACAGATGCAATTTGGTGCAATCTGGGGGATTTAAAGTGACGAAATTTCACATATGGAATTGACACTTGCTTGGAGTCGGACAAGAAATACTGGAATGTTAGTTAAATAAACATTTCATGTGCGCGACGCCAAAAAATATTGCGGACGGGAATTTGTACGTGAAACAAACTTTTTTCAAGCTTTTATAATATCTCCAGTGACTTCACGTTCGAGCTAAAAATGTGTTGTCCGACATTTTCTGACTGGAAGGAGACGGTCAAGCTTTCTGAGGAGGCGGCTCATTGAGCCGTCGACCGGCCGGTTTTGAGAAGGCTGCGATCTGAAGTCACCTTTGTGTAATTTACAGTACACCCGAATGGACCTCCAAAGTATTTAATTTTAGAGAGAAAAAGGTGATGTAAGAATCCTACCTACGAATTCTTACCTTAGTTAAAACGCTCGACCCATCACTCAAGGCTATGTAAGGATGTAAGGCTTCCTTAGAAACATAAAAATAAGAAATACGATCTGTTTCATCATCTTCTTCCATGACAACAATCTTCTTGCCATTCAACGTAAAGCAAACTGGGACAATGTCGTCTTTTGAATCCTCAAACATAGCTGTGCAGCGAATCAGATCTCCTCGACGAGCCATGCGATGACCTTAAAGTCAAAACACAGTAAGGAATATGGGTAATGTC
>OX421455.1:22418347-22425847 GCA_949126865.1 Montipora capitata | reverse complement strand
TATTCGATTTGCTAAGTACCATATTTGGAACAACAAGAGCGAGGGGTTTCCAAATATGGTACTTAGCACTGAAACATTCAACCAATCAGTTCGCACTGAATATTCGGAAGCTGTGAACGCGCGTTACACGTTTCAACCCTTATGGGTTTCTGGTAGAGCTCATTAAACTCTTTGGCGTAGCAAGCAGTATTTGATGAGCTTGCATGGAAAGTCAAAACGAAAGAAATGTACAATAAAACATTTCATAATTTCTCAGACAAATACAGCCTCGCTCCCAGAGTCCTCAATAATTTTGGGCAGCGGCGAAATTAAAGGGCATGGCAATACCCGATTTATACAAGAAGCAACGTGAAGTCGACGTTAAGGTTATAGTATCATAATGGTTGTGGTAGGTTTCCAAGCAATCTTGAGATGATTTACGGATTTGATCCGCATGAAATCGAAGAAGCCACGCCGGCGAACTTTTCTTTTTGCAAATAACATACGTTGCTTGTAGCCGAACAAGTATCTTATTAATAAAAAATGCTAGCTTCATATACATATAAATAGTGATAGCCTTACTTCGTTGGTGAATTTGGAAAAGCTGAGAGGCTACAAATTGCTAAATTCCATACTTAACAATAATTATTCAATGAGCGCGAGTTGGATATGAGATGGCAAGTAGCCAATGAGGCGCTTAGCACCGAGTTGGCTATAATCAGTCTCACATCAAACAAGCGCGCATGGACTGATTGTCTAGTGAAATTCTCTTTAAATTCTGAACGTCTTGAGACTTAAAAATTAAAGTCAAATTTCATTAAATTTTATTATATATTTCCATATTAGGTCATACGGTATATGAGCTGATAACCCGAGAATGAGTGAACCAATCAGAAAGCTAGAAACGCAATACCAGCCTAACCCTAAACATAGAAATAATAACCTTTGGCCCGTGAAGAGGCAATGCGAGATCCGTTGCTTGAGAGTTGAAGCTTGAACAAATAATCTGTGTGGCCATTTGTCGACTTCCTTGCGTTTCGTCCAGTAGCCGATCAAGTTTTATGTCACCTTTACAATTAGGAAAGAGACAAAGCTCAAATTACTAACACGCAAGATATTTAACAATTCTTGGCCGAAGGTGAGGTGAATATCGGTGAATAAAAATCGAGACGAAGTCGAGATTTTTATTCACCGATATTCACCGAGCCTGAGGTAAATAATTGTTTTTGTATAATTACATAGGTTATTATTTGAAAAATATGCATTTTCTTTAAAACAACTAATTTCTTCGTCCGTCACCTCGAGAAGCCGGCTTCCGGCCATTTTGAAAAAAAACGCTTTGGTGATTATCTCGTAATAATCACCTCAAGTGCAACCAATCAGCGCAGAGAATTTTCAATATTCACCTACCGGTATGTAATTATAATAACGTAACACATAACGCAACAGTTACTTTTTTACAAATTAAACTGGTTTTGCTCACTTTGGTTTTTGCTATGAGGTTCCTTCAGTGTTGTTTCTACTACTGTTCGTCGTCGTCATCGTCATCGTCATCGTCATCATCGTCATCATCATTATTATTATTTCTCAATATCTCATTTATACCAACAAAGCGGGATGTAATTCTTTGGCTTTGTGGCCTTCATCCGTTTTTGCTTGTTTGTTTGTTTTGTTTTTTGTTTTTTTGTACAGTTCTGCATTTGTTTTTTTGTAGAAGAACTTAACAATTTCAGTGTTCTGAGAATTGCTTAAGTTCCGTCTTTACCTTTATCTTTCCTACTTTACATACTGATCCCTCAAGCATATACCATTTATTCTTGACCTTGCCCCACACAGACATGTCTATACGATTAGCACCATTTGATGGTGCTCTCTTTAGATGAAATGGAACATTCCATTGTACTTTGCTTGTGGTATTCTATAGTACTGATTGAGGTTGTTTTTGTTGGTACCATGGCTTGCTGTGATTGCTTTCCTTGTATCCATACTTGTATAGTAGATAGTGGTGAATGGGTCTGAGCATATGATCGTGTTTTGCCATGTAAAGTGTTTGTGCATTTTAGAGCACATGCTTAGAACATGTGTTGTGGATTCAATTATCATTATCATTATCATTATCCTAGTCAGCCGTTAAAACCTTTGTATGCGATATACAGTTAAAATAGGATGACGAGGCGCGTGAGCGTAGCCCGTTAACTATCGTGAAAACTATAACAAAAATGTAAATTGAATATCTATGTAAATCAGCTCTATCAATAACACTTTGATCAAAAAGAAAAGAAAAAAAATTGATTTAAACTATTTAAGACATCTAAGAGTTAAAACAGTAATCATAAAGTTTTAAAAATTCTCTTAAACGTATTACTTATTCGGCTATAGAAATTCATTGATTATAAAATCATAACTTAAAAGTCCAAAAGACGTTGAAGAAAGAGAGTTAATTTATTATTGGGAAATCTCACTGATGTCTAACTTTTAACTGAACTACATTGAAGTTTTTCTTTAAGGCTGACTGATGAGGCAGTGCTTTCGTTACTCTACTTACTAGTAACAGGAAATAAGTTTCTATAGATTGCATTGTATTCTGTTCCAAGCTCCTCCAATTTGTAAATGATCAGTGGCTAGAAGAATAAAAAAATAATCAGTGGGTTAAGGCCGGTTGTTAAAATTAACTTAACTTTGGTGGGGTCTATTTTAAACCTTATTCATCTGGGCCCGGTTGTTCAAAAGCCGATTAACGCTAATCCTAGATTAAAATTAATTACCCAAGGAGTTTATTTCTCTACTCCCAAAGGCTGTTCAACACTGATATTCAGCAGAAATTTACATTAGAAGTCAATCTTGAAAAACAAAAATAAGAAAAATAAACTTTCACCAAAAAGTTGAACACATGAAGCAAAAGTTTACGGTAATCCTGGATTAAGTTAATCAGCTTTCGAAAAACCGGGCCCTGGTTTACATTATATCAACTTTTAGGATCAAGAGATGCAAAATTGATTTTTTTTAATGGAGCATTTCTCCCGATCATCTGAATTCAGCAGAGAGCAGCCATGCAAAATGCAGGAAATGTATGAGATTCAATAGTCCGCATAACATCAAGGCGTTGCCTCGAACAGTTCAAATTGTCTGCATATGGAATTACTTTTGGTACAAATGAACTATGTTTTTTATTGCTGTTGTTAGGTTTTTAAGCACTAAAAGACTCGTATGATGGTCCTCAGATCCTCAAACCCTAGTAAAAGGCAAATCACCCACGCTTCGCCTACCATGTCATAACTGAATGGAGACTGTCCCTACCCGATGGATGCTATGCGGGAAGAGATAACTATACACTGGAGGGTGTATTCTACAGGAAACATCTTTGTTAAGTAAAGACAAGAAGTAATTTAGATTTGCTTTTGCGGCTAACGGCAAAAAGAATGCTTCGAATTGCCATAAATTGTTCGATACCCGTAATACCGTTTGAATTAGACCTCTGAACTAGACGTCTAACGATTTGACGTTAATTCAATAAGCCAGTTCGGAGTTTCAAAAAACATGTGCGCGCGTCGGGATAAAAACAAGCATCTTTTGTTATGGAAATTGATCACAGATATTTCCATTGAAAATCTCTTGTACTTTTAATATATGCCTGATTTTATCCCGACGCGCGCACGTGTTTTTTTGAAAGTCCGAACTGGCTTATTGGGCGTCAGACATCCCCAAGTGACAACAGCAACGTCAGCGGAAATTTACTTTCACTTGTGAAATTAACATAGTTTGCGCTGTCGCAAGTATTTTGCTACTCTTCCATCACGTTTTAATGGGAAAATAAACGTACGAGAGGGATAAATTACATAATCACAAAAATCAGGGCCATACACGCAGTCATTTTCAAATATTTTCGTAGTCGGATATTTCTCCCCACAAATGCCTGCTTATCTGAAATACTTGCAACATTCTTTTCCCATCTTCGTTAGCTTCTAATAATTAAAGCAACACCCAGATTTTGAGACATTTAATAGCGGGTTAATGAGATATATTACCCTGTTAAAAACTAAAGAAATCTGAGCCAAATTCGAAATAAAGTACACGTTGTAATAAAAAAAAAGTAACCAACCATAAACAAGGAAAGAGACTGGAACGAGGACACCAGTTGGCTATTAGAAAGCAGGGTGGAGTTGCATTCTGAGAAAAATCCGATCCAACCGGTTGGCCGGGAAAGCGTCAATTGAGCATGGGGAATGCGCACTGAAATTTCTTCCAACCCACGTTTTCTCGTGCACATAAAACCTATGCAGATAATGATTACAAGTACAACCGTAAGTGAACCTTACCTCGTTGCTCGCAGGGTCTTCTTTTTTTCCTGTTATTAGGTCATAAAAACACTTTCCAACACTGTAAATGATATTGAAGGGCACCGGTACCGGGTCATAGGCGCTGTATGTCTCAATTGTGATTGCTTTTTTATATGCCCACTCCTTTAACGAGTTTTCCTATATAGAGAAACAAAATATACACTAATTCGCAGTAATTATTTGTTAAGCCTAGAAGACATTATAAAGAAAACCTGGAGGTGAATATAATTCTTTTTTAACTATCTTTCAATACAGGAATCGACCACGTTAATTGACACTGGCATGACAGTTGCTGATAAACAAAATCAGGGGGTTTTTCGTTTCCCGGCCTGGCGTTTGTTACGACAACATCGATTTAGTGCGCTCTCATCGATCAATTCATAGTTACCTTTATTTGTTGATACGTCTGACAGAGCACGGATACCATCAAACTTTTGAGAAAAACTATTCCCAGAACGAGAAAGACAGCGTATTGGAGCAGAGCAACAACTTCTGAAGGTGTATCCATAGACATCTCCACAGGATTAAATTTTGATAAGCCAACAATTAAAAATAAAAGGTGAATGAACATGGCCCACCAACTGTAAAAGAAGAATGCATTAAATTAGTATGTACAGAACCTTAAACTTTTTGTTTTTATTCACATCAGGCAAAGCTTACTAACAAACGAAAGAGTGGGCCTGGGGAGCGGCCGCAGAATTTTTCAGGCTTAGAGAAAGCTCCATGTCGAAAGACAAGGTCACCATGGAGACCTTATAGAAGCCTACGAACGTGTTTTAAATCTCCATGCCGGCAATTGGTTACATCCACATAATTATTCAAAGGAGACATGTTTCAAAGCGGCTTATTTTTTTAAAGGAGTTCTGTTGCTAAAGACTTACCAAGAAATTCCAGATTCTTCACATGCACTGAAACCAAGAAAACAATAGACCGTGAGTCTTGCACACCAAATAACGGAATGTTGTGATCCAACTGTTGAAGAAACTAATCTTTATTTTTTTTTCTTTCTGCGTTTGTTAATTTGTGTGGGCTAGTTTATGCAATCAGTTCCCAAAACCGCGTTTTAGCTGTTAGAGCAGTTTTCAAATGACTGTCGAAAGTAATTACGCGATAGCAATTTCTCCGCTTAGTGATTGGTTTAGAAATCTCGCGCCAGTTTATCAGCCAATGAAAAGGAAAACCAAGGACCAATCGCAACTTGCCAGCGCGATTCTTCAGGCGCTTTGAGCAAGTTACACGGAATTACTACGAATTCGGGTTAGTTCATTTTACTGTATGCACCTTCTGTGACTGGTTGAAGTAAGAACTTTGGTAAAGCTATTTGTTTTACGACACTTAATGGAAAAGCGCTCCATATATCGTATACAAGTTTATTGCCCTGCTTAAGATAAAAGAAACTGACTTCCAAAGAGTAAGGAAAACTAGAGCTTTTACATTGCCGAGTTACGAAATTAACTATATAACAATTATTCCATGAGCCCGAGTTGGATATGAAGTGATAAAATAACCAACGAGCGCGTAGCGCGAGTTGGTTATAATCACTTCATATCCAACAAGGGCGAATGGAATAATTGTTTTAGTAAATTCTCAAACCGGGTTTTGCCGCCGATTTTTATTTCCACAATTTTACAAAGCGTCCGGAAAGAGCATCTTGGCTCACTATTTTCCATATGACGTAAAACTTCGACTATTGCCTCATAGTCGGAGTTTTTTAGCCAATCAAAAAGCTAGAAATGCAATAGTCGGAGCTGAAAATTTACTAAAAGAAGATATATTGTGAGCTTGAATGTGCTTTCATAAACCACCAATAGAAACGCTTCGGTTACTGTTCGTTTGGGAAATTCAAACCAAATTGGTTTTATAAATTTTACGTTGCCTAAAAGCCTTGGATTTCTTTCCTGAATCATCTCATAACAGTTTGGCAACCTGGCCAAAAAAGGCCCATACGTTTAGGCAGGATTATCGGGGTTTTTTTTTCCTTTGGATTTTTAAGTTTTGTGAGTAGCAAATAGTTAACAGCGGGGATGGTGGTAAAAGGTAATTATAATTAGCAGGAAGATCTTCATGGCTAGTGTGAAATGAAAAATATCGGTAAATGAAATGACCTGTGAAAACAGATGACAGTGCCGTATGAGTGGATCTTGGTCAGTTTACTGGTACATTTCGAAGTGAATAGCGATCATATTAGCTAATGGCTTGCAACCGAAGCGAATGAAGGGGTCAGCGACTGCCACACCTTAATGCACTGAATGACTCGATAATGGCTGTAGAAAAATTGTTTCGATTAGATCTCCCCAAAATGTCCAAATTTAACCGTGTGATTCCAAGTCTCAGTTCGATAGACTAGCAAACCTCTTCATGATTATCATTGCGTTATCTACAACTTTTCATGTGATGTGTGTGATACAAACTGTTAGATTCAATTCCCGACAGCTCTTTTAGCCACGCATAAATACTCTGCAAGTTGTAAACACATCGGCCCAGTTATTCAAAAGCTGATTAGCACAAATCCGTGATTAAATACAAACACAGGCTTGAATGTTCTCCCTTCAAATAAGCCTTAACCGTAATTTTGTTGCAGGCTAAAATCTTTTGAAAACTTTTATGACCAGACAGCAATTCAAGTTTCCCGCAATCCAGGATTAGCTCAATCCGGCTTTGAACAACTGGGCCTTGAAAGATAATGAGCCATTAACTTGATTCGATATTACAACGTTTGACATAACCCACCCGCCAGTGCTTTCCCTTAAATTTTAGTTCACAATTAACTTGGGGCTAAAACCACGAACAGTCCTTAGTCATTGTAAGGAGTAAGTCAAAAATGCATTTCACTTACCCGCCAGTTCCATTGTTTGTGTCTTCAGTAAAAGATTTCTCGGCGACGTATACTTTTGTTATTGCAAAGGAAAAAGCCAAGATAACGAGAGCAAAATGCGCAAGCACAACACGAATGTCGCCCAGGATGTTAAACAAGGCTATTTGAATGGTTCCAACTCCCTCTGATTGCTGCAGTACGTGACCAAAAGCTCTGAACGAGAGGCCAATGACATTGATGCCATAAAGATAGTTGGCGATGACAAGAGCGCGGTTATTCCTTACTTGTCGCGAGAACACGATGGCATACGCCCTTAATATGAGTATTACAAAATAGACAAGGAGCACGAAGAAGTCTATCTTGTGCCAG
>OX421455.1:22393347-22413347 GCA_949126865.1 Montipora capitata | reverse complement strand
AGTAACAAGGGCTATAACTAATTTAACGAAGAAGTAGAAAAAAATTGTTTCAATAAGAAAAAACATACGGTTAAGTTTATTCGTGTGGCCTGAGAAGGAAGTATTGTTTTAACTAACATTTCGACAAGCTAACAGAAAGAACTTTTTCAGAGTAGAGTTTTCATTTCATTAGTTTATATCATGAAAGGTGCTCGTAATGACCTTAAGTGGTCTTAGCTGGGTGGATGGTAAAATTTCAAATAATAATAATAATAATAATAATAATAATAATAATAATAATAATAATGTCGTAAAAGAGGTTGCTGTTATTCATCGTGGTGAAGTACAACAATAATAAAGTATTCTCGTTTGTCTCACGACGTGGTCAATTGTGATGTAGATCGCGACGTTTCGACTGCATACTGCTAGTCGTCATCAGGCGGTGAGGTCGACTGATTACGCGTTACCTGTTAGATGCTCCGCTGTGATTGGTTGGTTTTTCAGCAGCTGTGATTGGTGCATTTCGATCCCCGCTGTTTCGGTGTGTTGTTCCTTCGGCGGTCCACTGTCGTACGGTTCTGCTGTTGTTGTGTTTCTTGATCGTGAGCATCCATACTTCCGGAGTTTCTATTCCACTATCCCTGTTGATGTTGTTAGGGTGAGGTCTTTTGTGAATCGCCTCACGATCAATAAACTTTACTTCGTTCCAAAGCGGGCTGTGGCTGTTTACCAACGTTCCTATCGACGCCGCTGTACAAACCGCGCTACAGAAACTAGAGGAAGACCCCAGCCTTGCGGACCGCACGACACTAACACCTGCTCAGATCGCTGACCTCCTGAATTTCGTATTGAGATCCACATACTTCCAGTATAACGGATCAATTTACGAACAATTAGAAGGAGCAGCCATGGGAAGCCCGGTCTCCGCTGTTATTGCTAACCTATACATGAAGAGTTTCGAACAACAGGCAATAACTACTTCGGCCTACAAACCTAGGATATGGAAACGCTACGTTGACGACACTTTCACCATCCTGGATCGCGGAAATGTTGATAGCTTCTTACAGCATCTGAACAACCAGCAGCCTTCCATTCGCTTCACCATGGAGACAGAGAACGACTACTACAGTTTCAAGAGAACCGGACGGCCGCCTCGCCATCAGCGTATACAGGAAGCCTACGCACACTGATCAGTACTTAGCGTATGATTCCCACCACCCGCAATCAGTAAAACGCGGTATTGTCAAGTGCCTCTACCAGCGCGCCAAACGTCTCGTAACAAAACCCTCTGTTATCTCCAAGGAGAAGAAGCACCTGTCTTCTGTTCTTGTATCTAATGGTTACGCTTTTTCGTTCTTGCAGAAAATCACCAAGACCAGGAAACCGAGTAGCAGTGCTGAGCCCACGATCGAGTCTACTGCGGTGATCAAAGTGGCTGTTGGTGCGCCTGGTATGGTAAAGAAGGGGGTGGTAGAAAACATCAAGAAAGCATCAGAGAAAGCTACTGTGACAGAAATTCAAAAGATCTGCATGCTGGGATGCACGAATCCTCAGAAAGGTGATTAGTGTCTAAACAGAATGATTGACTTGAGTGACTGATGCCCCAGGTGCGTGGTTTGCGCCCGGCTGACGCACAAAAAGAACACCAGCAAAGGCTATAATAGAAGAGATAATAATAATAATAATAATAATAATAATAATAATAATGATGATGATGATGATGATGATGATGATGATGATGATGATGATGATGATGATGATGATGATGATGATGATGATGATGATGATGATGATGATAATGATAGTAATAGTAATAGTAATAGTAATAGTAATAATAGTAATCATAATAATAATAGTAATAATAACAATAAGAAAGAGAAATCTGAGCGCAGCTTGGATCGACGTTAGAAAGGCTTATGATACGGTTGAACATCGATACCTGGTTGAAGTACTGGAAGTACATTGATTTCCAAACTGGTTGATTGCCACTATTATAAGAACTTGTGCGGATGTTGGAATAGTAGAGTTACCACACAAACAAAGAAGGGTACAAGATGTCGAAATTTATCAATGCTAAGATAACGGTTGTACTGTATATTGACGACTTAAAGGTCTATGCCCAATCTGAAAGTAAACTCATCTTCGTACTGAAGAACACCAACAGTTGCATGAATGTTGTTGGTTTAGAGCGAAAACCCAAGAAAAGCAATGTAATCCTACGCACACATATAAACCTACAGCAGCCACAATTCCTCTATTCGCTCCGACGAAGGGCTAACGCTCGAAACGTCAGCTTGCCAAATCTTTCAAGGTGGTTATTCGACCTGTATCAACTCGTTCGATAAAATCAATTTCTGTTTCAATCTCCCACTGACGCAGTACCACAGTTTCCCTAGAAACTAAAATTTTTGTTTAATCCACGTGAAACGAGGTGAGGGATCTCTGGAATAAAAGTCAGCGATACAGTGGTGGTACAACCCCTGGAAAAAGATTCACAGTACGAGTTCCTTGGAATCCTCGATAATGTACGTCAGGAAGAGAAGAGAACGCTGGAGTGTGCGAAAAGACATATGTTCAACGTTTGTCAGTAATTTGGTCTAGTTTGCTATCAAATGGCCAGCGTGTGGTTGCCTGTAATCAGTGTGCACTAGCGGTCCTTAAGTACCCCATGTGGAAGCAGCATTGGCTCCTGACAGAATTAAGAAGGATTGATCGGGAAGCGCGGAAAATCATTGTAACAAAAGGAAGAAAACACCCAGCGTCATCGACTGCCCTATTGTACGTGTAGAGGAAGAAGGGTGGACGTGGCCTGCAGTCAGTAGAGGGAGAGTACAAGATCACGAAGATTAAGGCAGCAATGAAATTGGTTTCAAACAGTGACCCTTGCATGATAATGGTGAGAGAGTTTGAAGAACGTTCTGCTGTTTTGGGATATCAGTCACTGATTAAAGAGGCCCTGAGGTGTAGTGAAGAACTTGGAATGACACTGAGGCTTGCCTTCCTGGAACCAACGGTATGTGAAGCTGATGGACAGGAGGTGACTGCAACAAAGGCAAAGCAACTGCTGAGATCAAAGTACCAACAATAGTTGTTAAGATAGTACGTGATGAAGCATGGCAGGAAAAGCTACATACAACCAGATGGAATGATGATAGCATGAGCACTAAGAACTGCCTCTCATGGCTAAGCGAATAGACGTCATGCCCTTGTATGTTGTGGCCGGCATGTATGAGTTATACGAACAGCTCCTACCAACGAAGTTATACCAAGTTAAGAAGATTTAGATGTCACAGTCAAGTGGCGTGTCCTTTCGTATGTGTAACATGCAAGCCACCGGAAAGCGTAGCTCACGTGTTATCGGGATGCTCAGCCCTCGCCCAAAACAAGTATTTGGCAAGACACAACAATGCTCTGAAAGTGTTATATTTTGAACTGCTACGAGAGTTACAACTGGTCGAAAGTCTTCCTGCATGGCATTCACCAATCAAGCCTAAACCAGAATACGCCTCGGAGGATGTCCAAGCATTGTGGGATATACCAACAGTTCAATTAATTTATACAAAGTATTCATTTTACAAGTTCTACATAACTCTTATTCAGAGATTGCAATTCAGCTGTTGTTATGTATATAATTGTATTCGTAATATAAATTGTAAATAAGCGACATGCATTAGTCAATCTAGTACTACATTGCAAATAATTTTCCAATACTTGCAAATAGGTTTTTATAACTTTTTGAAGTGTAACAATTTGCAGTCTCATAATAATAATAATAATAATAATAATAATAATAATAATAATAATAATAATAATAATAATAATAATAATAATAATAATAATAATAATAATAATGATAAGAGAGAAGGAAGATGAAAAAGTGGAAAAGTACCAAGATCTTGCAAGAGAAGTGGCCGGGAAAAATGTGGGGAGTGACGATAAAGGTTGTTGTTGGGATCTTTACCACTGAGATTGAACGACAACATGAGAACCATTGAGTTAGGTGTTCCAGCTGAACTGATCCAGAGAAGAGCATTGTTAAGGTCGGCAAGAATTCTTAAGAAGGTGCTGGAGATGTAGAGAAGAAAAGAAAACAAACAAGGAGTGTTTCTTGGCATTCCAAAGCAACTTTCTCATACTATCAATAGCTGTGTGAATAATAATAATAATAATAATAATAATAATAATAATAATAATAATAATAATAATAATAATAATAATAATAATAATAATAATAATAATAATAATAAATGATGATGATGATGATGATGATAATAATGTTCCTTAATGAGTATATTGTCTTCAGCCCAACACTGAACAAGGATAAAGTGAATAAACAGAAATCAATAATAGAAATGCTGCTACGATCTAATTCACTGTAGTGTCCCGGTTTGACCGGTTTAGAACAGAGCAAATAAGGACGGAACGGGATTCAAAGCAACAAAATGGTGGGACTTGACGAACCCAACTTTGAATTGTTTACGTCCTTTACACTTGACATTTTAAGCAATGACCTGTTAACCACAAGAAATTTTAAACTGAACAGACAGAAACCCTGAGGAAACAGTACAAACAGAACTGAAGAAGCAGACAGCTGCACGACTAAGACGTCAACAATTTATTTCCGAAAAGAAAAATGAAAACACAAAGAAAAAGACTCCAGTGACCTGGACTTGTTTTACTGATGGGCAAAGTCTGTAAACGAAACAACAACTCTTAAAGGTACCATACGTCAACGTTACGAAGTTTAGACCGTTTATTAAGAAAAAAAGGGAAACAATACAATACACTTAAGGACAGAGTTCTCAAAGGCCAGAAAGGCTCTGTCTTCACAAGGCGCTTGGCGTTTTTTCAATCGTTAGTTCGCCTTTCAATAAGAGAAATTGTTGTCAACACAACGCAAAGCCCAAGAATTGAGGTTGTCATCACTTGCCACTCGTCATTTCATTTTATCCAATCAAATAAAGAAAATTTGAATGATTTCGTTTGCGTTGTTTTTGTCTAGTGTCAACTGGTAATAGTTGATACAGTTGTTCGCAGAATTCAATGTGTCCAGCGCCCAGGTAAAGGAATGGCCGTTTATAAACGGAGAAATTGATGTTGAGGCGGGGGGAAACCAAATCAGTACCGACTATGAAAAGGGCAGTGTGAGTAGATGGCTTGATCATGGCGGACACTATGGTGTACTAGTCGAAACAGAAACTAAAAGAAACGCAGGGTCAACTTTTACCGCAATGTGGCCACCTTTTTGTAAAAGGTAACATACAACAAGGGATGAGTAACGTTAATAACCACTGTTGCTTTACAGCTGGAATATGTTCCCAACAGCGGGTGCTCTCATTGGTTACTTTGAGGTCACATGACATTGAACAATAAAACTGTTTCAAGATAAAAGTCTCTGAGCGGGCAATATTGCAAAATCTATGACGTCAAGGGGTTACCCGCAAATGTTGACTGCCGTTGCCGTTGCACCTTTTTTGCGCTATATGACAAATCACGTAATGACTCGTCCCTCGGGAAACAGTTCATTTTTTTCCCTCGAATCTCAATGTTTCTCTCGGATAAGGACTATAAACCGTAGGCCCCGTCTCACAAATATCTTCCATGTTTATAAGTTCTCTGTGGGACGTCAAAGAACCCACACACTATTCGAGAAGAGAAGGGGATGAAGTTCCCGGTGTTATCGCTGTCCTCTGTGAGTGTATTCTTTCCAGCAAAAGTGGCCGGCTTGGCGTAATGCCTATAAAAAGGCTTGTGGTGTATGAGGCCACCAAAGCAAAAACAGCCATGAGTCAAAAGGACTTCGCCGAGTGTTGGGACATGTAGATGTAGATGCTCTCTCGGTTGAAACATTGAGATTCGAGGGGAAAAAAAATAAGTGTTCCCGAGTGACCAGTCATTACGTGTTAATGTTGTATGCACGGTTTAATGTCAATGATTTACTTAGATGTCCTTGATCTGGATTATATAATCGCAGTTATAGGATTAAATGACCAAATGAATAGTAAGAAACTAAATATGACGTCAAGTGAAGCTATGATCTTCGCAGTTATGAACGCAATTTTTACAATTGCGTAAAGAAGCCTGAAAAATTCAGGACTTCAGCGGGGTTTGAACCCGTGACCTCGCGATTCCGGTGCGACGCTCTAACCAACTGAGCTATGAAGCCACTGACGTTGGGAGCTGTGTTACAATCTGATCGGATGAAGGAACTGAAACGGTGTCATGGTATTACTAATGACAGGCACAGCGAGTGAAAATAGTTTGGAGAAAATTCTTCTGATAACAAAATTAGAATTCGGAAATGTTGATAGTATCCCAAACAATGCAGCTACCCATGACATGGTTTTGCATGTTTAAGAGTTTCCTATGTTGCGATAATTTACTCGAAAGTTTACTAACAGTTTGAAAGAACTGAAACTGACGGTCTCAAAACTTCAGCAAAAATATGATAATAACTTGTGGCCTTTTTCTTCAATCCAAAGTCGTGTTCAACATTGGTTCTTTCCAAACAACAACCTGTTCAGGACAGAATACTGTCACGAGCATATAAAATGTTAATGTTTGGAACAACACCGATCGTTTGCCTTGTAAATACTTTAAGAATCACTAATGTTTTTCTTCAATCGTTTTCTAACAACACCTGCTGGTTGTACACTGAGTCTTTCAATTTCTCAACAGTAATTTGTCTGACAAATCGTTTCTCGAAGGTTCGTCAATTGACAAATCGTTTCCCAAATGAAGTCGTCCTGGGACTCTTAATCAAAGCAAAGGATTATCCCTCTCTTACTTTTCGGATGGCTGCCCCAACGCTAGATTGCAAAACATGTAACCTGTGACTCTCCGTGACAGATGGCAAAATATTCTCAACAATAATGTTGAACCCCGTAAACGAAGATTAAATCCTTGATTGTGACGTTACGTTGCCATGTACCACGCTCTCGGCAGTTTCCTGCTCAACGACATCAGTACCCAAGACTTGCGGGCATTTGGTGAGAAAACGTCATCATTATCCATTTATTCCGAGCGCGCCTATTTCTGGCAAATCGAGATTTTTTCTGGTATACCAGATATGTAATACAATATCACTGTAACTCTATATAAGCACAAGCTACAATGAAGCCCAGAGGCAAAATCCCTGCGAGTGCAATAAATAGTTGAATGCGGGAGTTTGCTAAGCACGAAAGAAGATTAAGATCCGGGGCTCGCAAAATATCCGCGCGTATAATATGTTAAGCCATTCAATAAGATACGTATGTTTTTCTTGATATGCATTTTTAAAATATAATTTTACTACACTCTTTATTGTAATTTCTAAGGGTCAAGTTTGCACATTACGCAATTCAGCCAATTGGCTGCAATGTAATTTGCCAAATAAACTACACGATTAAAACTAGGCGTTACCTGGAACGTGCATTCCACAGTATTCTGCCTTCACGCAGAACATCATAGTAGTGATGAATTAGCATGAAATTGGAAATTTCTGCGTGAATTGCAGCACTGGACGAAGCACATTCAGAAGTAATTGTATAAAGGGAAAATACGCTGATTTAAACATGAAAACGCACTATAAAAGGGGGCGCTTCACGCACTGCTTTTGTTCGAATTCGATCAATTATCCAAGATGGTGATCAACAAACAGCAACACAGAGACGGAAGCCCCAAAATATATTTCTAGCGCAAAAAAAAGGGACTGGGGATTTAACAAAAAAACGACATATAACATTTTATGACATATTACGGACACATTGCCGTAAGGGGCTTTGCGTCCACGGTTGATTGATAAATCATTTGCACGTGCCTAAGGCACCTTGCCTTTCATAGTGCGTCTTCGTGTTTAGAACAAAAAGTGTTATTAACATGACCACACCGAGTTATATCTGTGAAATGAAGGAACAAGATGGTTCAACTCAGTCGGGGCGAGATTCCCCCGATATCGTTCTTCCTATTTCAGTTTGTGTCCTTACCTTAAGTAAATTACAAGTGGCTTGCATACGATGTTGCATGTGGTCGCATGATGTCGTCCATCGCCAACTTTGTGCCTTCGTCTTTTTGCAATTGCCGCTAACTGTTTGCTCTCAGCCAATGCACGACCCACGAAGAAAACCAGTATTACCCATTCAACTACACTGACTTCTAAAGTCGATGGAGCTACGCAAATTGCCAAGTGTAGGCAAACGAGAGTGATGTAGCTTATCGTGTCAAAAACAAACTTCCAGAATGGAACTTTCAGATATTTAAAACGTTCTACAGTTTCCTCAATTTCGTCCCCTGCGAAATGAAAACAATTAAATTGCACTGTTATTTTCTTTAACATCTGGGCTTATATTTAAAGCAATATGGATTACAGTATAAGGTGAAACCATAAAATTAACTACTTAGGACCGAAGATGCGGAATTCCGTTTGTGATAATACAAGAACTTCTGAGGATTTCGGTTGTTTAAAGAGCATTATATGATTTATAGCCTTGATCCTGACACATTATGATCGCATATTGTAGATAAGTTTTAAGACAGCTCCGTCAATTTGGCAACTTTCATGTTTTATTTAATTTATGACCTAGACGAAATAAAGATCACCACATCTGTTATTACAAAGGCATCTGACAACGTAGCGAATTGCCCAAATTGCTTTATTCCTTTATTATATTTCGTCGGAATAATGGGGTAACCCTAACGCGCCACAAATATTCAAAATGGCGGAGCCAGGAAAATTTGAAAATGAAAAAAATGAAAAAAATCGATTCCAAAAATCTTTTTTTTTCCCGAAACAAACCGTTCTCCTTTTTGGGAAATTCTTTAAAAAAATTGATTACAGACATTCTTTCCTTCGGGAGTTTAAGCAAAGACGATAGCTACAGCAACGAAAACGACATTGCAAAATATAACTTAGCGCTATCGCAAGTATTTCGCTATTATTCCGTCTTGTTCACCTTGTACAATACGGGCAAACTGTATCCTGTAAATGGATGGCTACGAACGGTTTTCAAAGTAAAGATAGCAAATAAATGGTTGACTGTTGTATGCTTGCGTTGTTGCCAAAACCTAAAATTTGTTAAATTCACGTTGTTGTTTTGGGGCGTAAGGAAACAAAATGCATGAGAATTCGTGCTGCACGTGCAGCACGATTATTTCTCCATTTTTAACCAATAATATTCTAGCTTTGTGCCGAAGCCGTCGTCTTCAGTTTGCTTAAAATCCCTAATCTTTCGAGGAGTATATGTCCTCTTGTATGAAATGAAGCCATGATCCTCCAACTTATCTAGACAATGGACGCAAATGGATCACTGCGATTTTCATAATTCTGCGGAATTCATCTTCAAGCGACAACAGCCAAATTGCGTTTTGGCTTCCATCAATCAAACTTCCGACGCCAACCACAGATGACGGAATCAATGACGATGCATGACATAACTCCCCAATTAGCATCATTGGTTCCCACGGTACATTCGACGCCGATGGAAAGCGATGGAATCTGCACACGAATCTTTTTATTGAAGGGTTTCTAAAAACGTATCATAATGTTGTTCGAAATGTGAACTAAACAAAAACTCCAGTTCACTTTCCGGAGGTGGAGTCGATCTTCCCAGCTATCTAGCGCTTCAAGGTAAGATTCTGCATAATTATGAATATCGCAGTAAAGATCCGCGGTGAATCAGTTAAATAAATTCTTTGTTATAATTTATAACTTGTCGGTTTTTTTCTTCACGTTTATTTCCTTGTCATACTTGACCTTTACACCTGCACTCAGATACCTTTTCGACCGCGCCACTTTCGCTGCATCTCTTCGTGTACGACTGGATGAGTGAAGAACTGCGTCAACAACAAAAGTGATAATTATCATACGAGATTATAGCATGAACGTAAAAGACAAAGTTAACAGTAAGAAACCAAACACAGTTGCCCAAAGGGTTAGCTTGCTTATTCTGATCTCTTAAAATTGAAATCCGATTGGCCAGAAAGACCCGAATTTGGAAATCGGTACGCCCAAAATTTTATCGTTGGAGTGCTAATGAAGCAGCCAAATTACGAGAATTGATTAGAAGTGTCAAAATGGTCTATGCCCTTCTCTTTGCCCTAACAGATGGAAAAAAGCTTTGCTGCATTCGATTTCTAGATAATAATGGGATTTGTCGTTACATATATAACTAAATGGTTACACTTTTTTTTTTCTAAAATTCAATTTTAAGGGGTTCAACTTTAACGGGTGGATGATTGACTGGCTTAACTACGTTTTCGGATTTGCAATACATCCGTTTGCTAATGCTTCACGTTTTTCTTAATGGTAAGTATACAAATGGGGAGGCGCGGTGGCCTCATGGTGCGCCCGACTCCGGAACGAGTGGTCCGTGTTCGGGTCCTGTGGCCAGGGACATTGTGTTGTGTTCTTGGGCAAAACACTTTATTCGCACGAACCCTCTCTCCACCCAGGTGTATAAATGGGTACCGGCGAATTTAACCGGCGATGGATTAGCATCCCATCCAGGAGGGAGTAGAAATACTCCTAGTCGCTTCATGCTACAGTAACCGGACATATGCGCCGGCCTGATGGGCCTTCTTTGCTCGTAGCAGACTTTACCTTCACCTTAAATATACAAATGCGAAAAAAGGAGTCCTCTTAAAATTAGACCGTACAATAAATTTCCCAGTTGTCATTTGATAAATTCTTCAGAGCCATCGTTTTGGGCAAATTATTTGATGTGGGTTTTAGATAATGTAAAGCCCTGGCCAAACGCAACGAGAGCGAGAGTTGATGAGAGTTGAAACTCTGCAGAGCTCATGAGAGTTGATGAGGGTGGTCAAGAGTTGGCCAAAAGAGAGAGCCTGGGAAACATCCTGGGAAAACCCTTTCTGACGTAAATATGGCGACTAGCCAGCCGGTATATGCAGCCTTGGCGTTGTCCTTAGTCACCGAATCCGACGCCATATTGTTTTTTCCATTTTTCATCTGAGCCCACTGTGAAAAAGCAACAACTGCTGACCTTAAAACTCTCGTTCAAACTCTCAGGCGCGGCAAAACTCTCGCCAACTCTCATGAAAAATTTGAGCAGATTCAAATTCGAAGAGAATTAAGTCTCGAGAGTAGCCGAGAGTGGATGAGAGTTTCTGACCAAACGAGAGTTTCAACTCTCGTCAACTCTCATCAACTCTCGCTCTCGTTTGGCCAGGGCTTAAATTCTTACGATAGGGCTATCTGCCAAGATTGTGTCTTCATGCAACCACAGTTAATCGAGGGACTGGTTATGTTCATATGAAGGAGATTGTAACCACAATGAACGTCTTTGATTGGATTGTTGTGGTAGTGAAGGTATTGGTGATGCCGAAGGGGTCTTGGCAATTACAGTAGTGGTGATGATGACGGTGCTAACGTGATAGTGGAAATGCAGATGGCGATAATTATGTCATGAAGGTAAAGGCCACAGCCATGAATAGAAGGAAGAATGGATGGATGAATGGTCAAATTCTTTTTCTACCTTTTTTTGCTGACAGTCAACGGCATCACCCATCATGTGATCTAGGATAAATTCTCCAAATTGTTCTCGATCTTTTCTTTTGGTCTCTGGTCTCATTGGGTCCAGTAAGTGGTAGATAAACTCTTCAACAGAGTCTGCTAGTCGATGAAACCTGTCGTAATCGGGCCCCCTACTGTTCGCCTTTTTGCGTAGCCCGGAAATTACCTGCAAAGTAAGCGAAATATACTGATTAAACAGAATTTTAAATAACTTGCGTGATAGCAATGCGATTGCCGAGGATAGGGTAGAGTCGGCAATTTCCTTCTCGATGCCTGAGAAACAAAATGCTCGCTACAAAACAGATCGCAACTTGATCTCTTAAGAGACTTTCTATATGTATCAAATCGGCCTTGGTCACACCTGTTAATGCAACCAAGGACGGAGAAAGATCCGAAGTTTAGAGTTAAACAGTTAATTTAGATACTCCCGTGAAACTCCTAGGGAAAAAGAAAAATTGACGTCGTCACATGCTACCATAACATAGCTGTTTGGTGTACAGTTTGTTGGAATAGGCCACTTGCTCTAAGAGGTCACCTGACCAATGCTTCCCTTAAACAGTGAGTTGTAATCTTGCTGTTGCCAAAAATTGACAGAACACATAAAAATTATCTTATACGCGAAATTTGAGAGGAAACGCATTTAAGGGAGATATTTTATGGTACTTTGATTTTTCAACAAAGTAGCATGATTTGTCTTGGCCGCCATGTTGGAGGGCATACTCTTGCCCTCCAACATGGCGGCCAAAACTACTTTTTGCTTATATCTTGTTAAATGTTTGATAGTTGAGTTCAGATGTGCCATAAACGTTACCACATGATCTTTTCAACATTTTCCTTGAAGTTCAAGTGCAAAATTTGTGTCAGAAAGCGGTAATTCATAATTTTAAAAAATCAAGTTTTGGTCACGTGACCAGTTACAGACTTTCTCATTTTAAGCAAATGGTGCGGGTTTGAAAAACCAAATCACTATTATTTTGTTTAAGAGATGACCCACTAATAGTGTTTCGAAGGCAAAATCATGTAACTTTCATTTTCATAAAAACGATGTCACATGACCTCTTAGTGCGAGTGGCCTATTGTTGAAACTGGTTTGAGCCATCTTTAAAATTGATATCCATACCTCCATTGCCACTCTTAAATAATTGGACTCGCACTTTTGGAAGTTTCTTGGTGTAATTATCTTCTCGATTTCATCAAAATTGCCACCATCTATTTTTTCCATCATTTTTGTCTCTACTGAAGAGAATAAAGGGAGAAAAGTCTTTTAACAATGATGATAACAATAGCAATAGTAATAATTAATTGATTGATTAATATAATTATCATTATTATTGGTAATATTTGTAGCTGTCGGGCAAGACAGTCATCCATGTTCCTGCTAATTTTCTTTATGTTAGTTGTCACTGAACAGCGTTCCACCGCAACGGGAAATCCATTACAAAGGGAGAAATGATCCTCACTCCTATGTGGACAATTAAAGCAATTTTCTCTTTTCAGGTGTCGACAAGAGACAATTGTACGGTGGCCTGTTGTAAGGGACATCAAATCCAAAAACTCTACTTATCTAGCACTGTCACTCATTTATCTGGCATTGTCACTTATTATCTAGCACTGTCACTTATTATCTGGCACTGTCACTTATTTATCTAGCACTGCTACTTATTATCTAGGCCTAATTAGGCCTAAGGTTAGCTTTTATGTGCTAGATAGTAAGTAGCAGTGCTAGATAGTAAGTGGCAGTGCTAGATAGTAAGTAGCAGTGCTAGATAATTAAACGACAGTGCTAGTTACAAAATATATTTTGCATCGCATGTCCCTTATTGGGCACCGTACAATTGCTTGTGTCCAGCTCAGTGCGAGAATTACTTCTCTCAACTATTCCTGGTTTGCATCCACGTGATAAGACGGTCATGTTGGTGTACAAAACAACAGAAAATCGCCCAAAACGTTTGGCACAATAATAGAGCCAAAAGACTTTTTCGCTGTTGTTCAGTACGCCAACATGGCCGCCAATGGCGTCAGGTGCAAGCCAAGGATAACTCGTGCTTCAAATATTTAGTAACAATTATTCCATGAGCGTTGGATATGACGTGGTAAATAGCCAAAAAGGCGCTAAGCGCCGAGTTGGCTATAACCAGTCCCATAAACAATAAGCGCGAATGGAATAACTGTTTTATTAATTTTTCATTACATTCTGAACTGTTTTACTTACAGAAGACCAAGATGTTGTCTCAGTTTTACAAAACGACCGACGCAATCAGTTTCCATATAAGCTCATATAAGCTAATAGCCGAGATCGAGTGAGCCAATCAGAAAACTTCAAATGCAATATCCGAGATTGAAAATTTAATAAATACACTTATTTCATTCATGAAATCCATTTGGCTGGCACAGATGGAAGAAGTATATGATTGAAAGTGAGAGCCGGCGTGGAAAAACTGCAGAAGACTCGGCCATTTCGAGGGCTTTAATACAAAATGTGCAATGACACCTTCAGTCGGAAATGAAAAATAGGATGAAGTCAAAGCGGGTGATTGCATAGTCCACGATATTTACTTCACCAATTATTAAGCTTCAAGATTACACTTTAAGCACAGTGCTCAACGTATTCTGGAGACCACAAATGAAACGAAATCAACGAAGAGGCACAGGTGATCTTGTTTTCTCTGAATTTCGTTCAGCCAATTCTTCCCTTTAAAATGCTCTAATTGATCCAATAACCATGTTATGGCTCACAGTGTTGCTTTATGTGGAAACATTACCACTTGAAGATAATGCTCTAGACAAGAGAGCTATGTACATGAACGGACTTCAAGCTTTTCTTTATCTTCATCTTGGTCGGCGCTATCCTTGTTTTTGCTGTTTACTCCATGATTTATGCTCAGTACGCCGTCATCCTGTTATTCCTGTGTTTCAAATTCACTTAGCTTCAAATCCTCAATCCAAAGTTGGTTGTCCGGTCCACAATCACATTTAGTTTCCAGAGTCTCTCTTCTTCCCTTCCCCCGGAGCGCCGGAGCGAGAGAAAAGAGACCCTGGTAACGAAGTTTTGCACACTCATTCATTGCTCATTGACAATATCATTCAACAATAAAAGTGTGGGTGTTACAAAGACGAGTGTTGAGTTACTCTTAGTACTGTAGTAGAAATGTCGGGAACATTTTGTTTGGTTAAATGTCATGACCTACATAGGTTAGGTAGCATATCTGACTCAAAGAGGAAGTGGATGCACCGTGTACCAGTGGTGAAAACCGTGACGCCAAAATGGCACATACTGCAAATACAGGAACAACTTGTAAGAATGTCAATTAACAGTCACAACTCAACTCTCAACTCCCAATGACGTTTTGATTATGCTCTCCTCCACCTCACGTATGCATGCGCCATGCGGTTTTTTTCGTGGTGCCTTTCCTTGAGCGGGCTGGATCTCGGAGATATGCGCATAGGCAGTACAATGGTTTTACTTTCCATGGTAGACTGAGATGAGCTCATCAAATAGGTTGCAATGAATTGCACAGGACGGTTGCTTTGAAGGGAAATTATTAATAAATGAACTTGCCACTCAAAAGTTATAAGTGTAGTTATTTACAACGGCCTCATTGATTACCTATCACTTCAAATCCAGCGCGCCCTCGAAGAATAATTGTTAATTATTTGCAGTTGATTTGTCACAGAGGAAGGTCAAATGTATTTCTCAAAAGGGTGTAGTGCGTTGCTTTTCGCCAATGAAATCACCGCCTCGTAATTATATTGTCCATTTGCTGCACAGAAAACTAATATATAATTCTACCCATATTTTAACTCAGATACCTTTCAGCTATTTCGAGTAAATAGCTTTGTATCGTGGTGTCACGTAAGCTGATAATTAGGAAATTCAAAATGCTGTCTTTTCCAAACGAAGGACGTCACGAAACTGGAAACTTGAAAAAAGATTTACTTCTAGGTCATCTTCGACCTCCTATAGCCTACGAGAGGCGCAGTTACTCAAACATGGACGACCTAAAACCACCTACAACCACCTCAAAATTTTCAACAACAACCTACTTGTAACCAACTCAAAAACATCTACAACCTCTTACAAACAATCTAATATAATCTTTAACAAGTTATAAATGTCTAAATTAAGGCTAAACGACAACATGTTTCGTACATGAAATACACTTCATTACTGTCGGAATTTGCGTGACTATATCATGTAACAAGAAATTAGTTCTTGACAGATGTTTTTTGCATAGGAGTCGGGGTAAAAGGAGAAGAGAGAGTTTTTAAACGGAGGAAAATGGAGAAAGAAATATTGTACGCAAGCGATTTTGATTTTGTTCCGTTTATAGCAACAAAACAAAACTTTTGTTTAGGCCTAATCAAGTATCGTGAGTGCGGTGGAAGCTCTAAAAGGAGAAGAAGTTTGCGAAAGGTGCAAGCAAAGACGAAATTGCAACATGGAGTGAAGAAACCGAACAACACCTCGAGAGCGCTGATGACGCAACAAGGAAAGTTCAACGCACAATCAAGGACATGGACCTCGAATAGAAAGAGCATGAAGCGGTTGAAGCACGCAAAAGGAGTATGTAATTTGAACGTCAACTCTTAGAGCAAAAGGTGGAGTTCGAGAAAAACCGCGAACAAAAAAAAGCAGCCAGTAGCGAAACAATAAGAGTAGCCCTAGCGACCAGGCTTCCTAAGCAACTAAATCTAAGTTCAATGGGAAAATAGAGGAATGGCTTTCTTTCTGGGGGAAATTTTCCTCCGAAATAGATTCTTCGGATCTCGCACCATTGACAAAATTCGGATATTAAAGGAGCGGTTGGAAAAGCACGTAAAGAATGGCATTGAAGGGTTACCATTTATAGCGGAACTCCGCGCGCGCGCGTAGGCTTTGGTAGATTGTGCTAGCATAATTTTAAGTATAATTTAGCAAAACGAGCATTATTTTAAGCCTTTATTTCAGTTTGGCACTGCTAGCATAATCCGACCTTTTATGCGTTGAAAACTAAAAAACCCATCATAGTTCTAGAATAAATCAGTTTGTGTTTTATTTCTGTATTGTTTTTGGAAAATGCTGAGGTATGTGCTAAGCCTTGCATACGGCGAGAGCTATTGAAATTTAAACTGACCAATCAGAATTCAGCGAGCGGGAAAAACTGTGCTATTCGACGTCACGCTAATTGTTTACATTCTGATTGGTTAGATCGGTGGACATTCGCTCAACCATCTCTTGTGACTCTCTTGACCGGCGCTTCTTTGAACTTCAGCGAGACAGAAATCTCGCATTGTTCTGACAATCAATTTGCCAATCCGCTTTATCCAGTTTATGGATTGGGTTAGCACACACGTGATTAACAACCAGGATCGATTTGGAACTTGATTCTGTAGAAGAAAAAGACGTTGCTGAGTGAACATTTTTACGACGAAATCCCTTGGTACTTGGTTTGTTCAGCACTTTGATGTCCGATAACTGATCCGCTCTAACGAGTGTTGGGTCAATCAGATTTGGTCGTCTGACCTTGTGAAGTTCTAGACTTTCAGCTCTTGTTTGTGTCCATCATGATCGAACTTCAGGTGAAGCGCTATGCTGCTTTATGCCAACTTCGATGGCTTGTGATGAGCTTGCCTGCTGCCGAAATTGTTGTATTTGGGCAAGATGGTCTTATCGGGTTGGAACTTAATAGTAAGGGGAGCAATTTTCGTTCATCTGCTGTGCCAAACAACGAACAATCCTGTTGCGTGACCCCACGTGCTTGGCGAGTCTTGTACGACCATCGTCTATCAGATCTGGAGTGGAGTTTGTGACGAAGCAATGAATGTAGCGGTATTGGAGGAACTCAACTATATTTAAACTGTTCAATAAGGGTTACAATGGCAGTCAAAAGGTGATAAAAGCGAAAACGTGTTCAGTCTTAATGACGTAAACAATCACGGGATCTAAATACAGTCACGACCGCTGACCGGAAATCACCATGCATAACAAATAAGAACTAACAAATATCAACAAATCAATTAAACGTTCAGAGCATTGTTCAAACTATTTCACAGAGTTTTCTTTCAATGATTACAACTTGCGATCGTTTTGCAAACGTCCAACGTAGCATGCAGCACTTTTTTAGTGACTCGAGGATCCTGTTTTGCTGTTTCAAAGGGAGTCGTGCATTCTTGAGCAGTTTGTTCTTCAGTGCTTGTATTTTTTTCGTTTGTTCCTGGCGGCGCAAAGTAACTTTGATGATTTGAAAGGACTTCCTTAATTGAATTAGCGATTTTTTATTAAGGAACCAACAAGTGAATGGTACACAAAATTAGGAGAAACTGTTGGTTGAATAGACAATATCTGTAGACATAATTATGTGCCCAGTTTAAGTACCAAGCCCAACAAGTTGTTTGGCTCCACAAGTTTCAGTTTCAGGCCAGGTACCTGAATTCACCTAGGTACTGGTACACCGTAACCATAGTGTTCTTTTGAAATTGAATAGCTCCTTGAAAACCTGGTTGCTTTAGAAGAAACTAGTTGTGTTTGTTCTCTACATTAGTGAATGCAGCCACTAACTTCCATTGTGGATAAAGTCCAGACCAACTCTTCTTTCAATTTTTTCTTTGTTCTTTGCAGGGCATCAACAATGGTGTCCCTTGCAAAGTGTTAGGTTAAAGGGTTTGTGAAGGTTATTTCCCATTTCATAGGGCACTGTGGTTGCCACATTCACTTTCAAACTTATCATGGAAACGTAAATCAATACCAGTGAATAGACTCTGAAAAGTCAGTGCCTTGAATTGTTGATAGAAAATTGATTTAAATGCATATTGAAACATCAGTTAAGGAATTTTTTTTTTCATTCCCACTTTGTGAACCTAACACACATTCCTGCAGTTTGTTTATTGCTTGGTCATTCAATGCCTTAATCACATCAAATTAGTTAATTTTTAGGTATTGTGTCAGACCTCCATACAGACACTATCTTTATCTAAAAACTTAACTGATTGCTTTTTGGAGCCCTTTGTGGCATATTTAAATAGGCAGGAAATGTTCCACATTTTATATAAAATAGTTCTGCATAGTTTTAAGGAATATTGCAGCCAAATCTAATTGAATATGAGACTAAAATATGCTGTTTGGCATTTTGTGAATTTAAAGACTATTAATATTGTTTGTGCTTGTTTTAAAAGGCTTAAGGTGGCACTCAAAAGTGTTCCTTCAATAAACGTATTCTGTAAAGATTGCCTTGGGAGAATTGGATTAAGGCCAGTTTTTGATTCTAGCTTCTTTCCCCAGTGTTCTCTGAGAATGGAGTTGATTTGGTTTTGCCCAATGTTGAAAGATGAAACAATGCCTAAACCAGCCGCAAGGAATACTCCATGGTGCTTTTTTACAAACATGGGCATGAGGGTGCTCGTAAGCATCTGAGCATTGTTTCGCATGCTAAAGTGATAATTATTATAAATATTTTATTTCTCTAAGAGAGTCTTCTTTTCGTGTCGGTCATTCAAAAATTGTTGGAATCGCTTGCTTGAGCTGTTGGATGAAAGGGGCAGAACATTTGATGAGGCCCTCCCGGGGAGAGGGGTCCTTGTTCCCTTTAAATATTTGCTTGTGTTTCCTTGTTCCCCAAATTACTTTCAAACTTGTTCCCAGGTTTTTGATCCCTAAAATTTAAATAGGTTTTCTTCCCTTATTCCCTAAAATATTTTGATATTGTTCCTCTGTTCCCCAGTTCAAATTAGCCATGTTCACTTCTTCCCCAAAACCCCTGGGATTAATAGTAATTCACTGTAGAATTGCAAGACACAGCAAGTTCTTATTTGGGATTGAGGGAAACGTTTTGAATAAATTTTCGCACAGTACAAGAAACACAATTTTGCCTGCCCCTTGTTGCTCTTTTCGGTCATGAATCAGCTTGTTTGCACCTTTCTGGCGACCTGCGGGAGAGCAAGCTCTAGAAGCTCTTCCTTAGTGAGCCTTCCGCTGAAAAAACTCTCCAAGTCTGGCTTTCCGGTGTTAGGGGCAGAGGTTTTTGTGCAAAATTCATCAGCGGCTTCCTTGTAGCTTTATAAAGGGTGTCCCTTGGGGCAATGGTCAGTAAAAGTTTTGTGGTGCTTATAGATATTTTCGCTACTTGAAAATGTATGTTTACACGAAACACATGTCAGCTTGACATTTTTTCTTTCCCGAACCTCATTTAAAATTCACGTGAGCGCTATTAATGAAGGGCCAGAAAACCATTTAAAACATTTTGTGGCATTTTTTTGTCAACAAACTTGGGTTGTCGACGAGCAAAATTCGAACTTAAGCTGTTTTCCTTTGGCTGTTATTTGTGCTTTTTCTAACTCTTTTAAGACCAATTTAGGCTGGTATTTTCGAACCAAGTGTAAGAAGACGGCAAAACCGTATTGATAATGTATTCAGTAGCGTAACCTTCCCGACTTTGGTCGCGTCCTTTGGACGGGGTTGATCGACAACAATGTCATTTACGCACAACCAAAATGCAATGTTTCAGGTGAAAGGGCAAATGATTGACAGAATAGCACA
>OX421455.1:22373347-22385847 GCA_949126865.1 Montipora capitata | reverse complement strand
AAAATATATGGAAAATACTATTAGTTAACAATAATATTATTGTGGACGTATTTGAAAGAAAGAAACTACATAATAAGAAACGAAATAAGGAAGGAAGGAAGGTTGTGATGTAAGTAAGTATAATACATGTATAAAAAAGATAATTGAATGTGGGAAGAAAAACTAAAGTGAAAAATAGTAATCTTTGAGTTTACTTTTTTAATTGGAAAGTGACGGAAATACGTAATGAAAGAGGAATACTGTTCCAAATTTGAGGGCCTTGAACACGACTGGAGTAAGAATATTTCAAGGAGTGAAAATTCAAGTTATCTCTTTGACGAGTGGAATAGTGATGATGGTTGGCATTGAGATTAAAGAGAGGAGAAAGTGGGATAGGGACAACCTTCTGCATATGCAGAAATACGAAGCAAGCGACCTGATACTTGTAAATGTGGAAAATATTAAGTAACCTGAACTTTTTATTAAGAGAGTAAGTGTGAGTACGTGGGGGTGAATAAGTATAATTCTAAGAACTTTTTTTTGAAGGCAGAAGAGAGGTTGGAGATGTGATGAGTAAGTAGAGACCCAGATAATCGAGCACTACTGGAGATAGAGAAGAACTACGCAAGGTGCAATGAGGATTGGATAGAAGAAATTTTCTCAATTTTACGATGCCAATAGATTTAGCGATTTTAGACAAAAGTACCTTTATGTGAGGTTTCCATAAGAGATTTTGATGGATGGTGAGCCCAAGAAACTTAGTATGTTCAACTCTTAATCACTCTTTGTATGGTACTATTATCAATACAGATGGTCAGATTCTTTGAATTGATCTTCTTTCTAGAAGGATGAAATAAAATAAATCTAGTTTTATCAGAATGTAACGTTAACTTATTAGCTTTGAACCATGTAGCAACAAGGGAAAGTTCACGATTAACAATACTAAATAGTTCAGATATTTTATTATGCTGAAGAAAGAGGGTGGTTCCCTCAGCAAAGAGGATGAAGGAAAATAGGGTAGAAGATGCAAAGATATCATTAATGTATATGAGAAAAAGGAGAAGCCCAGGCACAGATGCCTAAGGGACTCCACATTTAATAGTTTGGAGGGAAGATCTACAGATGGCTATTTCAACAAATTGACACCTAGAGTTCAGATAAGACAAAGAAAAACTTCGTATATCATAAAAATTCAATTTGTCTAATAGAATGGAATGGTTAACCGTGTCAAATGCCTTCTTGAGATCAAAAAGACACCGATAGTAAGACTATTTCTCTCAAAAGCTTCAAATATCTGGTTTGTAAGCTCAAGGATGGCCATAAATGTTGAGTGTTTACTTCTGAAACCATGTTGGTAATTATTCAGAATGTCAGATTTAATAACGTAGCTCATAAGACAATGATACGTCATATTTTCAAGAATTTTAGAGAAGCAAGGCAAGATTGGGATAGGCCTGTAATTGGTGAAGTTTGTTCTTGTCTCTAATGGTTACCCTCTTCCTTTCTTACAGAAAATCACCAAGACCAGGAAACCGAGTACAAGTCTACTGCGGTTTTACCCTATGTCAAAGGCCTATCCGAACAACTTCGCCGCTGTTTACAGCAACAAGGCATACGCGCTGTTTTCAAGTCGGAGACTACATTAAGATCACATCTAGTATGACCGAAAGACGCTGTCGACTAAACAAGATGGCGTGGTTTACAGGATTCCATGTCAATGCGGTAAAGTCTACATCGGCGAGACTGGAAGACCTATGCAAGATCAGAACACGCTAACAACACCGAACACAACCCGCTTTGGAACGAAGTAAAGTTTATTGATCGTGATCCTCATTGGTACGCACGCAGGGTAAAGGAGGTGATTCACATAAGACTTCACCCTGACAACATCAACAGTGATAGTGGAATAGAAATTCCGGAAGCATGGATGCCCACGATCAAGAAACAACAACAGGAGAATCGTACGACAGCGGACCGCCGAAGGAACAACACACCGAGACACACCGTGACTGTGGGCTTGTCACCAGTGGTGACGGCTAACAGTCACTAACAGTATAGAAATAGGCTCTCGGCACTTCGCAGTTTGTCGTCCGAACATTGACACGTAACACGATCGTTTGTGTGTAGTTTGATTAAGTACGGTGATTCAAATCAACAAGATCGATTCGCGCTGCAATTGTACGGTCAATTTAACTGGGAAAACGGTCAAATAGGACTCCTCTGCTCCCTGTGAGTCGATGAGAACGTTTGAGAAATGTTTGGTCTTCTGGGGGGAGTGGGAAGGGGGAGAACAAGGGTTTGTTGAGTCTATTAAGGTGTAAGTCAATGAATGGTGACTCTTTGAAGCTTGTCTCTTATCAACTGCATATAGCAGAACTTCAAGCATTCCACATGCAATACATTAATTAAAGGTAAGGTAAAGTCACTGCTTACGAGCCTAGAAGGCTCATCAGGCCGGCGCTTATCTCCGGTTTCCGTAGCATGAAGCGACTAGGAGTATTTCTACTCCCCCCTGGATGGGATGCTAGTCCATCGCAGGGTTACCCCCAGCATTACGCCGGTACCCATTTATACACCTGGGTGGAAAGAGGCACCGTGAGAGTAAAGTGTTCTTGCCCAAAAACACAACAAAATGACCCCGGCCTGGCCCCGAACCCGGACCACTCGATCCGGTGTCGAGCGCACTAACCATGAGGCCACCGCGCCTCCCACACATGCAATACATTACTATTGCAATACAGTGAGAGCGACATCTCTTAATCTTGAAAAGACTTGATCTACCACTCTGTACAATTTCTTTGCAGCTGCCCCCACCAGGGTTCCATTCTCAGATCATTTGAGGATGACTTTCTAAGAGCTTCTACACATGAAGTCTTTTCTGCCCTTGTACAGATAGAGTACTTTTACGTTTTCTGTTGCGAAATATGATCCACTCCGAAATAATCATCCTGTTTCAAAATATCATACGCAGCCAATAAAGTAATCATACAGAAACCATAATGATAGCGGGGTTTTCTTACTACTACACCATAAGCGTCAATGTGCCACAAAAAGTTTGGTCCTCTTGCTCTATTCTGTCTTGGCCTCAACCTGTTTCTAACTCGCCTAGGCACTCCTTCAGGGTATGTCGTCCGCAAATTGTCCGTGATGCAGCGCCGCGAATGACCACCATTCCTGGAGCGTTTCTTGGTCGCTGCTACATTGTACGGTATCCAAAAGAACTGCCACTTCCTTCTATTTCTTGGTTTCTTGCACTGACCAAACTGAGCTACAGTAGGTTAGTGTGGCGACTCCTTATTCATTAACAGCGACTTTTTAACTTATTCCATGAGCAAGAAATAGAAAACAAGTAATCTCAACCGCACCAAACCAAGGTTAAAATACTTTTTTTCCATGCTTGGATGTTGTTCTAGGATTTCTTGGACTGGTAGGTACGTCTCAAGAACCCTCAAAAGGAAAGACGACTTAAAGAAGAAATAGAGTCAAGACCTTTCGAACCACTGTTTGCGCCTTCAGTTGCTTATGATAACTTGTTTTTTCGTGTCCCAGCAATAAATTTGTTAGTCGCCTCTTAAAAGATTGTGGTGATCGCAAGTTAAAAAATAACCTGTCGTAACGAAATTATAGTGATGGTGGATCATATATTTGATCAACACATATTTACAATTTGTATACACGGGACTGGTTTGGATTAATTGCATGGGTCGTATGATACCGATCTGATACCAATGACGGTTAGTTTCTCGTTGCATGTGCTCATGCAGGTCGCTTTCTACAAGATGCTACTTGAATTGAAACAACGCCATGACATTCATACTAACACAATAAGAACCTTCAGTTATCGTGGTAGCAAGTACACTTTTATCTGTGGAGATTTTTGCTTTCGCTTTTCTACCGTTTACATCGACATTCAATGACTTGTTTCAACCGTACTTAAACAATAAATTTATAATAAATACATACAGTACTGATCTTATCTTCACTACTTTATATTTCTAGGAAGTGCGACGAAGTGGGACAGTGAGTTTATCATTACAGCGGTAACGCTACTACAGTTTATTAAATTCGCCCGGATTTGTGCTCTGAACTAGCCGTGGGTTTAATATAGGCTCAAACCCGCAGAGTCTTTTCTGCGCTTACCCTATGCGATCTCGATATAATTTTCCTTATGTTTATTGCTGAAGCTTGCTGCTACCAAAACGATTGTTGTCATTCCATTTGAAATATTGGCTAAAGATCTAACCCGAAGGTCGTGGGTTCAATTCCCACCCTGGTCAGATTTTTTCTCTGTCCTTGTGTGGGCCCATTTCCATCAGTAGGGCTAACGCTCACATGGTTCATATGGGATAGAAATCTAGCACTTCACATTACACTCTATTCAGTTAACTCTGTTTAAATTCAATCGAGGTTGGTTCAATCGAGGTTGGCTCGAGGTTGTACAAAACGACATCTTTTGATTTGACAGCAACTGGAATTCCCAAAAGCTTTTTATACCACGTAAAATATAACGAATCCAACAGTAAATCCGTAATACGTCCTTTCCATCATCAGTTCTTATCAAAAGTGGTGTTTAGCGACCGTTACGAAATTAATGTGTCGTAAACACTGTACATTAAAGATGTCTGTACTGTTCTGCTAAAAAAACTTACCATCCTCGTTTTCTGGCATCGGAGACTCGTCGTCTGGAGGCGTCTTCGCACAACTCACAAAGCAGCTCATTCTGTAGTACCAAAAAGTGATGTAAAGTGACTTCGCACTGATATCATGTGATTCTGAATGATGCGAGTTGAGGCGCTTGATTTCGTTACTTACCTCTTTGGGAACATGTCTTTCTTCGGGGAGTTGCTTTTTCCTTGTGTTCCGATAATGTTTTCTTCGAAGCTTTTCCAGGACTGTTGTTGCATTTCGGTTGAATTATTCAATCATCATACAATAAAAGAAAAATGTGAATTGGATATTCATCACCATGGCCGGACGGGCTCAACAACCCGAGACATAGCTAATCACAAGATCATCGGAGTATTCTACCTTCAGAAAGCCCAAAGAGGCTTTTTAAGTTACCGATACACTGAATGTTACAGTCATTGAGGGCGATTTAGAATTCGAGAACCGACCACAATATAAAACGACCGAAGACACGTCAATCCAACCATAACGGAATGTTAATTCACAGGTAGCCCAAGCTCGATATGTGAGCAGCTCTTTATATGATGACCTTTGCATTCTTACGTGACTCGAGAGATTTGCATATTTATAAGGATTTCAATTTGTATGGATTGGGAAAATAACGATTGTTTCTGTGACCTATGAAAATGTAGCGATTTAAATAAAAATCGTCTTACCTTACTTTAGTTGAGTGTTTCTTCCCTCCTGTGTGGTCTTTGAGCCGATTTACGGTCATTCCTGTTAGTTTTAGAGGAACCGGTTTGCTCCCTCTATATATTTTTTGAAAGTATATATAGAGGGAGCAAACCCTCACGAAGTGAATAAAACAACGGATGTGTTGGAATGCGGATTAAGTAACCATTGAATAATTGCCTAGCAGAAAAAAGGGTCTATCCAGCAAAACAAAAACCGAGACTTTTATACATGTCTTGAATGGGCCTTAATTATTATTACTCGCAGGAAAAGCAGACACAAATGCGTTGATATCGCTGCCCGGTTTATTTCACTCTGAATATGACAGCGCCTACCATGGTACTTTCGTGACACAATTGTAGTTTCTTCGCGAAGAAGAACGAAGAAGTAAAGGGACCACATAACATTTCGACTGCAACTCCATGACAAAATTTCAAACATCATGGGAACGTATTCACTCGGTAGCCTGCGTGGCAGGCGTTCGAAGGGGAAGGGAAAAGGAGAACCGGCGAGAGAAGGAGGGGAGAGTGCGCCCGGGGAGAGTGCGTGCTTCCGCTTTCACTCGGCTGAGATGGGGTCCGCATCTTGAAAAAACAAAGCAAATTGAAAATTGGCTCCCAATGGCCCAGAACTCCCTAGAGTTATAATTTTGAGGACGGAGACATGTGGGCGACTTAAATCTGTATTTTGACACGACTGTTGCTCTGCAATGGTCGGTCGGGCGAAGCCACAACGAATGATTCTTTTATTAAAAGGCAAAAGTACAGAAGCAATTACGAAAGATCTCGTTTACTTAGTCGCACAAAAACAACTTTCAAAATCGATACACATACAGTAGTAATTACAAACACCTCTAACAACATATAGAGCTTGATGAATAAACTGGTTTCTTGACATATCGCTGAACACATAATTCTACTAAGGTACAATTAGCACATTTCAATGTTTTAACATCACTGGTAGGACTAATAGCGACAAACCAAGCCTTCCAAAATATGTTAGCGTCTCAAACAACCGTATGTCTGGAGCTGATTTACACGGAGACACGGTGAATTATTTGTTCAAAGGTAATTTATCTGTGTAATAAAATGTTGTGCCATTACCGGTATTCTCCAACTCGACCTTAGCTCCATCGACAACTTCAAACTGCGTCACCATCCCAGCTTCATTCACGGTAGCGGAGTTGCGTGTTGGATCGTTCGCTATGTGACTTGTTGCTACTTTGCGCGCATCTTTTCCTCCAGCTAAACGCTTTCCCTTTAAGTTCTTTGGCTTCTTACCAACCACCGACTGAATTGGTGTATCACGTTTTACACTTGGGGTGGGATCAGCACGGTCCTGATCCTGATTTAAAATACAACAACTTATTTAGCATGCTTTTAAGTCTAACCTCTAAACGAAAACTAGTGCTACTAAACAATATAAGCCAATATAAGTAACTGTAGAGTAGGTCTTACCATGGCAGGCCGGATGTCGCGGTGGGACGAAATGAGACAAATATTCACTCGGAAAGCAATCAACAGGAGGAAATATGTTTGAAAACTGCTTGCCTATCACTTAAAAAATTCGGTATGAAATTTTTTTAAAATTCTTCTCAAAGACAGCTAAATTCTCAAAACGTTTCGGTAGTTTAAAGACGAGATGCTTCCGTGAAGCATACACTGGGTTGCCTGTGGTACGTGCTACAGAAAATCAGAAGGCACTGAATTGTGTGGTATTGAAATACAGCATTCCAGTCTCTGAAGAATAACAAATAAAAGAGAAGCGAGAAACATTGGCTTCTGGGCTGACATGTTGATAATTTTCAAGTTCCCTCACAACTTCTTTGCACCACAAGTGTGCCCTCTGAGCATCTGACAGCTTTGTAATACTAAACTTCACTAAAGTCAAGCCCTGTTGAGCGGGGTTAGTGTTAGGATGGGAGACCAAAACAATAAACCCCTCGTAAAAAGCAGAAGCATCTGACCGAAAATACTATTAACGCTAACAAATGCGAACTCAGCAAGGTACAGATTTTGTTAGCTTGCTTTATGCAAAACAAATATTGATGAAAAAGCAAATAACTATTGATACACAGTTTCAGGGGGGCCAGTAGAAAGAGCAGAAGGAAGTTTCCGGGACGGTCGATCGAGAATGAAATATTTACGACATGAAAACAACATTAATCTTGAACCGTGAATATAGAATATAAAAAGTTACGATCAGCGACAAACATTTTGGGAGATTTTTGCTACGTTCAAGTAAATTGCAAAAGTGACATGGCCGGAATTCAGCGGGCGCCGTGATTAAGTTACCGCGGCATGTTTACTCGCCAAACATTGAAGTATCTGTGTTAAATGATGGCAAGATACCGGGTTTTTGTAAGTTTCTTTTTCTGTCAAGTGTTATAAAGTTTGACAATGAAATGAGCGAAGTCAAAACAAAGATCCCAATCGCCCAACTCTTGTTTATGCAAAGTCAAAATTTACTCTCCAAGACGCGTACGACGTTATTTATCACCAGGTAATTCCATCATTTTGGAAATAGCAGCTACTTTATTATTCATCTGCGTCACAAGTTTTCACTGATTTTGGGGCTCATTTTGTTGAAACTCAAGCACGCTTCCAACAGGCCTGTGAACCCTTCCTGCTTACAGAGCAATACTAAAAAACTTCTCCCATATAACATTTCAACCTTAAGCTCGAAAATTCAATACACAACATGATATTATAATTCACAAAGGCAGAAAATACCACAGAATCCTTTTCGTCTCGACGGGCGATAGATTGTTGTCGAAGTCCAGTACTCGTCGCTTTTGAGATTCCTGACTAGTTTATCCAACTGACTTTCCATTATTGAACTCCAAAAGGGTATATTTTGTTTAAGGATCCACTAAAACGCCATTCGCGTTACATGACTTTCGACGCCATTGCAGGCTAAGTTAATGATTCTACTGTGTCCACCAGAGAAATCTACGCAGTTCCACTACCCTCTGGATCCTAAGAAAATACGCGCAGAAGGCTCTATGCACAAAGACACCACTTACCAGGGGAGTGACAGGCAAGACTTTTACCGACACGGAAAAAAAAAAAAAAACTAAAAAAAAGAAAAAAAAGAAAACAAACAAACAAAACGCAGACCTCGACTGGGTTTGCCCATAGGCAACCCAGTAATGATAATTTCTCAATGAAAGTGACTTATTAATGGAAATGTTATTCCCGACTGCTCGTTACGCGTTTGACGTTACGCGTTTGACGTATTACGCATTTGAATTTTGAGGACGGAGACATGTGGGCGACTTAAATCTGTATTTTGACACGAGTGTTGCTCTGCAATGGTCGGTCGGGCGAAGCCACAACGAATGATCCTTTTAATAAAAGGCAAAAGTGCAGAAGCAATTACGAGAGATCTCGTTTACTTATTCGCACAAAAACAAACTTTCAAAATCGATACACATACAGTAGTAATTACAAACACCTCTAACAACATATATAGCTTGATGAATAAACTGGTTTCATGACATATCGCTGAACATGTAATTCTACTAAGGTACAATTAGCACATTTCAATGTTTTAACATCACTGGTAGGACTAATAGCGACAAACCAAGCCTTCCAAAATATGTTAGCGTCTCAAACAACCGTATGTCTGGAGCTGATTTACACGGAGACACGGTGAATTATTTGTTCAAAGGTAATTTACTTGTGTAATAAAATGTTGTGCCAGTACTGGTATTCTCCAAAACGACCTTAGCTCCATCGACAACTTCAAACTGCGTCACCTTCCCAAATTCATTCACAGTACTGCAGTTGCGTGTTGGATCGTTCGCTATGTGATTTACTGCTACCTTGCGTGCATCCTTTCCTCCAGCGAAAAGCTCTCCACGTACACGTAAGTTCTTTGGCCGCTTACCAACCTCCCACTGAATTGGTGAATCACGGTTTGTCGAAGCACGGCCCTGATCCTGATTTAAAATACAACAACTTATTTAGCATGCTTTTAAGTCTAACCTCTTAACGAAAACTAGTGCCACTAAAAAATATAAGCCAATATAAGTAACTGTAGAGTAGGTCTTACCATGGCAGGCCTGATGTCGCGGTGGGACGAAATGAGACAAATATTCACTCGGAAAGCAATCAACAGGAGGAAATATGTTTGAAAACTGCTTGCCTATCACTTAAAAAATTCGGTATGAAATTTTTTTAAAATTCTTCTCAAAGACAGCTAAATTCTCAAAACGTTTCGGTAGTTTAAAGATGATAATTTCTCAATGAAAGTGACTTATTAATGGCAATGTTATTCCCGACTGCTCGTTGCGCGTTTGACGTCTCATAGCATTTTGATGGTGCGTTACTTCTTTGCGTAACGCAATTGTAAACGAACGCGACCCGCAGAATGGCACCGAAACGTGCAGCAGCGTAGTTACAAAAATATCCCGACGATAATGGGGTGGGAGCTGAAAGACCGAGCTCAAGCCACAGGTAACCCATGCGTTAGAAGGCGGGTAAAAAGTTCGTTCAAAACTTTGATATTATTTTGTAACCTGATTCACTTTTTATGTTGCCAGAGCGTTCTATTCTTGAAAAAAAAAACAGGAATGCATACGAATGCAGGGCTTTTTTTTCCCCAAGAAGTAAAAACACACAAGTATAAAATGTTAAAATAGAATTTCTTCTTCCAGAAGAAAGATGTCAATAATTCCGGATAGAATCATTCCTAATAAACTTTAATTACAGTACCATTTCCCCAGTTCATATTTTTACTTCTTTCATTCGGTGATACAAAACTACAGAAAAAAAAAGCTTAGAACTTAAGGCAAACGAGGAATGTAAAAGAATATGAATGTGTCCCCAATTAGTACTGTAATGTACTAGAATCCCTTTATGACACTTAAATAAAGGTTTCATCATCATGTCAAATTAATCGTCTTGATATCCAGGCGACTCACTCTCTTCATCACTGGATTCGTCTTTGGAACGTGAAAATGTCCTCTCATAATTCCGAAAATTCAAGCAGAAATCGCTGTTAACCTTGGTGTTATCCTGGGTAAGGCCCCAGGATAGTAAGGCGAACGTCGAGGATGAGATAGCAGAAAAGTCTTGCGCTGCAGAAATGCCAGAGAGGAGTTCTGAGAGCGGCCAGGATTAAGCTGCTGTTGAGTATATTGAAGCAGTTGGTTCCCAGTTACCTCTGCTCGGAGATAGACGAAATCAGCCAAGAAATCATTTACTTGAAATTTAAAGACCCCAAATGCTTAAAATGCACTTTCTGGTGTTTCGTTTTCAAATATGAAGGGGGGGGGGGGGGGGGCGGTTAAAAGCCATGCCCACAGTTTCAAAGAACGGGGCTACGCCCGTCCAATGTGTCCTCCGAACCCAAAACCCCCAAATTTCAAAATACAAGTTTGTTAAAACCTCTGTGCCCCTTCAATTTTTCCGGGCCTGCTACGGCCCTAGTATGTGGTATTTCCCCGGGAAGCAAGCTTTATGATTTTCGTGTGATATCTCAACCAACCCATCAACCTCGTTTCCAGGATCTGTCTTCTCTGCCAAAGAGACACTGGTTATGGCTGGTCACGTAGCTCCAGGCCCAAAATCTGGGATCTTTTCCAAATGTGCGTCCGGGGAGGGGTGGCAGTTAGGACTTGTTATTATTGGGCACGCATATTCTCGGCAAGGTATTTTATGTACTAAACATGGAATTTGACGTGAATTAAAGGCCAAATTTGATTATCTTTTTTTTCCCACCCCACGTTTCATAAACTGGACCGAGGTGAGAGCCGATTTAAATGACTTCAGCAGTCGCATGCGACTCCTCGAATACTTCCACGACTTTTCCGCACAACCTCTGACCGTAATCCATTTCGTACCAAAAGCACTAGGACTCCGCCTCCTTACAGAGAGCCGGCTCTTGATACCTTTCTTGACGCAGTAGAAAAAGACAAACATTACAACCCGTATTATACGTGACAACTTGACCGACCTCGAACGGCAAGCTATGACAACACTTAAAAGACGTGACGACATTATCATTTAGACACTTAAGTCAGCAGACAAAGGATCAGCTACCGTGACCGTTATTAGGGACAAAAACTGGTACATTAACAAATGCCTTCGACTGTTTGGCTTTTGGATAAGCCAAGCGAGAAGGCTGAGATCGGCACCGATGGAGAATTTGAAGATTATCCTGTTACAGATGATATGGTCCTGCTGAAAGGAGAATTTGATCTTGTCAGTAATCATAAAGAAGAAAACATCAGAAGAGAACTGGAAGGAATTTTCAGCTGGAAATTTCCTGACATCACCATGTATGACTTCGAATTTGTGAAGAGAGATAGAAACATCATCTCCACTCCTGTGGTTAAGACGGGCCACCGATGGGATTTTGTACACGTAAAGCACCTGTGTGGGAATGGCCGTCTTTATGTCAGACTGGTCACCAGCGCTAGCAGGGAGAATATAGAACAGAAGGATGGCACTCTGGCAACAGGCAGTGAAAATGTTGTCAGTTCTCCATCCCATGCCACTACTTCCTTTGTCAGGTTGTGTAATGCCCCTAATTCAGCCTCTACTTCAGGTGTTCCACTAGCAGCATGTGATGAGATTGATGATGAAAACCTACCAGAGTTTGGAGCAGCAATCTCACCGTTAACCACAGATGAAAAAGTGGCAAGAATAGCCGCTGTATTTCCTGGTATACCCTTGCCTGTCATTGGAAGTGCTCTTCATCCTCATGGCAGTATTGAGAGGGCTGTAAGTTCCCTTCCAGCTACAGAAATGTCTCAAGGAGAAATTGATCCTGTAGCCCAACCAGTGTCTGGGAAGAAAATTGCCGATCAGATGACAGAGGATGCAGAAAGAGTAAATGGAGAAAACTGCACTCAGGTATTTGAGAGGCTGAGAAAGAAAATGCTTCCAAGAGGGATGATATAAATATGTACATGTCTTAGTATTTTCTGTCTTAGTGCCGGCAAGTCGTTTAGAGATCTTCTTTACATGGCAAGTTCTGTTAGATTACGTCTTATCAGGAACAAAAGATAACACAAAGGATTCACTGGTTTTTTTTATGGAACTTAAACTACTGTTGTGTTCATCCAAGTTAACAGTGACAGTACGTGTGTTGAAACTACCTTGATGTTAACACATACTTTTTGATACCAAATACAACATTATTGTAACACTTAC